>LPNX010416764.1:0-130455 GCA_001517045.1 Pseudotsuga menziesii
ACGGACTCTGAGGATAGAGTGCCGCGAGGAAGTTACTTGTTGTTCTGGTGCATGGTTGGTGATCCAGCTCGGGGGTGGAGCGGAGCAAACCGTTGAGTTTCTCTCTCCTATGGTTGGGAGGAGTTGATTCTCCAAGTGTGTTTCCCCTGGATTCAAGTAAGTAGATCTGATTTAGTTTCTCATATATTTCGGCTTGACTTATGGTTATTTGCATCATCAATAAAATATCTCGAAAGTCGAAACAAACCCTTTGTTTGTGTTTCTTTTGATTAATTAAAATCTTTCCTGATGTGTTGGTTATGCCGGGGATGTTACAATAAGCTAATATCATCTTGATAGCTTCCATTCTGGCCACTAGTGAAAATGTTTCTTCAAAGTCTATTCCTTCAATATGAGCATAACTTTTACAAACCAATCGAGCTTTGTTTCTGATTACATGTCCATATTCATTCATTTTGTTTCTGAAAACCCACTTTGGATTGATCACATTCTTGTTATTTGGTCTAGGAACAAGTTTCCATGTTTCTTCTCAATTTGATATAATTCTTCTTCCATTGCTTTGACCCAATGCTCATCTGTACTGGCCTCTGAAAAATTTCCTAGTTTGATAGTAGAAATAGAGAGAAGTGTACCTACTCATTTCTTCCAGGTTGTCTTCTTCTTCTAGTTCTTATTTCGACATTCTTATCACCAATAATTTGATCTGATGGATGGTTCTTCTGGTACTAGTTCTTAGGAATCTGTTGATCCCCTTGTTCTTCTTGTTCCATAGTTGGTTTATTATGTTCTTCATCTTCCGTGAGTTGTTCTTCATTCTCATCTAGTTTTTCTTCCATTTTAATTTCCTTCATTTCTTTATGATCAGAAACTTCATGTTATTCATCGTTTGATTCTTCTGAGTCTTCTCTGGATTATGTTAGTTTGCCCTCATATATTTTCATTTTTATGCTTTCAATCGCCTTGTCTAATCTCAAATTGTATCAACTGTAAGCTTTTCGTTTGGATGAATATCCAACGAATATTCCCTCATCTACTCAAGAATCAAATTTTCCAATTTTCTTATCTTCTCTTTGATATAGCACTTACTTCCAAATATTCTGAAGTGTTGTACACTTTCCTATATTCCCGTCCATAATTCATAGGGAGTTTTATCATTTTTGCTTCTGAGTAATCCTCCGTTCAAGATGTGTACTACTGTATGAACTGCATGTCCCCAAAAATTGTCATTCAACTTAGATTCATTCAACATGGTTCTAGCCATCTCCATTACAAATATATTTTTTCTTTCAGCAACTCCATATTGCTAAGGTGTTCTGGCTACTGAAAATTGCCCTTTTATTCCATGCTCTTCACAGTACTTATTGAAATCATATGAATTGAATTCTCCACCATTGTCGGATTTGAGGCACTTGATTCGTAATCCTGTTTCATTCTCGGCCATTTCCTTGAAAGTTTTGAAACATCCAAAAGCTTCTAACTTCCTGTTGAGAAGACATACCCTTATCATCCTAGTATAGTCATCAATAATTAGCATAAAATATTTTTCACCATTCATCCCTTTGCTCTTGGTTAGTCCACATAGGTCAGTGTGAATGAGCTCCAAAGGTTTTGTAGAAGAATGCTCTTTTGTATTGAAATGTACTCTTGTTTGTTTTCAATGTTGACATTGTTCACATACAGAGTTAGCAGGATTTGCAACTTTCAGCGTATTATGAACTTCTTGGTTTTTGTAGATTTTGACCAAATTTTCAAAATGTATATGCCCCATTCTTTTGTGCCAAAGCCATCTTTCATCTTCTTTTCCCAAGTGACATTTCGCAAACTCAATCTTATCCAACACGTATATGTTGTTGGGAGTCCTAGTGGTTTTGGCTACTAACTTTCTTGATCCTTGCTTCCTTATTCTACATATTTTAGATTTGAAGAGGAGTTCATGTCCTCGATCACACATCTGACTGGTGCTTGGCAGATTATGCTTCATGTTGTCTACAAGAAAGACATTTTCGGCCAGGGAGTTTTTACTTCCAAACTTTATTGTTCCCTTCCCCAATTATTTTGTTGAATTGTTATTTCCGAAAGAAAAAGATCCTTTATATTTTCCAATATTGAAAAAATCAATTTTGTTACTTGTCATATGCTTGGAGCAACCGTTATAAACATACCATTCACCAAAATTGTTATTCTGAGCTTGAAGAGAAATTCCACATTCATAGATGTCATTGCATTTGATCCATACCTTATTGGACATTTCCTCATTTCTTACTGTTGGTATATTCACTCTGCAATCTCTAGATATATGCCCAAGTTGTTACACTTGTAACATTGTATTTCTGATCTCAAGGGACCACATTTGTTACTGTTCTATGGCCTTCTGAGGCTTTCATGGTTATTTCAAAATTTCTTGTTTGAAAATAGTTTACAACTTTGTGTCCAAATATTCCACGTGTAAAGCAATGCCCATAAAAGAAATGTCCATACCTGGGAATAGATGAAGGATGTTCTCTTTTGAGATTTGTTCTTTCTGTTGGCCCTCCTTTTGATATATATTGTTCTAGTTGGCATTGGATCTCTTCTTCATTTGTGGATTCCTTGATGACTTCTGCATAACTTCTTGGATTCTCTTCATTACATGTCGTCATTGAGCTTGAGGCCTCATCGGTATTCTGCTTGTATCCTATACCGGTCTCGTCGAAGAATGGTTTCTGATTGCTAATGATTTGTTATAGAATCTTGGAGTTGTTTTCATAACTCTTTTCGATATCTTTCGTTTGTAATTTTTTCTTCAGAGATACTATCTCAACCTCACAATTTTCCTTTTCTTTCATATTTTCCATTAGTTTTCCAGTAAGTGGGTATTTGATTCTTTTGGCTTCTTCAAGTTTGGTCTTCAGGTCAACAATAATTTGCTCAAACCCTTGTGCCTCTTCCTTAAGCACCATATTCTCCTTCCTAACTTTATTCATATCTTTCAAGGCGCTTATAAGTTCTACATCACCTTCAGTTTCAGATTCTTCATCACTATTAAGAGCCTCATTTGAGTTTATTGCCATAAAGAGTACCTTCTCTCGTTCACTCTCATCATCAGAGTCACTGCCACTTTCATTACTAGAGTCACCACTAGATGAGTTGTTGTCCCTTTTTGTATAGAGACTTTTCTTCTTTGAAAACTTCCCTTTGTTATTATTCTTGTATGTATTGTACTTCTTGTAGGGTTTGAAGCTGTCATATTCATCACTATGTGAGTTCTTTGTATATAGACATTTAGAAGCAAAATGACCTATCTTTCCACATGAAAAAAAATTAAGAGTTAAATTACCTTTGTATTTCTCAGTGCCTCTCTTCAACTTCTGAACAAAGTTAGCTATTTCTTCATCATCAGATAGGTATGCAATATCATCATAGGGCATGCATCAAGTATGCATCTTCATCATCACCAAGGTATACGTATTCAAGAAGCATGATTCATAGAGTGTATGTCATAGTATGCATGTCGATCATATTGTATAGGAGTGCATCATAAAGTGTTCATCAAGGAGCATATGAATGCATCATCATATGTTCATCATAGTGTATGCATAAACATCATTGTTCACATACCATTGTATATTTTACTATTCACACATACTGCACACTTCACTGCTCATAAAACACTGTATTCTTATTGTATATACACTTGTCTATGCATACACTGTACACACTTTATCTAAACATCATTGTACATATGCTTGTACATACCACTATATACACTTACATTCACTGTATACACTTACATTCTACTGTACATACACTTGTATTATTCACATACTTGCACACATACCTTGTCAATGCAGAGGATCACAAGCAAGACTATTTATACTAAAGAAACTTGGTCTGTATATTCGTTGAGAGAAATACCCTATCACGATTAATTCGGGACTGGTGTATTGTACTTCTAAAACCCAAAAACTGGACTGTCACAAGCTTGCAAAAATCAGACTATATGAGCTGAGGAATTCGGACTGTACTTGAGTTTCTATCCAAAAAAAAAAATGATTGTTCTAGATCAAACTCGGAATTTACACTTCAACCTTGGATTGCATTCAAGCGAAGATTTGGACTGTAGTTACTCTCTTCAAAACGTGGACCATCATACACCTTTAAAAGATAAGAGAGGATGTCTCTGTTGTAGTGAATTATACCCCCCCAAAAAATGTGTATGTCATCATGCTTTCTGCTAAATACATATGAAAATCAGTGCTGGAAAGAAGGTCGAGTTCTACATCTTTTGGAGAGGATAGACTTGTATTTATACACGTTGAAAGGACTACTTTAGGACCGGGTCGACTTGTATGTGACACATTTAAATAAATATTAATTATATTTCATGAAAGATGGTCAACCTGCTATAAGTATACCTTTTATTTTAATTTTTATTTGAATACTCATCAATACTTAATGGGGCCAACCTTAGCAAGGGTCAGTCTAGTAGCAAGGTTCCAAAATTAATTTATTAAGTTTAAAATTGTTTTAACACTCAATACTTAATGGTAAGGGTTTAATGGTATTTAAGAGAACTTGTGGCTTTCAAGGTAAAAATTGCAAAGGTGCAATGGGAATCATTATGAAATATTAAGGCATTATTAGTGTTTTAAGGGAAATGCAAGTTTTATTTTGGGGGCTTAGGGACAATAGGTAAGAGTTTTAGGGTTTGTTGTTAGGTCAACCAAGTCACCACAAGAAAATATGTGCTTCATCATCATGACTATCCAGGTGTGGGTTCAGGGAATTCTCCTAGAGTACCATGACATTATTACAAACACAAATGACCACAGAATGGGTCCTTTGGAATCTACACTTCTTCAACCCAGCAAGGACACTTTCTACGGTACTGGGGAACCAAAGAAACAACTGGCGAACAATAGAAATAACTTAGGGGTACTTAAACACTCTAAAAGGTGTTCAAAGGGCTCCAAGGGATTCGTACTTGGGCTTGGACAAGGTCAAAAGGTCTCATTTGACATTGGCAACTACTTAACCCTCAGGGGCTCCTCAAGGCGCACCAAGACACACCGACACACCTATTGGAATCAATGAAAATTTAGTCAATAGTGGTTTCCCAATATCAGCTATATCATCATACACATTTAGCAGAGAAAGAAAGAGTGAGAAGAGAATATAGAATAGGCTCTCTAACCCCATAATGGACCAAAATTTGAATCTTTGAACCCAAATACGCCTACAACAAGTGAATACAATGGGAATATATAACCTTAGAACCAAGAACACTTGATTACATATGTAGAAGATGTATGAAATGCAGAAGGACGCACTAATATTATGGTATGCTCACCACTAGCAAAGGGTGTGATCATACAATCTCCAACATCAGTATTGGAGCAAAACATAGGCATAATCCAATTGAATCGTAGTGAAAGGATAACCTAAATTCCAAACCAAAATCCATCCAAGAATATGTACCGTCAAGGATAATCTAAATTCCAAACCAAGCTCCATCCAACTCTGTGAGCCATTATATTATTCAATCCACCATCCATGATAATCTAAATGCCAAACCAAACTCCATCCAACTCTATGAGCCACAACTGAATCTCATATAACCATGGGTTTTTGCATGAAAGAGAACATGTACATGCAACCAATGCATGCTCCTACAAACCAACTAATATGAAGACATCATCATCAATATTCCAAGGAAAAATCCTTAGTGATGATCGAAGGAACCACCATGTGATCCTGGAAGTGTGACCAAAACTGCATCTTTGCAAAGAGAGTAATTTGAGAAAATTTTAAAATAGAGAGAGATGGAAGAGAACATTTGGAGCTTCAATTGTTCAAGATTCCACTACACAACGTACTGGGATCATTTATGTTTCAAAATCAACTATCACTAAAGTCTACTCCAAGGCTACCTAGATACACCAACATATGTAGTATAGATCCTTCAAACTAGCTTTTGGACACAAGAGGAACCAAATGGAGCTTGTTATATTAAAAAGGGACATAGTGATCCATGTACATCAATAGGGATATTCTAAGAGTAGAAATGATATCACAACATATAATATAGAGTAGGAGAGAGACAATAGATAGAAGATGATAATGGACCAAGTTCCTCTACTCAACCAATGGAACCATGATGAAGCTCAAACTTGAATACACCTGCATAAAATAAAAATTAGAATGTGTGATATTATCCCAAGAACTCCTTCATATGGATGTATCAAGAGTATGAAATCATAATATAACAAGAAGCAGCTGATAGGACCAACGGATAGATGTAGAATAAAACAATGATCATCAAGTACAACCAAAACCCAACATCAGTACTAAATCAATATAGCTCAATGAGAATAAAAGAATGACCAACTATTGTCAAGGGGAGCGTCAACCAAGACTTAGGAATATAATGCTTTCCTCACATAATTTATATCATTTAATTGGGGTGCACAAGGATATCTTAGGGTATTGGGAAATTGGATATTTAGCCAGTGATATTACTAAAGCTCAAAAATTGTAATTATTGGATAAGGAAAATATTATTTTGGATTAATGGATAAATTATCAAAAATAATACAGAATCTAGTCAAATGCGGTCAAATACAATATCTTAAGGTGGTATCTTAACCAATTTTATGTCTAGTTTTTTGATATGGTCATAGTTTTTATATTGGATAAGAAGACGTCACTTTTCCAATGGAAATGCCAAAACTAGTTAGAATTGAGCAGATTTGAGCATAGGTACCTTAAAGCATGAAAGATAAAGGAAATTTTCTCCAATTGATAAAATTGGATAATTAATTATTGAGTAACTGGGTCAAAGGGTGCACAACGAAATGGTTAAGGAAATTAGAGGGTGCATTTATGAAATTCAAAATGGTTAGAGGGAATCCTCATGAAGTTAGTGGAGCATTAATTACCCAAAGCATGGTTGTGGGTGTTCTATAGTATTTTTCTATGGTATAGGAAAAACATGATAATGGAACATGGTTTTCATTGGCCCATGGTATTTATCCATGGTATTGGATACTTTTCAATTATAAAAGGAGGCAACAGTGAATGTAAAAGGCATGCATTTGGATATTGTTTATTTGGATGGGAAGCTTAGTGCTACCTAGTCTTGGGTGATGCTCCCCTTGACAACAGTTGGTTGATTTTCTCCTTCTACATCTAAGTAACCAAGGCATTGGTGAAGTTGAGATGAGCATCCAGTTTTGTTCACTATGCTTCAATTAGATTCTACTTATGTTATGATCCAATGATGATGTTGGAGATTGTATGATCACAACCTTTGATGTTGATGGTCATACCATGATATTAGTGTGTCCTTTTGCATTTCATACATATGATACATACATAATCAGGTGTTCTTAGTTCTAAGGTTCTGCAATCACATTTTCTTCCTTTATTGCAGGTGTATTTGGGTTCAAGGCTTTAAATTTTGGTTCATTGTGGGGTTAGAGAGCCATATTCTATTTTATCTTGTCACTATTTCTCTCTCTGTTACATCTGTATTCTAATATATCTGATATTGGGAAGCCACATCTGTTGTATAAGGTCCTATTTGATATTTTGATGAATAAAGAATCTATGGTTCTCCATCGTTGTCTCCTATTAAGCTTATGTGTTTCTATGTTCCCTAGAATTACTAAATTTTATGTGGTAGAAGATCCCATGGTCGCCATAACCTGTAGAATTCCATATATGATATAAATTTAAATTATTCATATTTATGATAATGAAATCCCATCGTTGTTTTGTAAATTTTCCTTTCTCTTTCATGATTTAATGTACTTATGCTCAAATTGGCTCAATTCTGACTAGTTTTGGAATTTTAGTTGAAAAAGTGACTTCTAATCATCCAATAAAAAAAATAAGGCCAGATACAAAAATTATACATAAAATTGATTCAGACCCCACCTTCATGTATTGTATTTCACCCCATTTTACTAGAGTAAAATATGGTTGAAAAAAAGGAAACTACGCAGTCCCGAATTGGGAAATCTCACTTCCGAAGCCCCAATTGGACAAACAAACCTCTATAGTTTTTTGCATAAATTATTACTACATAATATGTCATAACAGAGTCCATATACTTATTCAGAACCCTTCCCTGATTTCCATATCCTCCTACCTATCTAGAATTTAATCTATAGTGCCTTTCTCTTTGAGCTAGTTGAAAGGATCTAGTTTGCATATGCTGGTGTACCCAGGATCTTTGGAGTAGACTTGAGAAATAAATTATTTTGAAACATAAATGGTCGCAGCATGTTTTTAAAATGATTCTTGAACTAGTGCATCCTCTATTTCCATCCTTACATTGGTATCAAGCCTTGTTCTTTTGATTTGGCACTCCTAGATTCTCATTTGGGTACATCGCAATGTATCAGATCTCTTTCCTTGGCCCATCAAATGTAAAGTGAAACCATGAATATATACAATGATTAATTTCATTATAATCCTTTGAAATATTTTATAAAAGAGGGTTGCACATATCCTTGATAAGGTGTGCATACAAAGTTCTTTTGGTGCTAGAAAACGTAAGGAGCATAAGTCACTCCAAGGTGACTTGGGAGAAGTTGGAGATCCAATCCTTACTAATGAGGATTTTATAAATGAAGAATAATATTATGCATAAGAGCATACCGACATTAAATCAAAATCACATGTGCATAGGAAGTTCTGCATGCAATTGAGGAAGCATGTTGTGCTAGCTAGCACAAGGAGTTCAAGGATCAGAGATCATACCATTGAGATTCATGACACTTGGGACATGGATTAGAGAGAATTTACTGATGGATGCTCAAGAATTTCTGAAGAAACTACTGATGGTTATTCATGCACTTTTGAGAAACTTATGATGGGTGTCACGATGGGGTACTTACTGATGAATGCTAAGTTATGCAAAGGAATATACTGTTGGATGCTATTATGAAGAGGTACCTATTGATGGGTGCCAAATAGATACATATATTAATGGATTTCCATTTGTCTATGTTGGAGAGATAGATATTCCACTTGATGAGGATACTACAAGTACAAGTTCCCATGATCATGAAGAAGATGAATTCTTTGTAGTAGAGGAAGAGGTCCCATGATCGATCTCACCATCACAACATGAGCTTCATGAGGTTGATCCTATGTTGGAGGAAGAGAAGTCTTCTTTTCATGAGCCTTCCCATTCTGAATGGCCACACAATATGAGCATAAAAAATATTCAATAGGCCATACACATTCTCTATGACACTCATGCATTAGTGTCAAATTCTTGTTGGAGAATCTCCTCATTGGAGGATCCATCCTTCCTTGAATACATGGAGCATATTCAAAGAACAATGAGCATCATCAAAGGTAATTTTTTCTATTTTATTTTTGAAAGGAATGATTTAATTGAGCTTGTTAATGTATTACATGGGGATTACTTGAAGAATAATGAGGATATTTATAATCTCAAAATTCAAAATGAGCAACTTCTTGAGAGGTTCCAAGATACTTTCTCTTCCTCGTATGTTTTAGATTGTCATATAGTAGATTGCTTGGAGGATTATAATGACATGATGGATCATGAGAAACATGGATATATGCATGTGCTTTATGTGTTTTAAGAATAGATTGATGAAATCGAAGAACTTGTTGTGGTGGAAGAGGAACTTGAATCGCCTCTTGATGATGGTTATGCACTTTTTGAAGAAGTGCACAATTCCACTACTTTGGAACCAATCTATGAGGGAAGTTTCACACTTTTGAGGGAGGTGCATGATCCTACCCATATGGATCCTTCACATGATGAAACTTTCACACTTTCTTATCATTTGGGTGAGTTGGTTCATTCTCCTACATCTTACCCTTCCATATCTTGCAACATACATCCAAAAGAAATTTGGGTGAAGGGTTTCTTTTTATTGGTGCCATATGAGGAGTATGAGACTCCTACACTACATGATGATCCTATGATGAGTTCCCCACATTATATTTTGAAGCATAAGTATCCATTGATCTTATTTGATGACTTTCTCATACATGGATGCACCTATGATGTTCACTTGAGTCACTTGAAGGCTCATTATTTTCCTTGCTCCTTGCTTAGTTCATGTGATGTTAAAAGAAATTTATAAAATACTTGGGTAAAAAGATATATGATTGGAGAACAGTATTATTGGAAGCAACATCCTTTGTTATTTATTGATGATACACATATTCATAGATGCATATATGATACTCATCATTCTTCTTTATCACCATGTAATCCACTTGATCGGACAACTTTTTCATCCAATGTTTGGGTGAAAGAACACATGGCAGCACTTTATGACAACTCCCACACTTTCTTGGAGAAACATTATTGGACATGGGACCCTCACCTATGTCATTGGACCAGAACCAATTGGTTACTTGGTTTTTGTGTATATTTGGAACATGATGGTATACTTGCTTGGATGATACTCATAAGTATTTTTGTGATGGCACATTTTTGCATCTCTCTATGTTTCATGCCAATCTTGTTGTATTCCGTGCTGAAATATCTTTGTATCATGATGTATCAGAGAATTCACAATAGAACTTGGGATCCTGTCATCTCTCCCTATTATGTATTTCTTTATATCACTCTCTTTGATGATGTGTATTGGGGGGTATTTTTCATCCCATAGTTTGTATATTTGTGTGTATTAGTACTACTCATTGATAAAGTGTGCAAGCATTGGGACCCTGGAATCTCCCACCTTGATGTAAACATTTTTGTTACTTTGCTCATTGATGGAATGCGCTAGTTATGGGATCCTAGCATTCTACACTCATTGAAATAATTTGGAGAGAGACCTTGTGCATGATAGAAATGTGCAAGCATTGATACATGGGAATCCCATATTTTGATGTATTCACACTATGCATTGATGGGGTGCACAAGTATTGGGACCCTGGCATCCCATACTTGCTAGATTTGTTCTTGATGACAATATGCACTAGTAGTGTGCGCAAGAAGTGGGACCCAGGCATTGTTTATTACTGGCAGCTCATTGGGAGCACATTTTGTTTGGTTGGCTTGAGGAAGCAAGCTTCTTCTTTTCTCCACGGGTCCATTTTTGCAACACAATGGGAGAGTTTTCTTTAAAGGAGACATTATTTTGGATGGACTCATGTTTTCTTGTAGGGTGCTATGATGAATCCCATGTGACTCTTATGCATTGCATAGGAGAATATATATTGCACCTTGTATTCTTGAGGATCACTTGGGATCCTGGCATATGTACTTAGACTTCACTAAATGCATGGTATGATGGTGGAGAATATGGTGCTATGCTTTGAGAGGATGATTCTCTTATAGATGAGGATTTCAAATATGAATATGGATAGCACACTTTCTATGTTAATTGATGTGATGAGGATTATGGGTGATATTGTTCTCCTAATGATTGATGACAAGTCTCAATGACAATTGGTTTGTAGGTGCAGACATTGTTCCATATCTTCCTTCAGTTGATGTATGTATGTATGGCCCATGGTGTAGTTCGATCTGGTGGTGGAAGGCATTGATGATGTGATGGTATTTCCCTATGGTTTCTTCATTGCTCGAGGAAAAGAAAATTAGGGAGGGGAGGGATTTCATGTCCCCATATTTTTCATGGTTTAAAAATTGTCTAAGTCACCTTAGAAAAAATATTAAAAATTATTAATGGTGACAAATAAGGGGAAAATGACTAAGTATGGTTCCTAAGGCTTAATTGAAAGTAATTGGAGCCTAAATAATATTTCCTAAGAAATTTTAATGGGAAATGTGACCACTAAAAGTCCCAATTGAATGTATGTAGGAGAAGATAGTTTAACTGAGATTAAATTGGAGAATTAGCTAGTGATATTATTAAAGCTAAAAAATTATAATTATTGGCTTAGGGAAATATTATTCTGGATTAATGAAGAAATTAGCCAAAATAATTATTCCATCCAATTGAGAAATTGGCTAATTAATTATTGATTAATTGGGTCAAAGGGTGCATAAGGAAATGGTTAAGGAATTTAGAGAGTGCATTTATGAAAGTCAAAATTGTTAGAGGGAACCCTCATAAAGTTAATGGAGCATTAGTTACCCATTGCATGGTTTTGGGTATTCTATAGTATTTTTCTATGGTAATGGAAAAAAGTGATTATGGAACATGGTTTTCATTGGCCCGTGGTATTTATCCATGGAATTGGAGACTTTTCAAGTATAAAAGGAGGAAAAGGTGAATGGAAAAGGCATGCATTTGGATATTGTTTATTTGGATGGGAAGCTTAGTGCTACCTAGTCTTGGGTGACGGTCACCTTGAAAAACGTTGGGTGATGACCCTCTTCTTCATCTAAGTAACCAAGGAATGATGAAGTGGATAGAATCATTCAATTCCTTTCAGTGTGCTGCAATATGATTCTGTGTATGTTTTGCTCAAATACTGATGTTGGAGATTGTATGATCACACCCTTTACTATTGGTGGAAATAACATGAGATTAGTGTGTCCTTTTGCATTTCATACATCTTCTACATATGTAATTAGGTGTTCCTGGTGCTAATTCCTGGTGCTAAGGTTCTTAATTCCCATTGTCTTCCTTTATTGGAGGTGTATTTGGGTTCAGAGCTTCAAATTTTGGTCCATTGTGGGGTTATAGAGCCATATTCTATTTTCTCTTCTCACTCATTCTCTCTTTGCTACATGTGTATGATGATATAGATGATATTGGGAGTCCATGTATATTTTATATGGTCCTATATGATATTTTTATGAATAAAGAATCTTTGGTTCTCCATCTTTGTCTCCTTATAAGCTTATGTGTCTCTATGTGCCCTAGAATTACTAAATTTTGTGTGGTAGAAGATCCCATGGTATCCATAACCTATGGCATGACATATACGGTGTAAATTTAATCTCTTCAAATTTATGATAATGAAATCCCAAATCTGTTTTGTAAAAATTCCTTTTTCTTTCATGTTTTAATGTATCTATGCTCAAATTGGCTCAATTTTGACTAGTTTTGAAATTTCGGTTGAAAGTGTGACTTCTGATCATCCATTTGAAAAAATAAGACCATATCCAGAAACTATACATAAAATTGGTTCGGAAACCACATTTAGATATTGGATTTGACCCTATTTTACTAGATTAAACTTTGGTTGAAAACAAGGAAACTACGCATTCCCGAATTGGGAAATCTCACTTTCAGAGCTCCAATTGGCCAAATAGAACTATAGATTTTTTTAAAGACATTATTACTGCAGAATCTATCATAATAGAGGCTAGATAATTATTCCACTATCCTTCCCTAAGTTCCAGATCCTCCTACCTATTTGGAAGTCAATTTGTAGTGCCTTTCTCTTTGATCTAGTTGAAAGGATCTAGTTTGCATATGTTGGTGTACCTAGGAGCCTTGGAGTAGAATTAAGAGGTAGCTGATTTTAAAACATAAATGGTCCTAGTACGTTGTGAAAAGTTTTCTTGAGCTAGTGCATCTTCTATTTTCCATCCTTACATTGGTGTCTTCCTTGTCCTTTTGATTTGGCTTTCCTAGATTCCAATTTGGGTACATCATAGTACCATCATGTCCCCATATTTTTCATGAAGCTAAAACCCAAATATACCTGTATAAATTAAAAATAATAATGTGTGATAATAGCTCAGTAAATCTTGGATATGGAGGTAGCACGATTATGAAATCATAATATCACTAGAAGTAGCTAATAGGACCACCATATATATGTAGAATATAACAATGATCATGAAGTACAACTAAAACCCAACATCATTATGGATCAATATATCTCAATGAGAAGAGAATAATTCCCAAATCCACTTCACCAATTCCTTGGTTACTTAGATGCAGAAGGGGGCCATCACCCAATTGTTGGAGCACCACCCAAGACTCAGGAAGCAAATGTTTTCCTCACATGACAAACAAATCCATAAGAATTCCTTTTCCATTCACCTTTTCCTCCTTTTATACTTTTAAAGTCTCCAATACCATGGATAAATACCATATGCCAATTAAAACCATGTTCCATTTTCACCTTTTTCCAATACCATAGAAAAATACTATAGAACGCCCAAAACTATGCACTAGGTAATTAATTCTCCACTAAATCCATGAGGGTTCCCTCTAACCATTTTGACTTTCATAAATGCACCCTATAACTTTATTTCCAGTCCCCTCTTTTGCACAATCGTCTTCTTCATTTCTACAATCCTCATTAAAAAGCATTGGATCTTCAACTTTTCCCAAGTCACCTTGGAGTGACTTATGCTCCTCCTTACATTTGCTAGCACGAAAAGACTTTTGTATGCACCCCTTATAAAGGATATGTGCAACCTCATCTATAAAATATTTCAAAGTACTAGGTAATTAATGCATAGGGTTATTGATTCTACATTAACTTTATGAGGGTTCCCTCTAACCATTTTGACTTTCATAAATGCAACCTCTAGCTTTCTTATAGGTCTCCTCTTCTGCACAATCTTCTTCTTGATTTCTAGAATCATCATTAGTAAGGATTGGATCTCCAAATTTTCCCAAGTCACCTTGGAGTGACTTGTGCTCCCCTTACGTTTGCTAGAACCAAAACACATTTGTATGCAACCCTTATCAAGGATATGTGAAACCTCCTCTATAAAATATTTCAAAGCCTTATATTGAAAGTCATCATTGGAGAATGAAATGAGGTTTGATTTGAAAACCATGTCACAATAGGTTGGGGATTTATCAATTTCCATTGCATCCATGACCCAACAAGTTACACAAGCCATAGTGCAATTGGGATCCCAAATTCAAGAGGGGAAGAGCCATAGTCACTATCATGAAGGGAAGAGACCTTATGGTGTGACTCATTTATCAAGAATAAGAACCTGAAGCTCCATTGGATGAACCTTTCAATGGTTTATTTCATGATTCATGTGGTGAAGGTAGAGGCGCATACAGAGGCTTCCGAAAGTATCATGATGATCCAAGAGGAACAAGTGGAGGCTAGAGAGGACCAACCCCAAATCAAGAGCTATGGAATGTACTAAATAAGATCACACTTCCAAACTTTGACGGATCCCCAAGTATGGATGCTAATGAATGGATCTAAAATCTTGAGACTTTGTTCGATTTGAATCCCTTGGTATCAAGAGATCAACTCAAAATGGTTGTCCTCCACCTAGCAGAAGACACACATAATTCGTGGAATCATGGAAAGTTCACTTTGGGCCATAGGAATGTGACAACATTTCAGGAGTTCACCGGTATATTCTTTGATAGGTTTGACAGAGCGATCCCCACAAGGGTTTTTGGGATCTCACACAGATCAAGTAAAATGGGTCTCCTGAAGCTTACATTCAAGAGTTTTTTAAGCTCTTGGTAAGGGTGTGTGAGGTATCTCAAGAAAGGTTGTTGCATATGTTCTTGGAAGGGCTAACCGAGCCATTGAAAGGGTTTTTGAAATATGGTGGTCTCACCACTTTACAAAATGTCATGCATAGAACTAGAGATCTACATGGTACAATGCCTAGTTTCAGATCTACTCCTAGACCCAATATTCCTACAAGTTTCAAGGACTATAGATATGCACCAAAGGACCATATATATTTGAAAAAGGGTCCAATGGGTGGTACACCAAGGAAGGATGGAACTTTTAGGGACAAAGCTGAGTTAAGGAGGAATAAACTATGCTTCACTTGTCAGGAAACATGGGTTCTAGGGCATAAGTGTGCCAAAGGGAAAACCTATTGCATTTAGGCCCTCTCAGAGGGTGGATCTGAAGATGTAAGTAAAGAAGAGGAACAAATTGAATAAGAAGAAGAATAAGGCTATGAGAAAATATAATAAGAGGAGACACCACCCAAGGGTGGAAGAATGCAGTCCTCACAGGAAGGGTCCCACACTACCACACTCCTAGATTCAAAGGAGTGGTATAGGGGAAAAGAGTCATAGTTTTGGCTGATGGAGGTGCTACTCACAACTTCATTGATTCAAACTTGGTGGAAAGAGAATCCTCCCATAGAAACCTTTGATGGTTTCACTCAAATCGTTCCTGGTAATAACTCCATGGATTGTACTAGGTGGATTCCAAGGTTGCAGGTTGCCATAGGAGATTATACCTTGACTGCTATATTCTGTGTTTAATGTGGATGATACCAACATGGTATTGGGGGTTCAATGGTTCTTCTCTATTGGGGAACAATCTATGAATTGAAAGGTTCCTAAAATTAAGTTCAAGGGTCGAAATGGGAAGCAGGTGACTTTGAAGGGAATGCATACTTATCCAAATCAAGTGGTCTCTTCACATAACATTATATCTATCATGAGGAATGGATAGATTGAGTGGGATGTTGAGTGTCTTATCACTTCCCCAAGAACAACCATTGACATTTATCAACATCATGAGGACATCCAAAGACTCTTGCACAAGCATGAGAGGGTGTTTGAAGAGCTTCCACATGGAAGACCACCTGAAAAGGGAGTTGTGCATAGGATTGAATTGGATTTGGGTACTCAACCCATCCATATCCATCCCTAAAAGCATCCAAAGAGGTTCAAAGATGATATGGAGAAAGCCATCAAGGAGTTGATTTATTTGGGCCACTTTAGACCAAGCTCAATCCCATTTGCATCATCAGTGTCCTAATGGACAAGAAAGATGGAACCTTGCATAGGTGCCTTGATTATAGATTCCTCAACAAGAATACCATCAAGAATAGATATCCTATTCCGAGGATTGATGATTTTATGGATGAAATTCATGGAGAAAAGTACTTCTCCAAGATAGATATGTGCTCTAGTTATGACTAAATCATGATGCATGAGGAAGGCATTCACAAGATAACTTCCTAATGCCATTATGGGCACTTTAAGTTCTTAGTCATGCCTTTTGGGTTGAATATTGCAGCATCCACTTTCCAATCTTGTATGAACAAGGTGTTTGGTAAGAAATTTTCTAAGTTTGTTCTTGTAATCTTTGATGATATTTTGATTTATAGAAAGTCTTGGGACGAGCATATGCACCATTTGGATAATGTGCTAATCATTATAGCATATTAATAATTTTATGCCAAGTTGTTCAAATGTGATTTTGGAATGACTGAGATTATCTATCTTGGTCATGTGATTAGACAAGAGGTAGTTAAGGTTCATATGTAAAAGATCAAGGCCATCATCGATTGGCCTACCCCAACGAACCTCATTGAGTTGAGGGGATTCATTGGAATTTTCACTTACTACAGAAAGTTTGTTAAAGGTTTCTCGAAGTTCACTTCTCCATTAATGACTAAAAAAATGACTAAAATCAGGCTATAAACGACTATTTTTGAGTCGGTGACTAATAGTAGCTAATTTCCACTATCTTATAGCTAGTTGTATTTCACTTAGTCATTAATAGCTTGACTTATTAGTCAATTATTTAGTCATTGATTTATTCATTGATTTTGTCAGTGATAGTCAATGATTTATTCATTGATAGTCAATGATTTAGTCATTGATTTAGTCACAGATTTAGTCATTGATTTAGTCATTGATTTAGTCACTAATTTAGTCACTGATTTAGTCATTGATTTAGTCGTTGATTTAGTTAGTGATAGTCAATGATTTAGCCATTGATAGTCAATGATTTAGCCATTGATAGTCAATGTGTTTGTTTTTCAACATTAAGCTAGCATTATTAGGATCTTCAACTGAGAGAATAACAAGCACAGCAATCAAACACAAGAGACAATGAACACAGTGTTTTTCCTCGGGGAAACCATAAATGGAGAAAACCCCACAACTTCCTCAGAGATAGAATCAGCACCAAAATAGAAAATCCCAAAATAGTAAGTGATCTCCCGACAACAGTAACCTTCTTCTTATCTAGCTCCAGTGTCTTCTCCTTCCTCAACTATGCGCTACACACAGGGGCATCACTTAGGGACCAATATGATATCACATTCGTTCATATTGGGGGGTTAAAAATAAAATAAAAAAACACTAATATATTGGTGTTATATTAAGGGTAAAAAGGTTTTTTATTTAGTATATAAATATCCAATATCATGAGGCATATTTTATTACAAATGTTTGCCCAGCGCGCATCTGCCATATGACTGTGTGAATGTTTTCCAGCGTGCCTCTTCCATATGGCTGCATGTGTGCTACATAGGTTTTTTTTCCACAATTTTTTCTGGTGCATAGCGTTTTTTTCCCTCTTAGAAGAGGATCCCTCTAGAAGCAGTCGGCCATGGCTGCCCTCTTCATGACATATCATCGGATTCACCTTGCAATCCCTGTGATGAGTCCTCCTTGTAATTTCTTTGATCGGCCATGGGGATGGCCGGGACTGTTCCCAAGCCAGGATTTCATTGGAAAACACTTGGATTTCTCCCAGGAAATGCGAGATCGTATCTTCTACTCGCACCGATATTTTTGGACAAGGGATTTTTTTGGAGGAATTTTCCCCTTCCCATTTGATGTGAATTAGGATTCCATCTCCCATTCGCCCCATTTTCATGGAACGGGGATTTCTTTTTAGACCATTTCTCTTTGATTTTTTGGAATGGACTTACATTGGACAAGCAAAGAGATGTATCATGGCCCTTAGTATGTTCAAGTGTCTTCAATGGTGTAACCAGTGATTCCACCATCTGTTCCAACAGTGCATTTGCTGACAAGTTATGTAGAGCAAGTAGTTTACTTGTTACCTGAATAAAAAAATTGTACAAATGTTATTTACTTGGTGTACCAGATGATTTGTCCCTATGTACAAAATTATAACCTAATATTCTTGTAATTTTACAGCTGCCTTGTTATTTCCTATCAAATGCAGGAGCCCTACCAAAAGTGTTTATGCTTGTTCATAATGTGATGGAATTCAAATTTTAGACAAGTGACAACCTTCTCCTTGTATATGCGAATGCACTTAAAAACCTTGGCTTAACATTGCTCCAGGTAAACTCTTCAATCTATAGCCACATGATCCATTTCCAACGTTACATAAGGAAATCTTAAGACTTGGGTTGATTCATGATTATCTGATAATTTCTAGGCAGCAAATAAAGGATTTGAGGTTTTTTTGCAATAATTAAAGGCTTCAATTGCTTAGCTTTTTACCCAAGCTCCTCCAATGACTTATTTTTGCTTTTCGACTAGGGTTTTAAGAGGAAATGTTGTATGGGTTCACATCCACTAGACCCACTTCTCATGAGTGACAAAACATAACCAGTGTTTGATTCTTGCATGATAGGAATAGAGACCACTGGTAATTTTTGAAAAAAAAAATTGCATTACTTATTTTTCGTTCACGCTTGTATTATTCATTTGCATAAAAAATGTTGATATCTATTTGAATTTTTTGCACTAGAGCATGGGACTCATAGGTCATTGGTTTTATAATTGTCATAAGGGAAGTCAAACCTTTTCCTTTATTTATTTTTGATATCTTGAATGATATTAGCCAATGGTCTAAACTCACTCTGATGAGATATATGATGTATATTTGGAAAATGCCAAATCGTTTGAGCTATTATTAAGGCATACATATATATTGTATGGTGAGCTATAATGAATTAAGGACTTTGGTGGAATGTTTCATGATTTAAAATTTTCCTTTTGCAATATAGTGTTACACCATGCATGTCAAGGACCTTAGGAAGGCATGACTTATACTTTTTGGAACTTTTGTACTTAGATGATGTTTAATGGAGCCTATTTGATGCAATCTTTGTTGTTTTGCATTGTTATCCTTTCATGCATATCAACTTCACATGCTTGTCATTCACTCTGTTTTTTTCCTTGTCATTTCCCCACCATGGCATTTACTCTAATAATATTTTCCCCTCCACCATTTTTGCATGCCATTAGGAATCTCTTTTCATCACTAGACTCACTTAGTTCATTATTGGGTCTGTAATTGAACCTTGAAGATATATGTGGGCATTGGTGTTGGGGATGGAGGGATTGATGGCACTCGTTGGATCTAGATTCCATGGTTTCACCTTGCATGCTTGCGTTAGCTTAAGGTAGGCCTTACATTGCATATTTTTTTGAATGTAGGATTTTGGATTGTCGACTGGAGCTACTACCATGGTTATATGATTGAATCTTGCATTGGATGGTTGCTTGCAAGTTTTGCTTGGTCAAGTAATTATTGCTTCTTCTCTTTATCTCTACATACACTTCATGTTTGAGGTGATTAATCATTCAAGGGTTGATGCTTGGTTCGTCTCTTGGGTCTATTATCCAAATTATTCATTTATTGCTATTGTTGGATATTTTTTGAAGCATGAATTCTATTTCATTTGGTGGCCCTTAACTTCATCACGATCCTATACTTTCAAGATAGTTTGGCCTTAATAAGTTTTCATTTTATTTTTTCCTTTGATTTTTTATTCTGTTTGATTTTATATGGCTTTTCATTTGGGGTGTTAACCATGGTTGATTTCCTTTGAGCATGATTATGCCTCTTCAACCTGATTGACTTGTAAAAATTTGTTTGGTTTCATCCTTACATTGGCACATCATTCAGATTGTTGACATGGTTTCAAAGCTATCATTACCACTGTTTGCATTGGGATAGAATTCTCATGTCTTCTCATGTTGATTATGTCTCTTCAACCTGATTGACTTGTAAAAAAAAAATTGGTTTCATCCTTACAGTGGCACATCATTCAAATTGTTGACATTGTTTCAAAGCTATCGTTACCACTGTTTGCACTGGGATAGAATTATCATGTCTTCTCATGTTGATTTTTTTATCTTTTGACCCTGAGCCTTATGTTGTTGGAAAATCTTTCGTTTCTATTTGGTTTTATGGCTATAAATGAATATCATTCGGCAACCTAGTGCACAATTGGATGTAGCATTTTCATTCTACAATTCTTATATTTGGTTGTCACATATATGCGTTGACCTCTTGCTGAATTGTTGAACAAAATGAAGTTGTAGAACTATTAATGGTCTTTTGGTATGATTCTTAGCATGCCACATATATTTTAGAATGTAGAGACCAAGGAAACGCCACATATATTTTGAAATGTAGAGATGAGGGAAATTATTCTTATTGTTTTTATTTTATAATTTATTTGACATCATTAGCATTTGACAATTGGCCATGCATAGGTTTGGGATAATAACAATGGGCAATGGACTGCTCTCACATACTCTTTTAATACCACTCAAGCCAATAGTTTGGTTATTTATCTTCGTATTTGTTGAATAAACACCACTAGATCCATATATAACATGCCCCCTATTTCCAAGCTTTAGAGATTGCTCCGCATTTTTGCATGATGCTCCAATGGTTTTTTTGGGTCTAAGAACCGCTCAAGATACTTTAACTAGAATATATGTTTGTCCAAGGTGTACATTGTACTCCATTTGCATTGTAGGATCAGTCAACTTTTAAAATAATTATTACAACAATGCAGATTTTGAAAAAATAGATGACCTTTAACATATACTTAGCTTTCTGTTGTGTAGGAAATAATCATTGTTTTCTTTTTGGCTTGCTTTAACTGCCACATCCAAGGAATTTCTTTTTATCACTCTATTTTCCCTACGAGATTTCATGTAGTCCAATGAAACATGACTACTTATGCCTACAACTCCTTCACTAATAAGTTGGCATCTTATGGAAGCTCACATAATCCTTTCACTATATTCTTGATCAACATTTCCTTATCCGTATCCTTTCTTTACAAGGCTGACTGTTATATGCAGTAGCATCAACATCTTCATCCATGCTATCAACTATTTCTTATTACATAATCATCACTAATCACAATTAATCACTTTTCCATACACATGGCATATGTGACAACATACTAATCTTAATAATTGTGCAGCATCCTATATGCTCATACATACCCATATGCACTCTACCACAATATTTATAAATATGCTTACTAATGTACATGCATTCCAGCGACCTTATTTTCTTGTAATTTAGCATTCATATGCTTTCAAAATCTAAAAATAGACTTTATTAACATTAATAAATATAACAATTCAGCAAGAGAAGAGTCAAGAAATTATCCCTTCCAATTTCTTTGCATAGCATTAAATTCCACTTCCACATCATAGTTGATCCAATTATTGGCCTTTCTACCATTCACACAATGGATCATAGCCGTGATTTCCTCACCAAGTTGCAATTCACAACATGTATAAAGCTTTATACATGATACTTTTTAAAACATACAGTTCTATTCTATAAACAATTAAAGTTTAGGTGAGAAATCCCCCTATTTCTAAATTCTACCTTGCTGGCCTTGTTCTCCAATTGCTGCCACAACAAGATTCTTAGCATCCTATAGCTTACTTTGTTGTCCTGATATGCCCTCAAGTCCCATCTTACTATGCAACAATATGTTTTCTTACTTTGAGTTTCCTTTTCTTTTTATTTATCTCTAAGAATCATTGTTCCATTTGCTTTACCACCTTCAGCCAAATATCCAACTTGGCCAAAACTTCTTTCCAACCATAGTACCATTACAAGATTCTTTAACTACTTCCTTTTCTTGGACAATCTTGCCCCATCTTTCACTTTATTTAACAGAATTTTACAACAGACTATAATACTACAATTTATTTCATTCCATCTTCATATGGACTCCTTTCCAAGTACATTCTACTTTGCAACTAATACCAAGCTGAAATCAACTTCCCACACAATATAACTTCTTGTGCTTTCCATCTGGATGTAGCTGCAATATATTAGGTTCTTTTTTATCTGCTAACCACTTGTATATTTAGAATGCACCCAACATTCTCTACCTTTTTATCATCCAATCAATTCACATTTATTGCTGTAATAATTTACTAAATGCTACAATATATTCTATGAGCTTTAACATCCCTCATATGACATCTCATACCCTTGCTTATCTCCAGCTGCCTTTAAGCTTTGTTCCAATTCTGAAATCTTGTTTTTCATTTCCCTGGATAATTCTTTGCCAAGCGAAATTATCTCTACCAAGATCTCTCCATACCATGGAGTGCTTTATTCCTCCACTAGCATCTTCCCCACAAAAGTGAAAGTAAATTATTGACTTCACTTTCTTTACACATAAGTTGTTGATCCCTATTCTGCAACTCTTTCAGGCATACATAAAATATGTGTCCCTTTTAGGCACACTGATCACATGGTTCATCCATCACTTCATGTGTGTTCTCTTTTTCTTGGTAAATTGCTTGGCTAGTTTAACTATTTATATGCTTAGGGATTCCTACAGACAAGACCTCCGGACCTTTCTCATTTAGGGTTCCCATAAATTCCTCCTTTGCAATCATGATTTGCAACCTTCATTACTTTGTTTCCCTTTCTTATCTTCATGATTTACCAAAACTCAAATTTGTGGAACCCTCAACCATATCCATTTTGGGAATTTAGCCACCTTGTAAACCATAATACTATCACCTTGAATATTCCTTCTCATTAACATTACTGCTATATTACACATTACTCACCCTCCTTGGTCTAATCATCTAACGTGCCAGTTAACAAGAACCTTTTACTGCCCTGCTTTGCTCATCCAATTTGTACCTCCACATCATGATACAAGCACCATTATGAAGTAATTGCAGTCATCCTAGTCACTTTAACCTTTGGTACACTCCTATATCACCATACACTTCTGTTCTCATATTGAAGATACCTATTTCATAATTCACTTTGACCATTGCCTTGTCCAATAAATCCCAAAGGCTTTGTTCTGCCCACTTTTTGAAATAACCAGAGTTCAATTTTGAAGACATAATTATTCTATTATATTATCCTTTGAAACACCTTTCCAATGACTATGCCCATGCTCAATTCTGAGCTTAGAGCTAAAAATTATAGCTCTCGGAAGTTACCACTTCTGTCCAATTCCTGCATTTTGTGCCACTAGTGCAATCTCACCTGTAGAAGAATAAAATCCAGCGAGATCTAGAAAAACATTTATATTGGACGGAGATAACAATTATGATTGTTAACACTCAACAACTTTTGGTTCGTTGATATGATTCTCCAGGAATTTTCTGCATAAATCTAGAAATGTAAACTTCGCTCTTTTTTCACTTTCTCCAAACTTATCAATTTTGGCAATGATCTCCATAAAGTACCAGGATAAGTGAACCTTATAAGTGTGCCATAGTATCATAGAGGAGGTAGTTTATATAGAGGTGATTTTTGTGGTGATGGTTTTCATTAATACAGAGGACCATCCATGTGCAAAGGAGTGGTGTTGTTTCCATCTTCATCCATCTTCATTGTCTACAGATTGAAAGGTATGCATATGTGAATTGCAAATTGATCATGTAGGCCATGTGGGTATCATTTTATATGTCTTCATTTCCATCTACAATCCAATGGAGAGTGACTTATCTTCTATCAATCTAATCCAATCTAACCTGGTAATATAGTGGAGCTAGGCACTGCAATGGATATGAGGGCTAGCCATCTATCTCAGGGATTGCTAAGCCCTTGCATAATTTCAATTCGAGATTCTTCTTGAACTGCTTTATATAAACTCTTTTATTGCTAGAAATATCCCATCGCATCAACCTTCATGTGAACAATTTCATAGCCTATGTGAATTGCCAATTTATGGTTAAACTTTAATTGCAAAAATGAAAGTTTATGATTTAGTCATTATTGGAAGCAATGTTGATTTCATTTTGGCTTTGAAGATTCAGTTAGAAGATACATTTGAGATGACTGACCTCGGTATGTGACATTTCCTTTAGGGCATCCAAGTTTTGTGAATGGATGATGGTATCTCTATTTCTCAACCTAAATATGTCTTACATTATAAAGGTTCAAAATGGAAGGATGTAAATCATGTGCTACACCTTACTAGTCGGGAGTAAATCTAACTAAATAGTGTTATTTTTCAAATTCGATGCTAATCCCCTCTTTATCTAACTCGGGCAATCCGATATTTAATTTTCCTGTAGTGGGGTCTCTCAATTCATTCAAGATCCATGCGAGAGTCACTTGAAGGCCACAAAGAGGACCGTTTTGTATATCAAGGGCATTTATAAACTTGGTAGAAAGTCTTGCAGTACTCAGACCCAGTTAGGTGGCTACATCAGCTCAAATTGGGATGGAGATGGATATTGGGATGGATATGGATATAAGGAAGTCTACATTGGGCTATGTATTTTATCTTGTTTACAGACCCATAGTCTAGTCTTTTAAAAATCAGGTGGTCTATATTTTGAACACAGACATAGAATATAATGGTGTAGTTAATGCTGGCACAGAGGAAGAATGGATCTGTAGTATTTTGGTTGACCTAACATATATAGTTAAGGATTCAATTGCTGTATATTTTTATAATCAAATTTCCATCCAAGTGGTTTAGAATCCAGTTGCTTACAGTAAGATGAAGGATGTGGAGTTCATGCTCATTATTTGAGACTAGGATGCTATTTTTTCTTTTCTTTAGTGCAAGATAGATGATTAAGTTACCTATATCTTTATGAATCCTTTACTAGAAGCTAAGTTTTTCAACGTCTATGCTTGGGATTTAGGAAGCTGCAATTATGGGGGGTGTGGGAGGTAGGGCAACTTCATCACTTGGTAGGCTACTTCACAAACGATTTTTTTTCAGCCTTTGGTGGAAAACACATTCAAAATTAGTTTGTGTGTGAGGTCTTGTTGGTAATCAAATCCTTACATATGAAATTATTATTCTTTGATGAGTTAAGGGAATATCAAAAAAATTTCCAAAGCCTTGGATACTATTATCTTTGTGCATCAGTGAGCAAGTTCCAATCTACATAATAATGGTTGAAAAATATACAGAAAAATTAGTCACTTAGATAGAGTCAAGGGGAATGAGCAGACTCAATGAAGGATCCACATACTTTGAATTAAAAATCATATCAAATCTTGGAGTATATCTCCAACACAGCTTTCTTTGTGCATTTGATAGGGTTTATGTGGTTTGAGCATCCTTTGTTCTCTTAGAATTTATAGCTTATACATCCTACAAGGACCATGAGTGGCCATTTGTATGTCATAAGGCTATTGGGTGACTTTTAAAAACATCCCTTGGTCTTGAGGATGGGCCATTTGATGTTTTCAAGGAAATTTTCATCGATAGAAGCATTGTATGTTAGTTGTGAGCATGGTTACACTGGAGTTCTTGCTAAAGTTTGTACTGAAGGTCTCCCACAAGGCATTGAACTACACACTAATGAAATTATTGTGGATATTTCTATTGATAAGTATTCCAATTTTTGTGACAAGTTTAGAAAGCACACACTTCTCTAGATTTTGCTCAAAGCCATCATAATGCTTGGGTTATGGAATTCTAGAGGCCACACAACATAATTTTCCAAGTACCCTTATCCCAACAAAAGGAATTTAATTTTTGGTTTTCATTTCAATAAGAGTCATTGTCCTTCTATTGTGTCTCATGGCCCTTAGATTTGCTATAACACCTTAGTGGTGTTGTCTATATGGGTTTAGAATTTCTCAGTTGAACAATTTGTTCAACCGTGTTTCTCTCTGAGCATAGAATTTCATGGTATTCCCATGCAATTTTGGTACTTTTTTGATATCATTTATGTGTTAATTGGGGGGTTTATCTATCATGTTTCTCATCATTTTTTTAACCCTGCCCCCTAGATCAATATGGTTGAATTTTATTCTGTCAAATGCTATGAAGGAACTTGTCTTCATGAGGGTCGGGGATAAAGCTCAACATAATTTTCCAAGTACCCTAATCCCAACAAAAGGATTTTTTGTTTTGTTTTCATTTCAATAAGAGTCATTGTCCTTCTATTGTGTCTCATGGCCTTTGGATTTGCTATAACACCTTAGTGGTGTTGTCTATATGGGTTTAGAATTTCTCAGCTGAACAATTTGGTCAACCATGTTTCTCTGTGAGCATAGAATTTCATGGTATTCCCATGTAATTTTGGTACTTTTTGGATATCATTTATGTGTTAATTGGGGGGTTTATGTATCATGTTTCTCATCATTTTTTTAACGCTGGCCCCCCAGATCAATCTGGTTGAAATTTAATCTATCAAATGATTTGAAGGAACTTGTCTTCATGAGGGTTGGGGATAAAGTTATTAAGCAGAAGATGAGGTAGAACAACCCCCAAAATACTTTATTTTGGTTCCACAGTCCATATTGTCACCCCTCATTTTGCATGGGTGTCCACTTGTGATTTCATCACACTTTAGCAGGGCTGACATGTTCATGGGTTGGATGTTCATGGTGCTTTGCTTGATTACATTAGGTGACCGAGTATGCAATCCTATCTGTGTGGATTTTCCAACATCGCAACTAGAGGGTGAGATACAAATAACAATTATAGAATGAAATATAATATTGTAGAAAATAAAATTATTTTGGGGTTTAGAAAAGCCACTAGCGTGAGGAGAAAGGGTTGGGGATTCCACTGTTGAAAGAGAGTAAAATGACCCAAAATGCCAAGAGATGATCTAAAATCACCTATTCAATTTACAAGCATAGCTTTGACAGTTTCTTTATCTACCTGAAGTTGTGTGGACTGGGAATTAATTGACAATATGGAAGGAGTCCTACTCCCTCCCATCACTGGAATAATTGAATAAATTTATATTTGGTAACTAACATTGACGTAAAAAAATATGAATGGATGAATAACACATAAATCAAGGGATATGTGGTTACTTGAACATATATTAAATGAAATAGGGATGGGCCAAGCTACCTACGAATGTAACCATAGTTTGCATAACTATAGTCGGGCTATACCCACAGAGTGTCAGAAATGAATTTCGGGTCGAACCAATCTGCGAATCAAGCTCTGTTACCCTTGCGATGATGTGGTACCCCATGGAAATTATAATTAAGTGATCTTTGATGCTTGTTCATGGAGCACCTCGTGTCATACATGTGTAAGATGATGATTAAATCCCTAAATCACTACTTGATGGACCTTGATGCATAAAGATGTCTTAATCTTAATGAATACATTTTATGTACTATTGATGGATTTTTATAGTATTATGTGAAGAGATTCTAGTATGTGGTGGGATTTCTCTAAGAAAAATAGGCTTCTTTCTAATTCTAAGTTAATTTGGGGCATGTCTTAGACTTGCTTGGCTTTCACATCAATTATTAGACCTGGGATCAAGAAAATTTGTTTTATATTTGATTGCAACAACATCATCATTACTTTTGTTTGCTATTATTTTGTCACCACAAACTGATAATTGCATTCTCGTTCTTTATTGCTTTCTCCTGACAACGGTATGCTGTTGTCTTTTCCTTTCTCTTGTCTTCTTGAAAATAGTTCTTTACTTCCTTTCTACTCACCACTCCTTCAACTTCTGGTTCCTTTGTGGAAACCACTGCAAGACCATAGTCTTCAAGAGTTTCTCCCTGCTGT
This sequence comes from Pseudotsuga menziesii, assembly GCA_001517045.1. Taxonomy (NCBI): domain Eukaryota; kingdom Viridiplantae; phylum Streptophyta; class Pinopsida; order Pinales; family Pinaceae; genus Pseudotsuga; species Pseudotsuga menziesii. Next base: position 28,340 of record LPNX010416764.1, read on the forward strand.
GTCAACTACAATGACCTCTCTTTTCACTTTCTCTAACTTCCATAGAATTTCTTATCCTCCATACTTTTCTTAATTGAATCGACATGATACTTTCTACATAATATTTTATAGGAGCTGTTTTTGCACTCCCACTTTTTATTGACATCATGGTACCCACTAGTCCCTTTGACCTGTTTTAGTGGTCATCTGTTAGAAATTAATAAAATTATCTTATCTTATCTTATCAAGTTTGGGTTTCTCATTAATAAAATTATCTTATCTTATCTTATCTGACACCAACATATCTGCTTCTCAAAGTAGTCTTCAGTCACTCTTCTTACGAAATCTCTCTCAACATTTCCTTCACTATTTCTGCCATCATTGAAACCTCTATAGACCTGAAGTATTCTAATTCTTCTCCCTCTCTAGCTATTACCAAAATATCATCAACATCATCCTCTTCCATGAGGAATCCAACTTCCATAGGCTTCTTATAGCCTCTTCCACTATCTAACTTATGTTTGAAGCTGCTTTACAACTTCATATTTGCATTGCCTGTCAGGGCAATCTGTCTCCACTTTCAAATCTCAAAGCTTGAAGCTTCTCAACCACTCTAACTGCATTCTTGGCTACACTTTTTCCCCCCTCAACTTGAAAATCATATGCTCCCATTTTCTCATCTCTTTTCCTTTTCTTGTCTCCTTTTTTGGAGATCTGTCCAACTCATGGCTGCATATCCCCTCGTCTTCAAATAAGCAAAGTTACTCTTCAAGGGGTTTTCAATATTATTTAGTATCCAAAACATCAACTCTGGGCTTTGTTTCCCTAAAATATTTGGGGTACTTGTGATGGGTTTTTCATCTTTGACTCTTTCTTCAAATATTGTTGGTCTACAAACCTCTCTGGGGTCCTCTTCAACCTTTTTTGATGGCTTCTTTATCTTCTATTTTCTTCTTCACAACAGTTGTATTCATCAGACTTTCTTATCCTTCCATTGTGCAATTTATTCTTCACAAACTTCTTCCATACTCTGTTCAGAATCCCTTCACTCCTCAGGATTCACTTGTTTCTCTCCTTGACAATAGGTTCCAATGTCACAACTATTTGTTGGGATCATCCGAGTTAACAAGAAGCCTCCAACCTCACTATACTTTCTTTGATAGTAATTAATGCAAAGAGACTAAGCCCCCTATGAATTGGAGCAAAGTGTAAACACAGTGGAACAATGACAACTCAAATGCATATGTTTTTGCAAATTAATTTATCAAAATCATCACTAATCATCATCTATATGCATTAATTATAATAGAGGTTATCACAATAGAGATTAAACGCCAACTATAAACTCTGTTATTCTTCTCTTCAATCATGTCGAAATCTCTCAGGCCAGTTGCTAAATTGCAGAGCAACAATAAAACAATCAGAGGTATTTATAGAAGAAAAGCCCCATTTATTGCCAAGTCTCACAGAGAACTTGTCATAAGAATCCCTTCCCCCTTTCACAACAATTCCATGAAGCTTTATCTTCATGGTGGAATGGTTAGATTAATTGGAAGTTTTAACTGCTTCTAAACTCTGTTACCATCTGTCATTTCCATCTAATGCCTGACCCCCTTTACACAGACTAATGTGAATGCCACCGTGTACTTTATCACTGGTGGAGTGGCATTCCAGTAAAGCACAAACAACCACTAAACAAACAACGTCAACTATCCACGCATCCTTTATCCATATGCCACAGTGTTCTAATTGGCATGGTGAGAAAATATTGTGAAAGAGAAATCCATAGGTAATTGTAGAGGTTCATGTCACTTAAGTTACATGTTCTTTAATTTTCCATCAATTTGGAAAAATTTCTAATGTTAAAATGGGAATTTACAACTTACACAAGGACTACTTAAATGCACACAAAAATGAAACTAAAGATGTAAACATGTACTCTGCCATGTTTCCTTCAAAACCCATATCTCATATTTGCCACCACCACCATCTAGTGCACCCAAAGTGTCACCCAAGTTACTCGTTGACACCATTTTGTCTAATTATTTCCTAGTTGCACAAAAATACATGCCCAAGTTTCAATACTTGTTGAATTCAGATGATTCCACTTGTTGAGTGTTCTTCTAATAGTATAGACCTTTTTGTGTTTACAGCATTTCATTTCTTGGGAAAAACATCTCTGCTGCACAAAAAGAAGACAAATTTGCTTATTAAACAGAGAGTGAAAATCAAGCTTAGGTGGCTTCCGTGAACTACATGCTGAGACTAGGGTAATACTTTTTTTTTTAAATGAACTGCATAGGTGTCGTGAATCATCACTACTCTACAAGACTATTATCATTTCTTCTAGAAATCCTCCAAAATGAAATATCCTCAACATTTCCTCTGACTCATTAGTTGCTTCTTGGATTTTATCTTTTTTGTAAACTGTACTTTCTCCACAGAATCCTTTAATCTGGTTGGAGCCTCAATTATCTTTTCCTTTCATAAGTACAGGTTTGATGAACTATCAATAGTTTAATTTAATTTGTTGAGACAAATAGATTGAAACATGTGGAGATATTATTTGAATGGATTTTGATTGTTAATAAGTAAAAGACATATTATCATTTTGTTCACTAGCTAACTAAGGATTTACTTGATGCAGTGGGAAAACATCCATGGCAGCAACAATTGGTATTGACAACAACTTTCCATTTGTTAAAGTAGTAAGTGCCTCATGTCCTTGCTCGTTAAGGGTTTTCTCAGCCTATTACTTTCTAGGCAATATTAATTTTTAGTCATTTTGTTGTGTGAAATGTATCTGCAAAGTCTATGATTGGATTGAGTGAGAGAAGCAAATGTGCAGTTATAGTCATGGTTAGCCTTAATTGAATATGATTTCTATTAACTATTAAGATTCTGTGAATGTGTGTTGGAAATCATCTAAAGGAATAAATCACATTTGAACTATGTTCTACAATTTGACAGGTTTTTGAGGATGCATACAAGTCTCCATTGAGTATTATCATCCTTGATGATATTGAACGGTATTTTTTGCACTTTTTCTGAAGTACAGCTTTACTAGTGATTTTATGCTTGTGCTTTTAGCTAATGTTGAAGCCTTAAAAATGCGTTTTAGCTTCTGCACTTGTTATTCAGTTGTCTGAGTAGTAAAGTGATCTTCCCATTTATTCCTTGAGTTCTGAATCGATTGTCTACTGGGTTCCTGATTACTAGAGTTTGTGGTGATTGGGCCCCGATTTTCAAACTTGATCTCACAAACATTGTTGGTGCTTCTTAAGAAACCCCCTGCAAGGTACTTAACTTCAAATATCTTGAACACCATTATTAGGCCAATTTTTTTCCCTTTTTCCCTTAAGAATAGGGCGTTCTAGAACATGAACAATGTTGCCAGTCATATGGTGGGGTTAGCTAAGTTATTTGAGATGTAGTTGGGTTTCCTATAACCATGCAGGTTTTAAGCTGACAGATTATTTGCCACTGTTTTCTAATAAAAACTAACCTGGGAAGGAATCTGTTGGTTATTGGGACTACAAGTGAAGCGCTTGTCCTTGAGTCTCTGGGTATTCGCAAGGCCTTTGGTATCACATTTCATGTGCCAACCTTGAGGTGTCCAAACACAAAGAAGGTATTTATTGAACAAATTGTTATTAATCAAGGTGTAGTTCAGTGACCTCATTTGGTTACGAATATAGAAGTCTGATGCAGTTATCCCTTTTATTTGGATTAAACTATGAAAAACCATTCTCAGGTACTGGGAAATCAGGGCCTCTATTACTTGGGGGTCTTCTCTTGCCTTGGTTAACTTTTCACAATAAACAATTTTGCAGAGGGGTATCCTGTTAATGGGTGATAGGATGATAACAATTGTGGATTAATGCACGTATCTTTATATTTTCTCAGATGAATTCATGCAGGGTCTAGAGAAACTATCTATGTTTGCAGAAGATGATCTTGATGCAGCAGTGGAAGCTGTTGATGAGGTTTGTAATGCACAGGAAGAAATTCTTTTCAATAGTGGCATTGAGATGTCAAATTTAAACTCAATTGGCGCATTGAATTTGCATTGCTATATGAAAATGGAATTATTTATAATGCTAGTGTTGTTAAAAGCATCCTTTCTAATGGGTTGTGTTAATGGACTGCCTACACATTTCATACTTCAAACATTTATACTACTAGATGCAGGAAGAAAAACTGAAGTAATATCTTGTGTAGATACCAATCAAGAAGTTGTTTATGTTAGTGGAGATGGCGGCACAAGGCGGGAAAGGAAACAGTGTGGAAGCTATCTACTCTGGAAAGGAGAAAATAAACATTAATCATTTCTTTGATTGCCTTCATTATCTTACTGGGAATGACGACAACTTGGATTAGTTCAAGCTATGTACTTGATTTTCTATAGCACTTCCTTTGCCAAAAATAACATCTGAGGATTTTAAAGACATTTGTTGGTTTCAATACCCAATGTTTTGTAGAGTCTGGCTCAACTTTCTTAAGGAAATTCTTATTTCTTTTTTCTATGATGATCTACAGGAAGTTGTGTTGTTTGATTATATGAATTGTTGTTGTTTTTTCATGAAATTTCCTGCAGTTAGTTTTGACAAATTGCAACATGCTTGGTCTGTTCGCCAAAATGTTATCCATTTTGTAGATTTTCAGAAACAGTTTTGCTATTGAAGAAGTCATTTTGTTAATATAATGAGAATAAGAGACATTTTGTTAATATAATGAGAATAAGAGCCATTTTAAAATGTTAGATACAGTAAAGGTATTATATTCCAATTGAAATTGTAAATGTTGTAAGTGGACTTCAACCAATATGGTTTGAAGGGAAAGATATGTGCATCCGAATGATGTATTCAGTAGCTTCTCCACATTTACCTTAGTGTTATACTTATTAAGAACGATTTACCAGATATCAGTAGTGTAAACATCAGGGTAAATGCATATCAAAATACCAATTGATTATTCTTGCAACCATCTGGCATGGGTCTTAAATTTGCAATCTCTTCAGTAACTGCCACTCAAGATATTATAATAAATGTTATCTTCTTTCTCTTTTCCCAACATTGCATCTGGATTAGATACCACTTAGTGTAGGGAAGATTACCCTAACATTACATCTGAATTTGACACCACTCAGTGTAGGGAAGATTACCCCCTTGGGATTAAAGCCTGCACAAAAAACGTATAAGTAGAGTCTACATCATTAAACATAACTAGTCTATAGCATTAAACATAATTAAATAATTACACTTCTAAACCAGACATCAACACATATACATCTGATAGATAACAATATAATTCTTCTCATTAATTTACGACCTCACAAAAAACATTACAATACTTCGCTTGACTCTCTAGCTTGTGCTTTTATCCGCCCTATTCCATCATATTTGTTAATGGTAAGGGATGGTTTGATGGTGTTTTCTCTAGTACATATGTTTGAAATAATTTCATAAATCCAATCAACGTGTGCGTGTATTTTACAGTATTCATATTTTTACATGAATGTGTTTTCTCTTAAGGACTTGCCCAAAAATGGAAACATGGGCCAAGATTCAATATTGATATGTATTGTTTAATATAAGGAAGTGAAATTTAGGATGAGATGTAAAATTTCACTTGTCAACCAATATATGACGAGTGAAATTTTGGCTTTGTTCATTATGCTAACCATTCCAATGCCATAAAAACTAGTAAAAGGAAAGATTTATGCACATAGACAGACTTGACTTGACGAGAAAATCAAGTACACCAGTCCTGATTTCTACCTAAAAGCTCAAATACGGATGCAATTTGGAAGCCTAAACTTCAAATGTTGTACCTTTATCAACTCCAAATGTTGAAATCTAGGACCTTGCTTAGAGACAGCTTTTGTGAGATCCTCTTCTTTCAAATTTGATGGGATATTACCAAGGAAAAGCCGATTTTTTGGTTTGGATTCCGATACTCTTAATTTCTTGTCCTGAATTTCAAGAAAGCTGTTAGTTAGACAGATAGGTAAAATTCAACTATATACTCTTAATTTTTTGTCCTGAATTTCAAGAAAGTTGTTAGTTAGACAGATAGGTAAACTTCAACTATGAAGCATGTTAATGATAAAGGTTCTCAGATGATTTGAAAGGAAAATTGTCGACAACCTCAAAACCATTCAATGTCTGAATGGCCTTCTTGGCACTCTCCTTGGTTGTGAATGTAAAAAATGCATACTCTAACTTGCTTGCCTCCTGTTTTATATTAACCTATTAAAAGTCACAACATTTTAGTACAACAAAAATCAATATGAAGAAACTAGCCACTAATAAGGGTAAAAAATTCATTTAAAAATAGAAGATAAAAATTTACCTCAAAAACCTCTCCATGTTGCTGACAAAGACTTGTTAAATCTTCCTTGGTTATATTATGAGGTAAATTACCTACAAAGACTTCAGTACCATGTGAAGGGCCTACTAACAATTCCTCATTGTTACACTCTTCTTTGTCCTTATCAGCATTTTCACCATTGCCTTCTGCAGGCAAGGCATCCTCTACAATATCATTATTGGAATCATCTTCAGATAATTTTTTAGGGTCCACATTTGACACATTGGCATCTTGGTTAGCTTCTTGTTCATCCTATGAACTAGATCCTTCATCTTCTGCTAGTTCAAGATCAAGGCCTTCTTGACCATCATTTTTCTCTTCCTCTTCGACATCTCCCTCATCCTTTGCTTCCTCGTTCATTATTTCTTCTAGCTCTTCTTCATCACCATCAAGGTCAACTTGCTCTTCATCACGCTCATCATGTAAATCTTTAGCAGATCCTCTAGCATCCTGCATTGTCTCAATCTTCTCTTCTGCTGCCTGAATGCCACCTACAAACCTTGAAGGGCAACTGTGGAGGAGGCAGAGAAGAAAGGAGGATTTGCAGAAAGAGGGACAAAAATATACTGGAGATAGAACAAGTGAAATTGCAACAGGTTTCGCAGAGTGAGAATCTCAGAGGAAATACAAGGGCCATGAGAAATTCCTTAAGAGATATTACTGAATGAAATTTAAAAGGGAGGATACCAAAGAGTAAATTTAACAAAGGTAGAGTTGATCTAGAAATATGAATCAAGAAGATGCCCCCAATGTATAGATAGAACATATGCATTTCTCATAGTTAAGATAATAAAACAGAAAAAACAAAACTGTGCTGTCAAAAGAGAGAGAAACAACAACTATCAGCAAAAACTTCTATTTCATCCACAATTGAAAAGTTTATGAAGGAATAAAACACAAAATAGAAAAACAGACTTGAGACGAGCCATTCGGGACAATAAATTAAAGTATAACAAATTCAAAAGCAATATCTGAAATCAATGAAACACTTTACATAAGATACAGCGACTAATGTTTCTAAAATTAGGCGGTTTGGAAAAAAATGACAAACTAGTGTTAATTTAGGAAATGAATGTGATCTCTATGGTGTTGATCATTGTGGGTGAAGTAATGTGCATCCACAATACACATCGAAAGAATCAAGGTGCATTGTAGAATGCATGTGGGGTATCATGTCAATATACTAGGTAGAAATATAAAGGGGTATAAAAAATGTAAATGAAAAAATGGATACATGCAATATGTAGTGAAAATAGGGTTTTTTTTTAAATTGGTAAGGCATATTGGGAGGGGGTTAAAAAAAACGATTTTGGGAGGTATTTTCCAATATTTTTTGAAAATAGGGGTATTGTTTCATATGCCATGAACGAACGTGCTATGGCATGGTTTCACTAAGTGAAGACCCTGTGGATCTACACTTGAGTGTGTATGTGATGTGTGCTAAATAGAGAAGTCACCTCTCTATTTATATTAATTCCCGACATGACTAAAACCCTACTAGGGATGACTTTACTAGGTGAGTCTAATAACCTTAGTGCCTCGAAACTACGGGGACTTTAACCCTTAGTCAATAGGAGGGTTACCCAAAATGACTTGACATGACTTGTTTACGTTATAGATCTTCCCGATCGGAACATCGGGGCATGACATGACATAATAACATCCCGGAATAAAAATCGGGTTACAATAGATAATAAATACAAGTCAATACATTCTGAAGTTACAATTACATCAACACTCCCTCTTAACTAGGAAGGTATTCTCTCGATACAATTTTCATCACTGGTCTTCTTCTCTGGATCTTCTCGTCATTTGCATCTCCAAGTCATCTTCGTCTTCAAGTCATCTTCATCTTCATGTCATCTTCATTTCTGGATCTGGATCATCACTCGATCTGGATCATCATCACTAGATATCATCACTGGATCTGGATCATCACTCGATATGGATCATCAGTGGACATCATCACTGGATCTGGATCATCACTCGATCTATATCATCTCAAAGACATCATAACTGGATCTGGATCATAGCTCGATCTAGATCTTCTCTGGTCATCATCATATGTGCTATCTCATGATTCTTCTCGTCACAGGAAGTTCTACAGATCTAGCCTTCTTTCATGTTGGTTGTAGGCATAGCCACCATGTAGGTCTTCTTCAGCGCTTATATCTGACCTACTTGTTAGAATGGCCTGCCCAGCACTTACATCTGACCTGCTCGTCAGAAAGGCATGCACTTACATCTGACCTAGTATGAACCAAATCCTACACCCTCGTCAAAATGGACCCCAATCCTAGACTGAGCTACCTGGTAACGGACCAGGTGCATCCATTCTCCCAGAGAATGGTAGTTTTCCTTATATCTGATCTGGTAGGAACCAAGTCCTACACCCTCATCAAAATGGCCTGCACTCACATCTGACCTAGTAGGAACCAAATCCTACACCCTTGTCAGAATGGCCTCCAGTCCCAGACTGAGCTACCTGGTAACGGACCAGGTGCCTCCACTCTCCTGGAGAGTGGCAGTTTCCCTTACATATGACCTACTCGTTAGAATGGCCAGCACTCATATCTGACATGGGACGAACCTAATCCTTTAACCATAAAAGAATAGCTCAGCCCTTACATCTAACCTGCTTGTTAGAATGGCTCTCTCATTCCCAGAATGAGTGTTCCTGGTAACTGACCAGGTACCTTCATTCTCAGAATGGAATTCAACACTCATATATGACATGGAAGGAACCAAATCCTCTCATCATGACAGAATGGCTTAGCCCTTACATCTGACTTGCTCGTCAGAATGGCTTCCAGACTCGTCACTTCCCCTTGGAAGGAACTTCGATCTGGAGAACACCAAGCTTCTCCCTGAAGTACTCAAACTTCACTCTGGCCAATGGCTTCATTAACACATCAGCTATTTGATCATCCATCACAACATACTGGAGCTTCACTGCTCCCCTCTACACCATATCCCTGATATAGTGATACTTGATCTCGATATGCTTTGACTTGTCATGGAACACAAGATTCTCCGACAACTTCACACAACTATGGTTGTCACAATGTATACAAGTAGCATCCAACTGGAGATCAAATAAATTAGATAGTAGCTTCCTCAGAAATACTACCTCACAACTAGGTGAACAAGCTGCGACATACTCTGCTTCAGTTGTACTTAGTGCCACACATGATTGCTTCCTGCTAAACCAAGAGATCACACCTGATCCCATACTGAAGCAACACCCTTAAGTGCTCTTCCTATCGATGGCACTGCCTGCTCAATCTGAATCAACATAACCTTCTAGGTTAATCTTTTGATTTACATCGTACTTGAGCCTATAATCAGCTGTACCCCTCAGGTACCTCAGAATATGCTTTGCAGCAATCAAGTGAACATTTCTCGGATTTGTCAAGAACTTGCTCAAGGTGTTCACAACAAAGCAAATGTCTGGTCTCGTGTTCGTCAGGTACATCAAGGACCCAATCATCTGACGATACATCATAGCATCAACCGACTCTGATGAAGCATCGGCCAATAGCTTCAGGTTCGATGCCATAGGTGTGGCCATAGCCTTGCAATCCATCATCCCAAACCTCTTCAGGATCTCTACTACATACTTTCCTTGTCCAATAAAGATTCCATCCGCACTTTGCCACACCTCCATACTTACAAAATAATGCATCATACCCAATTCCTTCATTTCGAACTCAGCAGCAAGATTTCTCTTTGTATTGGTAATCAACCCATCCATACCCGTCACAAACAGATCATCTACATATAGTAGAAGCATCATTGGGTTTCCATCTTCAACCTTGTAGTAAAGGTTGGAATCTCCTTTACTCTTGGTAAAGCCTAAACTGGATAGAAAGCTATCAATTATGCCGTACCATGTCCTGGGTGCCTATTTCAAACCATACAGGGATTTATTCAATCTGCACACATGAGACTCCCTGTCATGTGTCTCAAAACAAAGTGGTTGTTCTACATATACTTCCTCTTCCACTACACCATTCAAGAAAGCAGTCTTGACATCCATTTGGTGTATCTTCCATTTCATCACTGCAGCCAGAGAAAGTACTGATCTGATGGAAGTGTATTTGGCTATAGGTGCAAAGGTTTCTTCATAATCTATTCCTTCTTTCTGAGAGAAACCCCGAGCCAAAAATCTTGCTTTATATTTTTCAATGCTACCGTCTGTAGCATGCTTGATCTTGTAGATCCATTTGGAAGTCACAACTGACTTCCCTTCTGGTTTTGAGACAACATCCCAAACATCATTCTTCACGATCGATTGATATTCTTCGATCATAGAATCCTTCCATTCTTTCTGTTCTACCGCTTCTTCATAACTGGAAGGTTCTTTATCAATGAAATCACATAGTAAAGCTACATACCCGGAGCAGGATTTGGTCCTCTTTCTTTCTCTATGATTCTCTTCTAGAGCCCCATATCTTTCCGCACCTTGGATAATTTCGCGTACCCAAGCAGGTTTCCTCTTATGAGGATTCCCCTCCAAAGGTGGATCTACAGGTCTTTGTGGTTCTTCAAATTCTCGATCTTATTCTTGAGTTTCTTCGTTCATGGTTATATCATGAATTCTGGGTGCTTCTGCTTCTTTAGGTTCTTCAACAGGTATTTTTCTATATTTGTTTTAATATGTGTCTTCATCAAATGTCACATCCCTGCTGATGTCAATCTTATTGTATCCTGAGAAATATATTCTGTAAGCCTTCGAGCTTTCAGAGTATCCCACAAATATACCCTTCTTTCCTGAAGGATCTAATTTTTTTCTCTTCTCTTTTGGAACGGTGTATGTACACAGGACAACCAAATATTCTGAGATGATTGAATTCTAGTTTCTTACTGGAGAAGACTTCTTTAGGAGTCTTGTTCTTGAGTACTCTATGTGGAGTACGGTTCTGTACATACACCGCTGTTCTCGCAGCTTCCACCCAAATATGCATAGGAATATCTTGATCATGAAGCATTGCTCTTGCAGCTTCCATGATAGTTCTATTATTCCTTTCTGCAATCCCATTCTGGTGTGGATTATAAGGGGTGGACAAATCCCTCTTAATCCTCGATTCTTTGCGTATCTCTTGGAATTCATTTGAAGTGAATTCTCTGCCATTATTTGATCGAAAGGTCTTGATCTTCTTTTCAGTGTGGTTCTCAATCAAGGCTTTGAATTCCTTGAACTTGCTGAATACTTCGTCTTTGTTCTTCATGAAGCAAACCCATGTATTCCTAGAAAATTCATCAATAAAAAAACATAATATGCATACCCGCTTAGTGCATTTGATGACATAGGACCGCATACATCGGAGTGGATGATTTCCAGGATTTGTTTTGCTTTGCTTTCGCTACTTGGAAATGTCTTCTTTGTATTCTTTCCTTTGGCACATCCTTTGCAGACCCCATCATGTTTTTCTTGGATTTCTGGAAGACCTTCAACATCTTTGCTTGCAATAGGTAGTGCTCTGTAATGCACATGTGCAAGCCTTCTATGCCAAAGTTCACTTGGCTCTACTGTGTCATGGACCAAGGATTGTTTTGGATGGCCTTTTAATTTGTACAATCCTCCTTCTTGTTCTCCAATCATCACCGCATCATCGATAGTATTTCCTTTTGGCCACATGATGACTTGACCATCTATGAATGAAACCCTCATTCCTTTTGCATCTAATGCAGATATGGAGAGGAGGTTCTTCTTGAGTCCTAGCACAAACAATACTTCCTTCATTGTCAGAGGCTTTCCAGAGTCTAGCTTATAGGAAGATTCCCCACTACCTTTTATTGGATATTGGTAGTCATCTCCTAACTTCACCTTGTGAGGTGATTCATGTTCTGGCAGTCTCACAAAGGATTCCTTGAATCTTGTCATATGTTTGGAATCCCCGCTATCTATGAGCCAATCATTGCTTCCATGAGTAATGTTTCCTGTGAGAGCGAAAATCGAAACATATTCATCCTCGCTTGAAGAATCTTCACTTTCATATCTGGTTCTTTTCTTGGATGGTTCATCATCCTTTGCAACATGAGCATGATGTCTTCTTTTGTTTCTCCTTTTCTTATTCTTTTTCTTAGGACAGTTTCTTGCATAATGTCCTACTTCATCACATGTATAACATATGATCCTAGACAAATATTTTCTAGTGTTATCTTTGTGAGAGTGCTGACCTCTAGAGTGATGAGATATTCTCTTGGTTGACTTGGAGTGTACCGTGAGAGCTTGATCTTCACTTCCCATATTTTCTTCTTGAGCTACTATCCAAGCTTCTTCTTGAGAGCACTCTTCCCATATTCTACTGAACCTGACTAACTTCTTTCTAGCACAGATCCCTTGAATAAAAGAGTCCCATGATCTAGGGAGAACATTCAAGGTAGTCATCACAATCTCTGCATTTTCCACTTCTTCATCTACTGCTTCCAGTTGTTCCTTGATCTAAGAAACTCTAGTGAAGTAAGACTGGATTGTTTTTGCATTTTGAATCTTCACATTCTTCAGTTGGTTTCTCAGAGTCATCTTCTGGTTTATGTTCTTCCCTTCAAACAATTTGGTTAGGGAATCAAACATAGCTTTAGGTGTATTTAGGGAGGACACCTGTGGTATGAGATGATCCTTTATAGAATCAGCAATGATTCTTTTTTCCATAACCAACTTCTTATTATGCAAGGCCTTAGCCTCATCTCCCTCCGAAACTGGAACCTCCTCATGGATGTAGGAGTCCAACTCATTCTCTTCTAGGACCAGGGAGATCCTATACTTCTTGGCTCGGAAGTTTTCAGCTCCCTCAAGCTTTTCATCAAGCTTGGTATGATGAGACATCTTAATTGAGAACCTCAAATGGAAATACAATTTTTTTTTAGATCTTACGAGGTCAAGATGTCGAACTTGGATTTGGAGCTGAAATCCTGCAGTACTGGATCAGGAGCAAATTAGGGTTTTTCTTTTCTGGAGTTCTGTCCAACCAAATGCTTTGAAATTGATCCCTAACTTTGATTTTGGGGAGGAGATCAATATAGGCCTGGGCTCATTGAGAAATTCCTCTTCTATGAAAAGCCCTAATTTCTGGCAGTAGCATCCAGTCCAAAACTGAAAAACCTCAGAATTGGATTATGCTTCGATAGAAAGATGCGCCCTAGGGAGGAGAGTTATTCCAACCTTCTTTTGTTGAAAATATGTGGAGAGAGATCCATAAAGTAGGAAGCCCTAGTTCCCGCAGCTGCACAGTGTCTTCTTCTCAGGTTAGCTATGATACCATGTCAGTTTTTCAACATTAAGCTAGCATTATTAGGATCTTTAACTGAGAGAATAACAAGCACAACAATCAAACACAAGAGACAATGAACACAGTGTTTTTTTTCGGGGAAACCATAAATGGAGAAAACCCCTCAACTTCCTCAGAGATAGAATCAACACCAAAATAGAAAAGCCCAAAACAATAAGTGATCTCCCGACAGCAGTAACCTTCTTCTTATCTAGCCCCAGTGTCTTCTCCTTCCTCAACTATGCGCTACACTTGAGTGTGTATGTGATGTGTGCTAAATAGAGAAGTCACCTCTCTATTTATACTAATTCTCGACATAACTAAAACCCTCCTAGGGCCGACTTCACTAGGTGAGTCTAATAACCCTAGTGCCCCGGAACTGCGGGGACTTAACCCTTAGTCAATAGAAGGGTTACCCACAATGACTTGACATGACTTGCTTACATTATATATCTTCCCGATCGGAACATCAGGGCATGACATGACATAATAACATCTCGAAATAAACATCGGGTTACAATAGATAAGAAATACAAGTGAATACATTACGAAGTTACAATTACATCAACACAATGATTTAGTCATTGATTTAGTCACTGGTTGCAACAATTAATGACCAAATATACGATTAAATAAACTACTAGATGATAACATATTAATGACTAAGCTAAATACGACTAAGATACAGGAAATTAGCTACTAATAGTCGTATGTATGCGAATTTAGTTGTTTTTGTGGTCACAAATTTATGATAGGGAATGGAGGAATCGAACCACCAACCTCCTGCCTATAATTAGGCAGGCGCTCTACCATTGAGCTAGCACCCTTTAAGAAGTTGTTAATGCTTGACAATGACGATATTCATACAAATTTATGATAAATAGAGAAGCTAACCTATCAATATTTGAATTAGCATGACTATATTTCAAAATTGCATGAGAAATTTTCTAAAGTAAAGCTAATACAGTGTGCTCACATCCAAATTGACTAATGAAAAAAATGGATAAAACTTTTAACTCAAAATCTAAGAGCTTATGAGACTTACTCATAGATCCCAGCAGTATCTATATACACCTTCATATCCTGAGTTGTTTCTCCATGCTTTGCATTGTCAGAATTGCAAGGCTCCAATAATGAAGCACCATGAAGAAATTTTAAAGCCGCTTGAAAGTAACGACCAGTACTGATTTAAAGGTCACTACCTCCCATAGTCTGCAACATCTATTGCAACTATGTTAGACTTCTAAGGCGGTTAGCATTTTAAACATTGGATTGGATCAAATCATGAGAATAATTTTACTAGGCTATGTATAGGTGGAGCAATAAGGATAATTAACGTCAAGCAGACCATCAATCTGTCTGTAGAGTGTTTCAGATCCTCAGCCTCTTTTAATACATAACTTCCTGTATCTTTCCCATGGTCTCTTCTAATAGGAATTGCAGCAACTGCTCCATCATGATCCCTTCCTGTAACTCCATTACATGCGCAGTTCGACAGATTACTAATAGTCACCAGGGACAATAAATATGTTCAACTATATACATCCCCTAAGTAATTAAATGATTTCTTTCAAATTATATACTTCTATAATAGCCCTGCTTTTGAGGTAAATTCCAGCAACAATACAAGCGAATGAACCCTCAATTACCCCCAATAAAACTAGGACATTGCAACTAGAAACACTAAAACAAGGGGATGAACCTTCAACTACCCCAAATAAAACTTGAACATTGCAACAGGAAACACTAAAATAACAGCAAAGGATTTTTATGTACTCAAGAATAAAGAACCCCATCAAACAAATTTTTTCTGTAGAATTTACCTCATCTTCAAAAATATATCCATCAGCGACAAAAAACACATCACTATCATCATCTTCCTCAGATTTAAACTTATCTGTGACAACCTCATTCTTTTCTTCCTCATTACCCTTGTCACGGTCAGAAAGGCTCTTCCTGGGATCTTCCTGAAATTTTTAACAAAGTAAGAAAGTTAATAAAAATACTACAAATACTCTTACCAAAGAGATTTAGTGATGAGTACCTCTTCCCATTCTTCATCACTATAATTCTCATTAGTCCAAAGAAGAGTCCTTCCTGAAAGGATTTCAAGGCCCAATGCCATCATTGCATCAAAAACAAAGAGTCATAAACAAAACTTTCCCTACTGTCTACTGCAATATTAAGAATCCATGAGCTTCAAGGTGTTTCAGATGTTCCTCATCATGGGCTATCAAAATTAAAACACAAACTGTTGCTTTGATAATTAATAAACTTAAAATTATGCAAAGTATATTCACCTTTTCTTTGGGAAGTTTCCGTAATAAGTAGGTCTATGGTTGTGATTAAACTACAAAAGCTTTCTTCTCTTATTGTGAAGCCTATTTTCTCTATGTACAGTGGTATTCCCATTATTGCAAGGCAAACTGTCACTCAAAACTTCTTCCCAGTCATTTACAAGGCTCTTTGATATGAACTCATGATCTTCAACCTCACTATACGTCCATTTTTTGTTTGTAGAGGATTGCAATTTTGGCAGTGCTACAGCTTCAGTAGATGCCCCCTACAACCGAAGTTCATTGAACAATGCAACTTTGGGTATAGGCTAAATACCCCAACTTGGATTTCTTGACTATTCTACTTCAAAAGAAGAGATGTTGGCAACATTGAATATCTTCTACAAACAGTACATATCCAAAAGGATAAATCTAACAGCATCCAATTGAATTGACTTGCAAATTGATCCAATGCATAAATATGTGATTGAAAATATTACATCTCTGCATTATTTTTCTGAAGCAAGTCTGCAACTATAGCACGAATACTCATCTCATCATCAGCTTTAGAAATAAATTCCTCAGCTTTGGCTGCATCTATTTTCCCACTTCCTTCCGATTCCAGTGATGACAGTGCTGATAGCATTGTTGTTTGTAAACAGAAAATATATATATATAGTTAGTTAGTTAGTTAGTTAGTTAGCTTTTCAATACTGTATGTAAGAACACCAAAGCTCAGAACATACTGGCAACAATTTGGGCTCTTCTTCATTGCAGTAGTCCAGCCTATTGACCTAAGGCGTTTTGGGACATGGGAGAAGGTAATCCAACTTGATTTTCAATTTTTCTTTTTTTTTTAGGAACATTTGAGCCCTTGGGTATCCAATATTTTGAGACTGCATTTCCTCACTGCTCTGGGTGGAAACCCTCCTAACTTCACAAAGTTGTGAGACTACCTTTGCTACAATGGATGGCCATAGGCATATAAGTCATATTTCATGTAGAATAGCAAAAAATTGCATGGTAATAAGAAGGATGGTGCACAAGACTGAAGATCTTCAAGTAGCAGTATCCCATTTCAACAATAGATTGTTTTCACAATTACAATTTCAACTGGTTCGAAATTCAGTGCTGGAAGTTAAAGTGGCAATACAAAGTGAACAAATTAAGAAAAATGTTGCAGTTTTAGACTTAGATGAAATGTTCAAATTCAAAGAATTCTCCCCATCAAGACTCAGTCAGCTCCACAAAGGAAGTGACTATGGAGGAAGACACAGTCCAAGAGAGACATGGAGACATGGAAAATGAAGAAACAGCTCCAGTGTTCGAAACAGAGGATCAGCTGGAAGCCCACGGTGGGAAATATTTTCACTGAAACATTAAGGTTTTATCTATTATTACTCGATAATAGTATTAGGGAAATTATATTGAAGTAAGGCATTCAGTTTTGTGAAGAAAAATGTAAGGGTAATGCTCGCTATAGACAGACATCTGTCAATTTTCATATATTTTAATTCCTCGTGACTTCATTCCTAGAGTTAGAACACATTTCTCTCATGGGATCTTCTTAGCAATTTATTTTAGGGGTTAGTCATGCCCATACCACTATAGAATTTAATATTTTTTTTTAGCAGGTTTCTCATGCTTGCATGTGACTTGCAATATTTGGCACATGCATTGGAAGGTGAGAGCTTAACAAGGGTACTTCCAGATTTATGAGACTTTTGTTTCTAGTAAACCTTGTATTTACTATTTTTAGAAAGTTCATATTTCCAGGCACTGATCATGTTTTTAGATACACATTATGGAGAAGTGAGAGTTTCAAAAGGGTACTCTCATTTTCTAAGATTTGTTTTTTAGGAAAGTTCCTAGTTTTAGAAAGTTCATATTTTTGGATACTAGTCATGTTTCTTGATACAATTTATGGAAAAGACGCAGAGCATAAGGTAGCAGTCAGTGGATC
Source organism: Pseudotsuga menziesii (assembly GCA_001517045.1). NCBI lineage: Eukaryota > Viridiplantae > Streptophyta > Pinopsida > Pinales > Pinaceae > Pseudotsuga > Pseudotsuga menziesii. Next base: position 46,204 of record LPNX010416764.1, read on the forward strand.
AATATAGTTCACATGGATTTTCAGTGATCTAAACCTACAACAAGTTTAGGCCATGCCTCTTTCTTCTAATAATCAGTAGTGTATAGAACTAAAAAAAAATAGTGTTTCTTGCAAGAACCATGGACATTAAGATTCATAACTACTACATCAGAGAGAATGCATAGGCAAAGGGGATTTATTTGATCTATTGCAGATGTCAAGATCAGAAAAAACCTAATTGAAAGACTTCCAAAACCCTAAACCCCATTCATATTCAAGATATGATTTATCGTTATGTCAAGATCTTCTCTTAAGTTCTGATCTATCAAGGTTTGCTCTGAAGGTTTGATCTATCATGGTCAAGGTCTGATCTATCATTGTGTGCTACATTAGTTAGAAGCTAAAATTTCAAAAATGGGTAAAACATTATTTCTTTTCTTCGGTATGTGGGATACCAATCTCTTCAGAACACTGGTTGCAGTTTCTAGGAAGCTCATCCTCAGTAGCCCCATTGCTCAATGGCTTATCATTGTTATTCAAGTCCTCCATTTCACCAAACTTCAACGTAAACAAACCCTCTACTCCTTAGCTCCACAAACCCAAAGACTATAAACACACACTTAACAATATCACAACAATTTCGATGAAGTTCAAAGGCAGTACACTAAGAGCATTGAGTGAGATGCAAGGCATTTACTAGGATTAAATTTTAATGAGTGTTCATTAACTATTGTCATCCACCCATGTTTAAATCCCATTAAAATAAAGTTCTAGATCTAAAGGAGAATAATATTTTTTTGTTAAGGAAGTCATATCATATTCATGAACAGAGGCTAGCAAAATCCAGGAAGGCCTATTTATGAAGCTCCCAGTCCACCAGCCCAGAAGACATACATAGTAACACACCGGACTGGACAGATCATCAATGTCATTGTTGAGTTCTAGAATGCACAAGTGGCATGTGTTGAGGTTGATAAACAACTTGATATTGTGGATTAACTGGTTAGATCCTTTGCTAGGCCTTTATATTGTTGGTTAGGGTTTTCTATTGATGGTGGTTTCCTTAGCTAGGGTTTGGAGGCATTGGAGAGTCCTAGCTTGTGATAAGCTTGAAGGACCATCTTGTACCAGATTGTAATTAGCTCTTGGTATGCACTACTAACTTCATAATTATGTATATATGAAGTGTACTTTGTTGTCCAAACTAGGTACTTGTAGATCTATTTTTCAGCTTATATTGACGTGGTGAATGAGTAGTTTCTTGGGCTGTCTGGTATGTTGATTTATCATGAATAGCTAGCAGATTTTCTTGAGTGATTTGACAAGTATAGCTAAAGGGATATATTTGTGGCTGTAATATATCTTCTGCAATAAGATTAATTTCAGATCTCCTGTGTTGAGGATTGTGCCCTTAGGGATGGAAACATAGATTCCTGAAGTGCATTTGCTTGATGTTTGTTTTATTGTGATGCCCTATGTATTTGGTTGAACAGAAGTGGAATATATACTGCTGTATTTTATACTTCAAATTGAGCACTAAGGTTGAATGTTCATAGGAAATAGACCCAGCAAACCTCAAGATTGAGGTGAAATTCCTGAATTTGCATTAAACAATGGATTTTCAAAATTTTCACATTGATCAACTAACATGCAGGGGAAATTGCCATGACAAGGAAAATACAACACCATTATCTCAAGCATTTTTGTTTCTAGCCACCTTTATCAAAAATTCAAAATAGATGACTGGAACCTCCCTGCCCCTAAAATGAGCCAATGAAAATAGTCAAATACATGAGGCCATGATGATCGTGATCAATATTCGTTAGCAGGTGGTTGGGCCATGGTGGAAAGCTAATGGTAACATCCTTTTCCTCTTAGTTACCTGTTTTGATATGTGCATGATCAAACATATTTCTTTTGTAAACATTATGTTATGTTAAACTTCAGAAAAACTTTCTTGGAAAAAAATGTTAAATCTTTAGAACTCTGAAAATTTATGGCGGAATCACAGCTTTAAAGGTATTATGTACTCAGAATGGTAGTTTGTTACTCTTTTAAAATGTCACAAGGAACTTACAGCGGCAGCTCAATTGGTTTATTGAAACCATAGCCTTGCAGTATATGTATTTTTTTTAAATTAACGATATCTATTTTTCGATTAAAAAAAAGTGTGTTCACCAAACATTAAATAAATCACCATACTTGAGAGAACTCATCAACAAGAAGTTGAGGGCTGCACCATGTTGTGGTGGATGCCTCAATAGTAAATGTTGGTAAACTAGTGAACCCATCACAAACATATGTTGGTAAAACACAAAGCATCAGTCCATAAACAACACCAGCAAGTGTAGCCATTTCCTCTATCCCTATTGGCCATAACTCATCCACAAAAATAGATAATGAGTTTTTCATAGTTGATTCTCTTGCAATAGATGCAGCATTGGTTGCTTCAATTACAGTTGCACTACCTTTCTTATTTATACCATGTGATGAGCTTTTCTTTAATGGTATATGCGAAAACAGGGAATCCAACAATGTTGAAGGACTGCCAAAATCTTGTACATATTGTACCATCCGTTCCCTTATTGTTGATAGAGAAGGCACTGCATGAGGATGAGTAAAACTAAATGACCATGCTAACAGATATCAGACCTACAAATGTACAATATAATACACATGAGAGACATAAATGACAAACCTACTGCATATCAAAAGTAACATTTGAAACCCAACTTGAACAAATTTGTGTTGCAGTAAAATTTTCAGTTAAGGCACATCAGGCTTGCATTACCCGATTATTTGCAATTAAATGGCTTTCAAAAATCTCCAATGGTGGTGTCTGAAGATCACAATGAAGCTCATCCCTAACAAAATATGGTTCTTCTAAAGATGAATCAATGTCTGTAGTTTGATCAGTCTCTCCATTTTGTGCAATGCTTTCCTCTGATCGAGAGATAAGAACTTTTGTGATTCCAAAAGGATGAACTGGATCAGTTGAAAGAAAATTATAGGCAGATTGTTGCAAGATAAAATAAGATGAAATGAAAATCGAATATCATACAAAGCATTTATTCCTCCTTTTCCTAGTCCCAACAAGTCGGCTGCATGCATTACTGCGTCCCTTTCTCGAGATGGAGCACCAAGCACAATAGTAGCAACATTTTCCCTGAAGTGAACATCAGGCTGTCGTGATAGTGCTATAATAGCTCCAGTGACCTCTCCTGCACAAGAGCTTGATGCAATTGATTTAGTTATACCTGTAGCAAAAAATATCCGAAGAATGTCTTCAAAAGCACGAGCTTCTGCTCTTTCCTAGTTGACATCCTTTAAGGAGTTCAACAAACTGGTCATTTCCACTCTGTCTAGATTGTGAAGTCCAAACAAAAGACAAAAAATGAAAATAGTTGTTTCTGCCATATCCATTGGACAATCCTTGGACCTATTAACTACATTTTCTATTAACTCTATTGTAAGATCAACTTCTGTTCTTGTAGAAACATTGATATTCTTCACAACATCATGAATTCCCTCTGCCAATTCCTACATGTGGCCAACTACTGACTCTATCCATTTGCGCAGCTGAGCAAGTACAAAAACCCATTCATTTTCCCCAAATTATTTCTAACAATACCCAATATTAATTGCCATTAATTGAGCCAAACTCAGTTCTTTGGCTTGTTCATATCTTATATCTCTACTTGATAATGTAGCCAAGGAGGCCAAGAGCAGTTCTCTTTCTTGTGTACTTGTGTCATCTCCAGATGTCATCCTTAAGGTTTCCATCCCACCAACTGAACTCAAAGGAAAACAGGACACTGCCACACGAACCCATTCTTCTACATATGCAACATACAAGAGAAAAATATTATGTTGGCAATGTCTAATTTCCAGAAAAATAAGCAATATATTACCCTTAACATGATAAAATAATTGATATAAAATCTCCTCAATTTCATACAAGTAGCCAATCAAATTAACAATGATTTGTCAATAAAAGTTTCCATTCACCTACTTGCTCCATTTGACATAATATTAAGGGTGGTCTAGAAATATGTCTTTGCAGCCACTAGCATGTGCCCTCTTGCATGGTTCCTATATTCACTTATGCCAAAGAAAATTCTTGATTGATTTCCTTTGAGTTCCCAATTCTCTTCCACACCATTAGAACAAGGATTTGGAAAATATGTGGTATAATATTTGTAAATATATTGACAGTAGATGCATTTTGAAACTCCTTTTTCAGGAAATAATGTAGTAAGCGGGTAGTATCTGCCTTTGTCCAAACACTACTATCATTTAACAACACTGCAATTAACATCACCAAAGCTCGTAAGAATGTTTCCTCAATCTTATCCACTTCATTATCAAAGATAAGCCAGGAATTTAGAGGGTAGGATTTACCCAAAGTGATACCTTTTAATGCCCCTACAAACAATATATTAATGATAGAGTTCACCATAATTTGTTGAGGATAATATGGTATCTTTTTTCACATTCACATAAGAATGGAAAGAGATATTGCACTGCATTGCCTCCTGGCCACTTCCATGTGCATAAAACCTCTATTTCACACTATATTCTACAAGAAGAAATTTCATTGCAAATTGTAATGCTCATGTTCTCCATTTTGATGTGTGAAGTTTTCATTAGTGAACCAAAGAGCAATTTATCCTTTCCAAGGGCCAAACCAATCCTGTCCATGAAAATTAGAAATCTCGTATGCATATTTTTCTGCAAGTAAGTCCACAAATTGATCATCAGTACAAACTCCAGCCTCTGACTAAATTTGAAAGGATTGACTACTATTTTAAAGGAAACTCATGAGCTTTGAGAAAAATATACCTTACAGGAAATGCCAAAGTTGTAAGTACGTTTCTTTAGTATTTCATTGCCTAGCTATTACACATTTTTCAAAAATTCTAGGACACAGTGATGTATGGTGATCAAATAAATGATGGTGTGAGTACCTTCAATGCTATTGAAAAGACATGACTACAATTTTCAAAGTAGAGATATATCTAGACAAATCTTAGTCTAATAAGCCAATCTCTTCAACTCCAAAGATGGCTTGAAATTGTAAAAGGAAGAATCAAGGTTGCAAGAGCATTGTATTAGAGCAGAAGAGGAAACGAGAGTGGAAGTGCCTGGAGAACCATTTCCCCAAAAACCACAGGAGTGGGCCATCCCAAGTTTAGCTAAACCAGTTGTGAATGTTTTTGGCCATTTGGCAAGTTCCACACCTAGTTCAAATCCTCGTGGCTGAGGCACAGTAGTCTATGCCTAGGCACTAAATTTGTAAGCAATGAAACATTATATGGAATTTGTGTTTATGTGCAAGAAACACAATTGGACATAAATTTTGCAACATCCATGCCCCCCATGCACCACATTGTCATTGCATTCTCACCAAGTTACACTTTAACTACATTACAAAGTAATGAACAACATTCTTCATTGCAAAGCATTGATTTATATTAATTTAGAGGAGCATTTGGAAAGGATAACACAACATGTCAACAATATTATGGAAATATTATTGTGTGATAAGTGTGACAAGGGCTATCACATGTATTTCATTTGCCCCATTGTTGTCAAAATGCCCATGGGGGTGTGGTTTTGTGACAGTTGTTCCCACAAGGATAAAGTGAAAGGTATGAATTGGCAATACTTTCAGATCCATTTTTGGGCTTTTTATTTTTATTTTTATTTTTATTTTTAAATTTGGGGGATTTACCATGATAGTGCGACTGACTATCAGTTTTGTTTGCAATGTATAGGATTTCCTTTAGTGCAGACTAAAATCATTGAATTTTTTAACATTCAAATAAATTCTGTGATTGATATGTCATGTAATGGTAAAGCTCATTTGGGTTCATTTTGGTTTAATACACATTGCACATCATTCATTCATTCTTACATTTGGCAAGACAGATTTAGTCAAGGGTTTTATTCAATCTGAGTTAAGGATGAGATTTAATTAGGGCTTGAATTCCCCAAAGATCATGGCTTCCTATGATTCCCTTTGATATTCATTTTTCAACCTAGAAAATGTACATGTTGAATTGAATTTTTATCTTCCCATTACTGAAATTTTTTGCCTGAGAATCTTAACAATCAATTGTTTTTATTCATAACATTTTTTTCATTTAGATTCAGAATTTAGGAAAACCAAGAGATGTACTGCAAGCTTGATTCTCACTAAAAAGAAGAGAAGGTTGCTGCCATTTGTACCAACCCAAGATCTAGGTAGAAGATTGGAGCTGATGGGATATCTTGCTACAACACTTACCTCTGTTGGAGTGGAGTTTAGTGATGAATTTACCTATAGGCCTGGCATGGCTCCAAGATCGACTAACAAGACTATGATGGAAAAGGATGGGATGCAGGTAGAGTCTCATTGGTAGATCCAATCTCTGTATTCTCGATGGCATCAAGACCATCAAACACATATAGACTATAGTTGGCTCTAAACATAGATATATTACATTGAATCCTGTTTATTAGGGATAATAAACATAGGTCAAAAGAGAATCCAGGGAAATCTCAGAAATGGGTTTCCCATATATGGTACAAACCAATTTGTTGTCCCTCATATATTAAATAACATGTAAATCTATTTTAGCTATAGAGTAGGCTAATTCATTTTCTAAATTTTGTATACCTGTGGAATCAAAGAAAGATAGGGCTGCCCTTGAACTCTTTAAATCAATGTGTAGAATAGAAGAGTGGCCTCCATTGTTTGTTGTTCACGACCCTCATGAGGGGTATGGAATATTTCCTAATTCCTTCCCTTTCCATGCTAGTCTAAAATGTATGGTGTAGTACATTTGCGATCTTAGGATTTCATTGATCTGAGAAGCTATATTTTGTCTTACGTAGTTTCACAATGGAGGTAAATAAGAATATAAAGGACCTCACCATTATCACATAGTATACAGAGGATGTTAATTATTTGCGTAAGAGACAAAAAGATGATGGGGACTGTATGATGACTTTTCTATCCACAAGAGACTTGTCAAAGGATCTTGTCATTTGTCATGATAAACGTGGAAACATAGCACATTTTATCAATGTGATAAACTATTTCATGGAATATTTGACTCATGTTACTTTGAATATTTTATTTTGATCAAAGTACAAGGAACTTCAAGTTAACTTTTAGTGTGTTGGTCTTTTTCTGTTTTTTGCACATAAAATTTTTAGGCTTCTTATCATCTTCTATCAAAATATGATTTTTTTCTTCTATGCTTATATTGATGACCATATTTGAATACATGAAATAGAAAAAGAAGCATAACTTGAACTGTGTCAGATACAATGTCAATGGTGAGTCCAGGGTTCTCCTTATTGCGATAAAGGATATTGCCAAGGGGGAAAGATTGTACTATGATTACAATGGCTATGAGAAGGAATACCCAACTGAACATTTTGTTTGATTTTGGGTCACTTTGCACAGGAATATAAGTTCTAAATTGGTTTAGAACCATGTTCATTCAAAGTTTCTACTATGTTCATTCAACTGTCACTGAATTCATAATGGTCACTACTTTATAGAACTAATTTATTTGCTTCAGGTTTTTCGTAAATTCCTACATTAGGTTTTTAAAGATCAACTTATTTCCTACTTTGAGAAACTCCCTAGAGGCATTTGGTTCATACAAATATTATTCCCCATCAAGAAATAATAGGCATTTCAGGGTTCCATTCATACCGTGGTCTGTCTCGTCTGAATTTCCTGAGTTGTAATAGGAATGCGGCCATTCTGCAAGTCTTGGCCGATTTTGATAGAAGAGCTACCCCTCCACACAAACCATGTACCTAAGCCAACGAAATTATAACATATCCAGTGCATTCCCTTGGTCTATGTTTTTTGATATATTTCAAATAGAATAAATAAATAAATAAGGGTTTGACTCACAATCCCAGCCCAGAGTGACAACAAAAATGTAAAAAATGCATATTATTTTAGATCGAAGGGGCACTAACAGATCCATCGCAGTGTTGGGTTTGGAGTGTTTGTTCTTCTCCAAGAGAACTGAATGAATCAGAAAAAAAATCAAGAACCTTGTTTACCCCTTTTACATGATGATGTTGTGGAGATAAGCTAAATAAGCAGAGAGAAGAATGAATACTAAGTACCTTGACAGTGATGTGATGATCGCTCTAAGGCCTCTAGAGCTTCTTCACCTGATTATTCACAATATTCTTGTTCATCAGAGGGATAGCCATCCCCCCCCCCCCCCCCCCCTCTCCCTTTCCCCTCCCCTTACTCTTTCTGATTCTCCCTCTTTACAACACTCCTAGGATGGCTATACTCTTCGACTCTACACCTCCGGTCAAAGGAAAGGAGTGAAAAGGATTGGTTTTCTATCTCTACATTCAACCTGTGGATTGCAGGTGACAGTGACAAGAATGGCGGGGAAGTTAACAGTACCCGAGATAGCGCTTGAAAATGGATCCAACTTTCACGTAGGTTTATGCTTTTTCAATACAATTAGGAATGGGTAAATGGTCCGACCCAGTAGCCTCAATCAACACATCAACAAGACGGACCCCATAAAACAAAATGGAAGTTGGCTCTTAGTGATGGTAGGTCGGACCAATATGATCGGTAGCTAATGGTATTCTTTGATGCAAAAGAAGTTTTTGCTTATAACAAAGAAGGTTTATGGAGGTTGTTGGTAAGAACAACTTCCTATGTTTGTTTTGTTTTGTTTTATAACTTTATTGTTTTATTTATATAATACAACCAAAATATAGATAATTTCTTTATATCTCTAGGAAATTTTAAAAACAACATATTTATCTTATCAACAAATTGAACCCTAGAATTCGGAGCTCTTGCAGAAAGAGTCACATCTAATTCATTTCCGCCTAATCATCAATTATTCTATCTAAACATATGATCTTGCTTAAATAGTGTGTATTTCATCTTTTATTGACATCAAACTCCAGTCTGTTGTCTTCATACATTATGCCTACTTTGTCAAATGTTGTTGATCCTGGGAACATTTCTTCTACATCCATGGTCAAACTAGTCACAATTAGAATGTTGTGAGTAATTGCAGCTCAGTTCAGTTGGAAAGTTCATCAAATAAACATTAAGACTATTTCTTTAAATGGAGATATTAAGATAGTATTTTGCATGGAGAAACCTCAAGATTCATTGCAAAGGGTAAAGAAACACGGGTATGTTGGTGAAATCTCTGTATGACCTGATAAATCCCTTAAAAATGGTGTTAACACTAGATTTTCCTTCATAAATTTGAGTAAATCTGAGTGTTACTCAAGTGGATATTATTTGTGAGCTCAATTTCAATTCTTAATTCTTAATTATTTTAGGATATTTTAGAGTGGCTCCAACCTCGTCACTTTGACATGTTTGTAGCATGTTACACAAACTCTGCATCATTAAAGAGGATTCATTGCACTAGAGAAGCTTGTACAGTTTGCTTCTCATGATCTATTAAGTTCTGAAGAATTTGGAAGCCAGAATATAAGATATCCTAATACAAAATTTTTAATTGTTCTTGATGGACATACATACCTGTTTGCAAAGATACCGATTTGGCACAAGCTAGAAGAATAGCGGTGAATATGCCTAATCAAGTCTCATCCCCAAAACTAGAATTTCACTGAAGAGCTTTAGGGCTTCTCCCAAATGTTCAATTTGTACATATCCTACCATTATCGAAATCTAGGTAACCACATCTCGTTCAAGCATTTTGTTAAACACTTCATGTGCATCCTCCATGCTCCCACATTTAACATACATATCAACAAGAACACTTCCCATAAATATATTTTGTCGAAACCCACTCCTGTTTATCTCGCCATGAAACTCCTTCCCCTACTGAAGAGCTCTTAAGTTAGTGATCACTGGGAGAATAGTGGCAAAGATTAACTGACACAACCGAATTCCTATTCACTACATTTGGTAAAGAATTTCAAGACAGCCTCACAGAGCCGATGTCTTGATAAGCTCCAATCACTGTAGTCCATGAAACCATGTTTCGTTCCATCATTTCGTCAAAAACCCAACGAGCGTCCTCCAAGTTGTCGAATTCGGCATACATGGAAATAAATTTGTTATTCAAAGACACTTCCAGATCAAACCCTGTGTCAATCATGTGGGTGTAGACTATTTTAACCCCTTTCAAATATTTCATGTTAAGGTATCTCTACATTAGATAATCGTAGGTTTGGGAGTCTGACTAAATTCCTTAACGATTCATGAGATGCAGACTATTAGTCAATTCCTCCAATCGGTTATGAGTACATAGTATCTATGATATTCACATATGGCCTTCGTGTCTGATTTTTTAGTTTTAAAGGCAACAACTTGAATGGTGAAGGTGGAAGTGAGAGTTAGCTTAGCGCTCTGAAACAATTTATTACATGCAATTGTTGCAATGGCCAAAATCCCAAATCATGGACTTTTTCTATTTAATTGAGTATTTTGTCCTTAGCCTATACGAGGACTTATCTCCACCTCTATGAAGAGTATAGATTTGTTATTATATGCTTTCTTAATACCCTCACATCATTAGCATGTTTCCATTTTTTTAACCCATTTTTTTCTTAGTTATGAAGATAAAAGAAAATGTTACTTTCAAATTTTCAAAAAAAATTGAAAGTAATATCAACGTGCTTCATTGTGTTTAAGTCTTTATGAGTGCTCTTTTCATTAATTTTGGTTTCTACCTTTTTTATAACAATGGTTTTTTTTAATTATAATTATTTTCATTATTTAAAATTATGTAATTTTGGATTGAGTTTCTAGTTACTTTGCCATAACAATGTGTTTTCAATAAAGTGAAAAAAATGATAACACTTTACATTATTAAAAATAGTAAATTGAAAATTTGAATCCATTTATTAAAGGCATAAAATCCCTATTCAAAACTTTTAGAATATTTTGAAAACAAGTCATCTTCGTTCATAAAGATAAAGGGACAAAATTAACTCATTTTTCAATTCCAACTTTTCCCCTTGGGGATCTTTCTAATAGGGATGAGGTTTTGGTCTCTTATCTAAAAGAACATACTCGGGTTGTTGAGGTCGGTGCTAATGTTACAGAAGGAAAACTTAGTATTGTATTCAAAATCCAAGGTTTTAAGTGATGGTGTAGCCTCAATATTTGCTTATGGGTTGGTTGATAAGTCATTGGGCTTCGATGATTTGATTCTTCCCTTCCACTTTCCTAGGGGAGTTTCTTGTAGGATCCTATCCTGGTTTTCTCCAAGTTGAATATTGAACTAGACCCATTAGTCTCCAATAATATAAATGTAACCATCAGGAAGAACAATGGCAAGAGAAGGAGGAAAGTCCACTCAGATCAGCCAATGTGGGGAAACGAGTCGACGACAGTCACAGAAATTGTTAATGAGATTTTGGATTCATAGGATGCACTATTAGATGTTTTCGGACCTTTTAGAGTAGATTCGGCCATAAAGGTTGTTACCTAATGATGATATTGTCCCTAAATGTTAGAGGGGTGGGGGGGTATCCCCGAAGATTGCGGCCCTCAAGAGGTTATTACATTTGGTTTGTCTGGATGTCCTATTATTTTAGGAAATGATGGTCTCTGGTTTGAAAGCAAGGGAGTTTGTCTGAATTATTCTCTCCACATGGGATTGTTGTTTGGTTGATGCTACATGCCTTTTAGGAGTCCTTCTTTTTGCTTGGAACCTTGCTCATATTATACTTAATCCCTTTCGTATTTGTGGGGGTATATTATTGAAAGGTTTTTGTAGGGTTTTGGATATACCCCTACGCATTATTAACTATTGTGGGATTTATGTAGATCCACTGGACTTCTAGGAGGCTATTGAAAGGTGTGGCCTAGTCCTTGGTTGTTCTTCCCTCATTCTAGCAGGGGACCTCAACTTTACCACCACTACTTAAGGAATCATGGGGCTCCAAATATAGGACTAAAAATATGGCCCCTTGGTTTCAACAATACATTACAAATAACAAATTAGTGGATATTGAACCGAGCCCCTTGGCTCCTACCTAATGTAACAGGCGGGTGGAAAATGCTGCTGTGGACAAAAGACTTGATTGATTTTTATTGGAAGAAGATTTTTATTGTAAGGATTAGTTCATGGAAAATATCATCTACTTCAAACATACCCATGGGTCAATGGGTGATCATTTGTTTTCAAGGCTTAAAAAGAAGAAGGATGACGATAGAAAGGACTACTTGGATACATCCCTACAAAATGTAGTTGTGAATTTCATTCTTTCTAGCAGGGATACTTTAAAGGAACTCATCCTAGTGAAGCTATGTCGACTGGTGCAGCTACGTCGACTAGTCCAGCTAGACATTCGATGGTCGCAAATCATGAAAAAGTTATATTGAAGTTAGAAAAGCACTTTAGACGTATGGGACTTGCAGGGACTCTTACATTGTCGAAGGATCAACAACTAGCTATGATGATTCTAGATAGGTATCGATATGGTACTCATTCTAGTAGCTAATTCATAATTGATGTAGAAACATAATTTTCCATTGGCACGCGCTTAACCGGGTTTGCTTCAATGCTGCAACATGGATACAGATGGTCAAGAGAAAATTCATGCAATTGCTTTGTTGGATCTCTGAAGATCGAGGTTCATGGCACCAATATTACTAATAGAAGGCAGACAATTTACAAGATTTACACTTCATTGTCAAATTTGCAATTTTCCAGGACACAATTAAAAATGACTAACTCATATTCTTCTAGCTAGTCATTTTTTATGTCGTGACTAAATTAGTCGTTTATGTTAGTCATTTTTAACTCTGACACTTATTATCTAGTCGTATTTGTTAACTGTGACTAAATTAGTCGTTCATTTTAGTCGTTTATAGTTGGGTCAATCAAAATTGCTCATATTTAGTAGTAAATCACTTGAAAAACCTGTGGTGACTAGAATTTTAGTCACCTAGTAGCTAATTCCTCATTTTGTACAAGTGATTCAAGTTTCACAATTATGTCATATACTATAAAGATATAGTATTTTTAGTGCCCAAATTAAATTTGAAAAATAAGATCCTAGAGTCTTCCCATGACTCTCCCTTAGCAGGCCATCTAGGTTTCAAGAAGACATATAGGAGGGTGAGAGAGAGGTTCTCATGGAAGGGTATAAAGAGTGATATGTTGGGGAATTTTAGAGGATGTATGGAATTCCAACAAATCAAGGTGGATAACAAACACCCAACTGGTTTATTGCATCCCCTTTTCATTCCAGAACAAAAATGGGAAAGCATATCAATGGATATCATCACCAGTTTACCAAAGGTTCAAGGTAAGGACTACATTTTTGATGTGGTTGATAGATTGTCTAAGTATGCACATTTCTTTGTTGTAACATCCACATTTGAATCAAGCCAAGTGGTTTCCCTCTTCTTTCATAAAATTTTCAAGTTGCATGGCATGCCCAAGTCCATTGTGAGTGATCATGATAGAAATTTGACAAGCATCTTTTGGCAAAAATTGTTCTAGTTGGTGGGAATTAGTTTGTACCTTAGTAGAAGCTGTCATCCCCAAAGTGGTGGAAAAACATAAAGGGTATATTATTGGTTGAAAGGCTACCTTAGAATCTATGTTATAGGGAAGCAAAGAGCTTGGGTCACATGGTTACACTTGCGAGAATTTTGCTACAATACTACATTCCATGTCTCCATTGGTATGTCTCCTTTTAAGGCTTTGTATGGATATGATGCTCCCACTTTTGAATATATGGATATTTGTGATTGTAGGGCCCATAAAGCAAAGGATTGGCTCCAATAGAGTCAATAAATCCTTAGAGTGCTCAAATAAAACTTGCAAGCTGTTCAAAATCGGTACAAGTTTTAGGTGGATAAACATAGGGTGGAGTGGTCCTTCCAAGTGGGAGTTATGTTTTTTTTTAGTTTGCAGCCTTATAGGCAATGTTCATTGAAGGTAAAGGGGATTGAGAAGTTTCATACAAAGTTTTATGGACCCTACAGGGTGAAAAGAAAGGTGGTTGAAGTATCTTATGAGTTTGAGTTATGAGAAGGAAGTGAGATTGTTAGAGCATTATACCAACTTAGCACCATGGTCATACACCTAGGACATATTTTCATTTGTTTCATACTTATGCTATATGGTCCAAAAATAGGTTGTGTTGGTGAATCAAGGTCCTTTTGGTGTTTTAGACTCATTAATGCACACATGTACCTACATTTTATCATTCTGGTTACACATGCACCCTCATTTATGATTGTTTATTCCTTGGTGCGATCCCACTCCATAAAACTAGTAAACTAGTTAACCAGAGGTGCCCATGCATGGTATTTGGGTGTTTTTGTCTCCTTTGGACCATTTAATGCTGCCTAGAGCCACTCCCACTCACCCATGCACTCCACCATGCCTAACCTACTTCATTTTGTTGGAGACATTTACCATCATACACACTCTTTTGGCCAATTTGACCAAAAGAGTGTGTATGATGGTAAATGTCTCCAACACCCCCCCTTAGGATATACCCAAGAAGAGTTAGAAAACAGATATGCATAAAAATTCTAGGCCCCCGGAAACTAAGGCCATAGGTCACCCTGTACAATAAAGTAACTGCTTAATATAACCAAGGAAACGGGGAAAACCTCATGGGAAAAATACCCCCCCTCAAACTAAGCAATAAATCAAGAATTGGTTCTTCTATGCAGCAGAATTTTGAGAATGTGCATGTGAACCTCGAAATCCAAACTAAATGAATATGTCTAGAGGAATCTTCCACTTTGGAAGAAGAACAATGCACTCAACTGAATCAGAAATATAAACAGTTGCACGGTGAGAACTAGACCCATGTAGAGTAGCTGAAATCATCTGAAGAGAGAGCAAAGGTTCTTGAGGATTCGAACCATGTGTGGAACACTCAAGAAACTGATATGTTTCATCCTTGAACAGCAAACCATGAGTGGTAAAATCAGCCCCAATTTTTAGGAGCAAGTGTCCATGCGGATGCAGAATGTCTTCCTCTTTACTTGTTATGTGAGGAGATGAGCATGTGACCAAAGGTAGAGAATCCCTGGGACTCTGGAGAGAAAATGCTTGAGATCCATAATCTGATATAGATTCTGAAATAGATAATGAATCACAAAATAAAATATCATCAACCTCATAAGAGGAAACTAACACCAAATCCCCAGCAGCAGTTTCGAAGGAGACTTGCGGTACTTGTTTCTTCACACCGTTGATGAGAACAGCTACAAGCAGTACTGAAGGTTTATGAACCTGAAATTTTGAACCAATAAATATTATATCAGACCCAAATAATATCATATCATATCCAATAAGGTTCATATCAGATCCAAAATTATGGTCAACCGAGACGGTAGATGCACAGTTTTCTTCTTCTTCAAAATTCGGAATTTTGGTGCATGTAATCCTGCAGGATTTTGCTGGAAGATCTAGATCATGGGGAGTGAATGTGTCACTCTTATAATCTGATATTTCTTCCAAAATATCCAATTTTTTACATATTTGCACACCCGCAGAAAAACTAAAGGGAGAAAAATCAAATTTCTCTTCACTTTCGGAAGCAATTACTGGTAAATTTTGCAAAGAATTCAAAGGAAAATCACCGGTGAATGTTTGCATGGAAGTGCAGCAGTATTTTTCTTCAATATCAAATATTTGAATGTCTTATTTTGTTTCAGCAATATGAGAAGATGAGATATTAGAGATCTCATGAACTTCTGGAGCATCAGGAGAAGGAGTCACTTCATGGATACTTTCTTCAATTCGAATTGAATGTGTAGAAGATTCTGCTTCATCTTCATCTTGAACAACTTCATCAGAGAGAGTAGAGGCTGATAATTTTGAGTGAAGAAATCTTGTGCTGCTGGCTGTGATCTCCAAAGTACTATTATGATCCTCATTGTGCTTTCCAAAGGTTTTGTCCAATATTGTCCAGACTTCCTTTGGGTATTCAGCAGAACAAATAAGGTAGTACAAGCTAGGAGAAAGGGCCAGACCTATTGCTCCATAAGCTCTATCACCGTCATTTAGCCAGTCATTCTCATTCTCATAAGACTCTTTTCCAAGTCCAATAGACACCTCATAGAGACCTCGTCTCTTCAGATATGCAATCATCTTCAACTTCCATTCCAAATAGCTTGTGAATGGGGTGAGAAGAGGGATTGATGAGTCCATTCGAAGTTGTACCTGATAAAACCTTCAAATCAAAACAAAAGGGGCACCGTAAAGTCGGACAGCCTGCACATTTTAGGCTTTCATCACACCCAGCATAGTCAATCAAGAAAGCTTTATCAACAAGTTCTTTACTTGGGATATTGAGTGGTAAGCCTTGGCTTCTGGTGCAGTGCTAAATTTTTGAGCTATTGCTCAAATTTCATGGAGAAATATATCAAAAGGATTTTTTTTGAGAGATTGATCTTTGTCCCACCGTGTGCTCTGATACCATGTAAGGTTTGTCATTACACCAAAATCTGCAGGTATTGGTGAACATTTTAAACCCAGCACAAGGCCCTATCACCAGGAGTGGCAGTAAGTCCACTTGTTTTATATTCCCAAAGGTGTGGCAGTTATACCATGTGGAGGTACCCGATACTCCAACACATTTATGTCCTAAAATGCTCCAGCCACATTCCCACAGGAATTCATGGTTGTTTGAGGTGGTTAGAGAGCTCAATGGTCCACCTATGGGGGTTTTGAGGTCCAATCTAAGCCTTCCACATGTATGCATCCAATTTTCCTCCAAAGGATAAATATTTTCTGATATTGTATAAAAATTATGTTCCAATAATTTTTACATACTGGACAATGATAACAAACTCAGTTATTAGCACCATTCTTATGTGTTAATTTTCCTCTTTTTACTGTTTTCTGCATAATTTGTGAATATATTGAGTTGTGAGGATCCCTTTAGCTCCTATATCTTTCTGTGAATCACATTTTCACATGGTATCATATTTATTTGGAGATGCAAATCAAATCAAAAGTGGTTGAGTTGTTATCTAGGGTTTCTTCTAGAAAACAACTTGAGTGTTTGCATTGCAGGTACTTCCAATGTTTCAATCACTCGGTGTGCAAGAAGAAATGGAGCAGAATCATGTATTGCTTACCCCATTCAACTATTTTGAATGGAAGGAGTAAATGGTGATCCAGCTAAGGTCAAAATTCCTCTACAGAGTCACCATGGGGACTGAGAATGAACCTAACTCGGTTTTGGAAAAATCGAAGTACTTCAACAACTTGGATGAGGCATTCGGGATGCCTTGTATCAGTATCTCAAAGGATATTCTCTTCCATGTATAAATTATTAATACACACAATGAATTTTGGCTCAATATCGAGTCACTATTTGGGAATACTGATGAGATCACATGACACCAACTCGAAAATGAGTCGATCTCATTGAGCCCAACTCACTTTGAGACGATCCAAGATTTATTCAAAAATTTCAAATCATTGGTGCTTCCCATGAAACAATGTGGCATTGACAAGAAGGAGGATTAGTTGATATTTTCTATTATTTCGAATATAGGCCCTAATTACTCAATGTTTGTCTCCACATTCCACTCAAGCACGCTGACACCTTGAAATTAGAGAATGCCTTCACTGGCAGACTTCATGGAGTCTTTGACTCAAGAACAATACAAGTTGGTGAAAATGCGTACCATCAAATGTACCAAGGATCGAGACCTTGCTGCAGGAGATTCGAATCAAGCCAAAGGCAAGAATAAATCCAAATATTCGAAGCAACAAGAGAAGAAGAAGTAGGACAAGCCCAAATATTCAAATGGGAGTTCAAATTCCAATAAGGACAAAGAGAACAAGAGGCAAGAGAAGACAAAATGCACTTATTGTAACAAAGGTTGGAATCCAAAGTGTGTGTGCATGAATAAAACCATTGACATGATGGCACAAATCCTTGAGAAGAACAACATCCCACTACCAGAAGGCACAAGGAAGAAAGAGGGAGGTTCAAGCTCAGAGAACAAGGATAGATTCCATGCTTTGGTTGTTGGCTCTTCAGGATCTCCATCCTTCATCATAGATTCAGGTTCCTCAAGGAAAATGGCTTCCATGAAAGATTCCTTCTTAGCCATACATCCTTACATAGGTCCATCCATCCTGATGGGTGATGACTCAGAGATCCAAGCCAAAGGGATTGGCAGGATTGATCTAAAAGATGGGTACTTCAACAATGTGTTGTTTGTGCTTGATCTTGCAGCGAATATACTATATGTCTATCAAATGACACACCCAGGTACATCCAAGAGAGTAACAGTTACTCAATATTATGTGGAGATATCAGAAATATCTACAGGACAAGTTGTTGCAGTGGGTTTTGCTGACCATGATTCGAGAATGTATAAGTTCTCTCATTTCCTCCCCTACTACCAACGGAATTCACTTCTGTCAAATTACAATGAGACCTTCAAATTGTGGAATCAGAGGTATAATTACCTAAACTATAGGTACCTCCAAGCACTAAGCAAGGATAGCATCGTTGAAGGGATTCCTACCAACAAGTTTTCCAAAGGCACTTGCAAAGGGTGCATAGTGGGGAAAGATGTTAAGCGAAAATATGACAAAGGGAAAGCAAGGAGGGTTGTCCAAGTGCTTGATATGTTCCATTCAAATCTGATATGGCCTATTCCCACACCCTCATATGGGAATTCAATGTATGTGTTGACCTTCATAGATGATTTCTCAAGGTTTTGTTGGCTGTATTTTCTCAAACAAAACTCTGAAGTCTTTGAGACTTTCAAAGTGTTCAAGGCTTTAGTTGAGAACAAAAGAGAGAATAAAATCAAGGTTCTTAGGAATAACAATGGAAAGGATTATGTCAACAAGAAATTACAGCAGCTATGCCATGAAAGTGGCATTCATATGCAGTATTTTGTGCCCTACACACCACAACAAAATGGTGTTGCAGAGTGCATGCATAGAGCTCTGAAAGAGATGGAAACCTGCATGATGGATGCAAAGGATTTGTCACCTAATATATGGATTTAAGCCATCAATTGTGCTGCATATGTTCAGAACAGAGCTCCACACAAATAATTGGAATTAAAAACTCCATTTGAGGCTTGGAGTGGTCACAAGCCCAATGTTTTTCATTTTAGGGTTTTTGGCTCAAAGGCTTGGGCTAGAATTCCTCCTGAGAAGGGAAAGGTCTTGCAACCTCATAAAAAGGAGTCCATTATAGTTGGATATGTTGAATATGAAAATACCTACAAGATATTTTATCCTTCATTTCAAAAAACATTCATTGAAAGGAGTGCATCGTTCGAAGAAGAGCCCGTGAGGGATATCGAACTATGGCAAGGGGGAATGCTCACATCCTCCACTCCATGATGATGTAAGTGATGATTATTTATTTGATTTTTCTGATTCTGATTTTGATGATGATGATGATGAGATGGATTCATATCATGACTCACCCATAAGGCTAAAGTGGGCTGAGAAAACCATACAATCAACTAATGATCTTGCTAGAGATCCACTAGACTCTAGGACGACTAGATCTCAATTTCACAATGATTTCTCTACTTGTGAATTGAATATTTATTAGATAATATTTATGATGGTTGGATTTGATCCTTAGAAATATCAGGAAACATCACTTGACCCATGATGGCAAACAACAATGGAAGAAGAGTTCTAGTCTTTATAAGAAAATGAAACTTGGGAGTTGGTTTCTCTACCTTCCAAGAGGAAACTAGTGCAATTTAAGTGGGTCTATAGGAATGATGGATTTATTTCCTCTGTATTACCCTAGACCTAGGTTCATCCCCTTCTTCTAAGCACAACAAATCCCAAGATGTCGACCTAATGGAGCGTAGCTCAGCCGATAGCACCCACGACACAGATGTCGTTTCACTCGAGATATCTCAGTTTTATGGATAAATGCCAGAACCACATTTCCACAGTTTGTGTGGGAG
Source organism: Pseudotsuga menziesii (assembly GCA_001517045.1). NCBI lineage: Eukaryota > Viridiplantae > Streptophyta > Pinopsida > Pinales > Pinaceae > Pseudotsuga > Pseudotsuga menziesii. Next base: position 66,110 of record LPNX010416764.1, read on the forward strand.
GGTGTTTTAGTACCTTGGTTCTGCGTCAAGGTTTCCAACAAATATCGAGAAGGCAGGGTACTTGTATGCACAGTATTTCAGTACTAAGCTATGGTCTGGCCCTTCTTTATGCAACTTAAATGAACTAACAGTGAATAGACATCATACGCATACCCATTAATGTAATGCAGTAGACATACATTTATCCAGTTGCAACACAATAATAAACCAATCATTCAACACAGTATTTACGCATATAACTAAGCTAATCAACATTCACACATATACACAACATATAACGTGGAAACCCATATGGGAAAAAACCACAAGGTTCTCTTCATCTGGCATGAGGAAATAGATGCACCTTTTGTCTGTGCACAAAGCTGCAGACTCCACTCAAGATATTCTCTTCTATATTTATAGACTTTTCCTCCCTCTCATGTTCTCTGATATTCTCTTCTATCTATTTCTACTCTAATCCTACTAGCGATCTGCACACATCTTGGATCGACTTGACATTCTTTACTTGTCTACGCACTCAGCTGCAGAAACAATACTATGATGCACTCAGTGATCCATAGTCATTAACCAAAACTGCCTATATCCATTCTAGCTCGAGTGTCTTTTACAAGAGTTTAGAGGTTACTCAAAGTGTTGTATCAGCTAATCAACTAAAAATGGCTAACCCATATACATATTGGGTTCTTTCTTTTATAGAACTATTACAGACTCGATACCGATCCCATACATGCTTGTTACAGACTCAATAGTGACTCGATACAGACTCTAACAGACTCCTTACAGACTCCTCTTCAATCGCTATCCTAGACGACTTACTATCTTTATCCAACAGGTTGTATTTCCTGTTCTAGTAATACATAACAAAAGGCACTATCCACCTAACTTATAAATATTCCTTCATGCGTGTGATTTCTGTTGGATCTAGCCAATCTCGTACCCACAATTGCTAAGGACTGTTGCTTTCTCAACGTTATTCCTTACTGTCACTTTCTAGTCGTTACACTATCTACATGCCTGCTACAGCGAATATTATGCCATGTCATCTCGTATCTCATTATGTCCTTCTATCATGGCTTATGCGTCTGGCGCAGCTTCCTTGTCCCATGCCTTCTATTTGTCTTCTTCTTCTCTTTCCCTCTTATGTTGCAGCATCCTTCCCTTTTCCTTGATGCTCCTTCCTCTGACGTAGCTCCTTCCTCTTACTCTTTTATGTTCCTTCCTCTTACTTAGGCAGAATTCCACATGAATTATGACCTACTGTCCTGAGGCCCAACAGGCCCCCAACACTCACCTGTGGCTCGTCCCAAGCCACACAAAATATTCCTCCATGGTCTAACTTGCGTTGAATTTGGTCTAAAAATCCTCCAATATTTTCAACAAATTCTCTTTTTTTGTGTGCACTTCTTCTTTTGTTTTCTACATGTGCTCCACCAAGTCTGAAATGACATGTTCCAGCACGACTCTTTCCATAGATGCCGCTACCTCGTCCACCTTTTGGTGTACATAATGAATGAATTATGTTCCTTCTGTGTTTGACCGTATGTTCCTTCTATGTTTGACAGTATGTTCCTTTTGTGTTTGCAGCTAGCTGAAGAATTTATACTTTTGGTAGTACTATCATTTTTTCAATTCCACGCATCAATAAGGAGGTTTCATTTATCAACATAACTAACTCCTTTTCAGACTAGTCATTTTTTCTACTTCTGGATGTTTTTACCGCTTAGTGGAACCATTTGTTGGATTTATTTCCTCTATATGCCCCTGGACCCAAGTTCAGTCCCTTCTACTCAGCACAACAAATACCAAGATATTGGTCCAACAGAGCGGAGCTCAACCGGCAGTACCTGCGACACAGATGTCATCTCACCCGAGATATCTCAATTTTATGGGTAACTACAAGAACCACGTTTCTGTAGTTTGTGTGGGAGGGTGTTTTAGTACCTTGGTTCTGCGCCAAGGTTTCCAATGAAGAACAGGAAGGTGGGGTACTTGTATGAACAGTATTTCAGTACCAAGCTATGATCCATCCCTTCTTTATGCAATTTAAATCAACACAGTATTTATGCATATAACTAAGCTACTCAACATTCACACATATACATAGCATATAACGTGGAAATCCATCCAAGAAAAAAACACAAGGTGCTCTTCATCTCACATGAGGAAATAGATGCACCTTTTTTCTGCACACAAAGCTATAGACACTGCTCAATATCTTCTCTTCTATATTTACATATTTTCCTCCCTCTCATTATCTTTGGTATTCTCTTCTATCTCTTTATACTCTACTTCTACCAGCGATCCACACACAGTCTGGATCAACTCAACCTTCTCTACTTGTCTGCACACTGAGCTGTAGAACCACTAGTCTGATGAACTCAACGATCCAGAGTCATCAACTAAAACTTCCTATCTCCAGTCTATCTCAAGCGTCTTTTCCAAGAGTCTAGAGGTTACTAAAAGTGTTGTATAAGCTAATCAGCTAAAACCAGCTAACCCATCTATAGCTTGGGTTCCTTATTTTATAGCGCTATAACATAATCCATACCAATCCCATACCTTCTTGTTACATACTCAATACTGACTCGATACATACTCTAACAGCCTCCTTACAAACTCCTCTTCAGTCTCTATCCCAGTTGATTTACTATATTTAGCCAACAGGTTGTCTTTCCTATTCTAGTAATACATAAAAAAAGGCACTATCAACCTGACTTATAAAGATGCCTTCACGCGTGTGATTTCTACCAACTCTAGCCGAGATCATACCCATGATTTCTATGGAATGTCTCTTTCTCAGCATTATGTCGTACTGTCACTTTTCAACCGTTAGACTATCTGCACGCCCGATTTTGCGGATATTTTTCCATGTCATCTCGTATTGTGTTCTGTCCTTCTGTCATAGATTGCTCATCTAGTGCAGCTTCCTTGCCCCGCTCCTTCTCTTTGTCTTCTTCTTCTCTTTCCTTATTCTGTCACAACATCCTTCCCTTTTCCCTGATGCTCCTTCCTCTGTCGTAGCTCTTTCCTCTTACTTTTTTATGCTCTTTCCTCTTACATAGGTAGAATTCCACATAAATTCTTCCCTACTATCTTGAGTCCCAACAAGGACCAAAGTGGTTGCAGATGGTTCAGATATCTCTTACAAGGCTGATTTTGTTTCCAAAGGATCCTCTCAAGTCCAAGGAGTGGACTATACATAGACATTGACACCGGTTGCAAATATGGACTCAATAAGGCTAGTTTTGTCCATTGTTGCATCTGAGCGATGGGAGGTTTACCACAAGGACATGAAGAGTGTTTTTCTTCACGGTGGTATTCATGACGAGATTTATATGCAGCATCTTGAAGGTTTAATTCATTATTCTTAACTTATATTCAGGTTGAAGAAGTTTCTCTATGGCCTCAAGCAATCCCCTAAGGCTTGGTATTCCAAGATGGAAAACTTTCTTCTTTCACTAGGATTTGAGCGTTGCAAATATGATCCTAATGTATATTTGCAGCGTGTTGGTGATTTATTGCAGGTCATATTGTTTTATTTTGATGATATTTTGATCATAGGAAGTTACATTGATGATATAGGTTCAATAAAGTCCTCTTTGCATAGTGAGTTTTCCATGACTAACCTTGGATTGTTGAAATAGTTTCCTAGCTTGAAGATTGAGAAATCTGATGCATGGATCAAGGTCAGCCAATCAAATTATGTTGCAGACCTTTTATTGAAGTTAAATATGTCTGAATGTAAGGCATCCAAGTTCCCATTCCTTTCAAGAATGAAACTAGTTCATATCCATTGGTGGACAACTCCTTGTATAAGCAACTAGTTGGGAGCTTGTTGTATCTCACAAAATCTCAACCTGATTTGGATTATGCAATAGGTGTTGTTGCAAGATATAAAAAATGAGCCTCATGAGATCCATTGGAACGATTAAAAAAAGAGCTTTCATTATGTGCAAGGAACCAAACACTTCGAGGTACACTATGCGGCTAGTTCTCCACTAGAACTAGTTGGATTTACTAATTCTAATTGGGATGGAGATTCCGTTGATAGAAATTCCACTTAAAGATATGTATTCATTCTTCCACATGGTCCCATGAGCTGGTCAAGTAAGTAACAACACACCCTATCCCTTTCATCAGCTGAGGCCGAGTATAGAGGAGCGGTGAATGCAACTACACAATGTGTGTGGTTGAAAGGTATTCTTGGAGAAGTTGGATTTGCATTTGATTCACCCATGGTCATTTGGTGTGATAATCAAAGTGTAATCAATATTTCCATTGATCCAGTATAGATACAAAGGACCAAGCACATAGAGATAGACATGCACTACATCAGGATCCTGGTGCATGAGTAGATGATATCGTTGCAGTATTTCCCATCTATAGAGAAAACTGCTGACATCTTCACCAAGAGCTTCACAGAAAAAGAATTCACCTATCTGAGATCACTTCTTGGAGTGGGTGACACATGGTGAGCTCCATGACCATTTTTGAGGGGAGGTTTTGTTCCTATGAGGTTTTCCTCCTTACCTTGGTTATATGGACAAATAAATTGTTATAAGAGTTGACTTGAGCCCTAGTTGCCAAGGCCTCAATATTGTGATGTATTTACAATAAGTCAATATTAGAGGGGGGGGGTGGTGTTATAGAATTATAACACCTTAATACCATGGTCATACACCTAGGACACATTTTCATTTGTTTCATACTTATATTATATGGTCCAAAACTAGGTTGTGTTGGTCAAGCAAGGTCCTTTTGGTGTTTTGGACTCATTAATGCATCCATGCACCCACATTTGATCATATGGTTACATATGTGCCCTAATTTGTGACTATTTAGTCCTTGGTACGCTCCCACTACATAAAACAGGGAAATCGGTTGACCAAAGGTGCCAATGCATGGTATTTGGGTGTTTTTTGCTCTTTTGGACCATTTATTGTTGCCTATGGAAACTCCCACTCACCCATGCACTCCACCATGCCTACCCTGCCTTCATTTATGTCTTAGCATGATACAACCACATTCCCATAGGAATTCGTGACCATTTGAGGTGGTTAGCAAGCTCATTGGTCCACCTAGAGGGTTTTGAGGTCCAATCTAAGCCTGCCACACGTATGCATCCAATTTGCCTCCAAAGGTTAACGATTTTCTCCTATTGAATAATAATTATGTTCTAGGCATATTTACATACTAGGCATTGATAATAAACTCAGTTATTGGAACCATTCCTATGTGTTATTTTTTCTCTTTTCACAATTTTTCTGCATAATTTGTGAATATCTTGAGTTCAGAGGATTCCTTTAGCTCCTAGATCTTGTTGTGAATCAGGTTTTCACAAAGATACATAATGTGTTCCATGTTTCTTTCCTTAAGAAGGAAATTGGGAAAAGGTTTTTGGAATCAAAGGATATTCCCCCCATTAGTGATGAGGGACATTTGGATTTGATATTAGAGGAAATATTGCAGGTTAGAGAAAAGAAGCTAATGAACAGGACCATCAAATAATATTCGGTGCAATGGAAGTGTTAAGCCCTAAATGTTGGGGACATTCCCCCTTATAGTCTGGCACTTTAACACCTATATGTTGGTGTATTACAAATTATTGATGTAGGCATGGGTCTATTAGTGGGTCTATTTTTTATTATTGTACACCTATGTCTCCTATATATAGGAAGGAGATATTTTCTTGTTAGTAAGCATTGTATATTGTCTTGTCTTGGTTACACAAATGCATTTTGTAAGGAGCCTCAAAGAGGATTGTTATTTATTTCTCTTATACATAATTAATCCATGGATTACTCTCTTTTGGTATATTTTTTCTATTTTTATGTTATTTCAAGGACTTAGTTGCATAACATTTGGTATCATAGCTCTTTCCTCAGGGATGGCTTCTGCAAAAAGAGTCATCTTGGAGATTTCTCCACAATTTTTTTTATTAAATGATTCAGAAATAAAGGTTAAAAACCCACTTCTTAAATAGGATGAAAAATATCTACTTCGAAATTGAGATCTTGATCCATAACATTTTTGGGGATAATTGCGAAGGAATCTAGGGTTTTTTACTAGTCCAAAACGTAGTCTAAAACATTTTTCTAGGGAAAAAGGTCATATATTAGGCATCCGAGATTCAAATTGAGCAAAACAAGTTTTAGTAGAAAGAAAAAAAACCAGGCTATCTATGCTATACGTTTCAGCTACAGATAAAAAAAAAAAAAAATATTGCACACGTGTCATACCATACAAGTTCACTCTTCTTGATAGGCCAAAAATAAGAAGTTTTGGTATATTTACAATAATTTTTTATTGGCACATCCAAATTAGGTCATACCTATGGAATTAGAAAGAGGACACATAGTCGTACCACAGGACGAAGTCTTAGACCCATAGGAGTTCAAACTCAAATTCTAACTCACTTACAAGTTGGCCCTAAAACAGTCTTCTAATTAGGGTTGAAACATGTGTTCTGGGGAAAAACATTATATTTGTGGCATACAAGATACAAATTGAGTGAGAATAGTTGCATATAGAAGAAGATATACCATGGTATCTATGGTAGGATTTGTATCTATAGACACAAAATATTGGACACGTGGAATACCCTACAAGTTCGCTCTTCTGGATAGGACAAAAATAAGAATTTTTGGGATATTTACAATAAATTTTTATTGGCACATCCAAGTTAGGTCATACCTGGTGGGTCAAGAACTAGATACATCAGGATACAATAGGATAAATGTTTAGACATATAGGATCTGAAATTCCATCTTTTTCTTAGCTTCAAGTCATCCCTAAAACAATATTCCAATTAGGGTTTGAAAAAATGTGTTCTAGGGAAAACTGTTATATTTGGAGCCTCCAATATCAAAATTGAGTGAGATATGTTGCATCAAAAATAAGTAAGGCCATATTATCTATGTTATATTTTTCAGAGCCATATTTGAAATATTTGACACTTGGAATACCATACAAGTTTTATCTTCTGGATAGGCCAAAAATAATAAGTGTTGCGAGATTTGCAATATAGTTTTATTGGAGCATCCAACTTAAGTCAGACCTGTGGCATCAAAAGGAGGAAACGTTAGGGAACCACAAGACGAATTTGTAGACCTAGAGGAGCTAAAATTTTAATTTTTTCTCAGTCCAAATCAGCCATAAAACAATCTTCCAATCAAGGTTTGAAGAAGGAAAATGTATAGTTCGAGTAGTGGTATATCACATAGAGCACCAACCAGCAATCTCCAAATAATGAAGATGTCAAAAAACATGATGAAACAATAGGTATATCAACATCAAATTCAAAGGAGTTTTGAAGAAAGAAAAATCATATGGGAACTTGAACAAATCATTGAAACAAGGACCAAACAACTGTGAAATCAAGCATTATTGAGTACCTCATTGTTTGAATTATTGCACCGTTGATCTACATGCAATGAGTGCAATTGAAAGGTATAATTTTGGAGTGGAATAGTAAGAACAATGTACACTGAACAAGACAAATTTCAGATAAAACTGATAAGAATTGATCAGTAAATTACAACATTAATATTTATTAATCCCAACAACATACAACAATGTTACAATAAGGAGAATTCAAATCATGTGGATAAGATTAGAATCTACCAACTCAATCTTGACTATATGGCTAATTAGAAGTGTCTAAATCACTATCGGAGCTCACTATTCTAACTCCACATGTCTAATTCAGTCTATCAATAAGTTAAACCAGTTAAACTGACGAGGTAGGTGAGAAATGGTTCCTACTCCCATGCAGCCATGCAAGATTGGCACTAGCTCAATTGAGAGAGATCTAAATGAATGTAACTAGAGGCTAACTTAGCATAACTACCTACCCACCACAACCAACTGATGTAGTTTTTTGGTGGCACTTGGACTGGCTCCTAAAATGTAGGGAATGGCACATTAGAGGAATTTTGGGGTCTAAAATGGGCCTCCTAAGGAAAATAATAAAATAATAGTCAAAATAATAAAATAATAGTTAAAATAATAAAATATTATTGATTAATTTTGGAGGAAGAAAGAAAAAAACTACTTTTTGTGTTCGTATTTTCGACATATCTCCCTGTGTTTTTACTCAAATTTCGATCGGGAGAGCTCGTTGGATGTGGAATTTGATTATGCATCCAACGGGTACCCACACAACATACTTTTGACGAACCTCGTTATCCCAAAAACAAGAAATACCTGAAAAAACGTGATGATGATGTCATCATCACATTTTTTTCAGCTATTTCTTGTTTTTAGGGTAGCGAGGTCCATCAAAAGTATGCAGTGTGGGTACTCGTTGGATGTGGAATCAAATTCCGCATCCAATGAGCTCTCCATATTGAAATTTGAGTAAAAAAACAACGAGATATGTCGAAAATACGAACAAAAAAAGTAGTTTTTTTTAATGACAAATATGTCAATTCAACCATTATGGTTGACTTATTTTATTGAAATTCTATTGGTTCTTGAATTCCAACTCACAAAAACTTATTTTGGCATGTTTTCTTATAAGGCCCATTTTAGACCCCAAATTTCCTCTAATGCCGATGGCACCAAATGGCATACTGGTGGCACCAAATGGCACACCGATGGCACCAGTGGCACCAGTGGCACCAATATCATGGTGGAACCAAACTCAAGAAAATGACTCCTAAGTTAGACAAGATGATCTAATAGAATATATATGGATAAGGGAGGATTATAAATCCTAACACCCCCCCTTAATCCTAAATTGGACAACTGTGGGCCCTGAACACAAGGACAAAATTCACCCATTGAAATCTAAAAGAATTAAAAATATGCTTAATAAACTAAGGAAAATGGGGAAAACCTCATGGGAAACCCCCCCCAAAATAAGCATGAACAAGAAATACAAGCTATTTTTAGGAGAAAAAAAATTCCTCTTTCAAAAATAACTTGCAAAAACTCTGGTTCAATTTGCAGCACTATGCAGCAACATGGTTCTTCTATGCGGCAACATCCTGAAGCTATGCATGTGAACCTCTCGATGTTCTTCTGATATGATGGATTTTCTATGTGTTTCTTCTTTCTGGAGGAGGAAAGGAATGATCAATTTTATTCTTCAGTGGGCCAAATGATTGATCATTCGTTATCATTAAGTAGCACTTTCCTCGAAACTTGTTGCACCACTCTATAGAGAGCGAATCTTTGTGAGAGTGTGCAACATGCTCATTCTGATAATGGGACATTCTTCTCCTTATGTCTTCTGGATTTCCAACACCATCCCCAGATCCAACAATGAGCTTTTTCCGCCATTTAGGCTTAGGCCTCTGTTTTGGGATGGGATTTGGATCTGGATCTAGATTCTCATAAGGTCCAACCTCAATATCAAGATCATGATGATATTGTTCCTCTTCATCTGAATCTGAAACATGTGATAAATATCATCATCAAAAGGTAGTGGAAGAGTCATTATACCTTCTTATGCTTTGGATGGTGGTAGATAATACAACCGATCTTCTTCAAACTAAACATTGTACTCAATGAAGCATTTCTGTAATAACTCAAAAATTTGTAAAAATTAAAAAAAATTCATTTGACATAAAATGTCAAATGTCACCGCTATAGTACCCCTAACTGTTAGCAGATAATAAAATAGTTTGAAAGAGAAACACAGATTACTCCTTTATAAGAATTTGTATTATCTAGAGGCTTGTCTTTTACAAAACTGTGTTAATACTGTTTTCAACTTAGCAGTTGTAATTTTCTAGAAAGTAGAAAAGAAACTTGTATTTTATTGATGCTAGGTATACTGTTGATTTCTTTTGGCAAGTAGGGAAAGTTTTTTAGGGATGATCGAGGCTTACTTAGCTTAAATCTAAAACAATGGAACTAATGATTCTTTATAGGTTTTAACAGGTAAGCGTATGTTCCAGTAAAAATAATATGTATATATTCAGATCAAGAAGACACTTCTCTAGCATAAATATGATGCTAGTCTTAGAATGTTTAAATGCAGCTAGTCTCCATCAGAGGTAAAGTTGATATTTTTCAGTTGTCACAGCTCCATAAATATTTTACAACAAATACTGCATATGCATGGGTTTAAAAAGCATGATCAAATACTATCAAAATGACATCAAATCATTTGGATGATTAAGGATAAAATTTTAAAGAAAAGTAGTATTCCTACTTACATTTATTTATAATCTAGGGTTTAAATAGAAAGAATAAAGTTTACATCTTGATACCTAGATCATTCAATAACATTTGGTATCTATCACATTTACCCTTGTTCTAAGGTTTTATGAAAACTGTTTTCTTAATAAATAACCCAAAATCACTTTTACTGCTATCTATTTACTCAAAGTTTGGATGCTAGATTCACATTGAGATTCCTATATGGGTTTATGGACTACATTTACCAGCATCCCCAATTACACATTGCATTAAAAGAAGTGGGTAAAGGTCCTAATCCTAGCTGGAAGAATTCCTTTTAAAACTCTTACAGTTTTTACTTTGATTCCTTCTTATTGTATCTTACACCTCAACTTCTGGTGTATCTTTTAGCTATAAACTTATACATTTACACAAGTTTGTTTAGTAAAAACTTGAGGTAAGAATGTTGGTTTCCAATAATATAGGTGATCTTGTTATAGCTTAGGTTCTAGTTAACATTTTATCTTCCAACTCTTAACAAATAAAAAGGTTACTTCAAGGAGTCATTAGAACTCCTTCTTGAAGTAATTTATGGTTAAAACTTGCCCTTTAATTATGTTTGATAAACAAGGTTAACAAAAGACATTACCCTATAATGATTTACAACAAACCCTAAAAGAACAATCTTATCTTATTACTAAGGTTGATAGATTTGGTATCAAAATGATCAAAGTAAAAAATATTATTAGAATCAAAATATGATATGGTTTTAATGATTAACGTTTGATTGATAATCATCTTAATGCAGATTATAAACTACATACAGGACTATGGAGAAATTATCCACGACGAAGAAAAATCTAGAAGGACACGTGGAGGATCAACCCAATCGTTAAGTTGACTTTGGTTCTTACCCTAAACTTCATTTGCAAGAGTGCGAGGGTTTTGTTGTCTGGTGCAGCCAAGCTATGAGCTCATGGCCGTCGTTACTCTCAGTTGATTTCTCGGTTTTCCATATCCTTTGTGAGCTAGGCCTCATGAGAGGTAAAGACTGGTTTACTTTTGTATGTGTTTTACGACCGATAAAAATGGACAGAGCTTGTAAAAGAGTGCTCCTTCACTCAGGTTGGAATGTTGCTCATTTTATTTCGACTTTGTGACTTGGGGTTTAAGTTGTAACCTACACACTAAACTCATCCGAGGTTTTCCTTTCCAAGTGCCATTGGGCTATTCCAGATGCTTGCGTCCATGTCTTCTCCAACAATCATCAATTCAGGTAACTGTCGGTCACAATTTTTGTTTTGCAACAATCTTGAGTTTTAAGTACATCTTTAAGACTATATCTAATGTTGGTTTCTCTATGTAGGTTCCTCTCATGAAATTTGGGGTTTAGTTGCAAGCACACTTCTCCTTTCATGGCTACGCAACCCTGGTAAGACTCGGTTGAACTGAGGGTCTTCTCCTGCATTGGTATTATGGTGGTTGTAAGATAAGGATACTTGCTGCTAAAATGAACTCAGCCTAGGTTTTACTTGTTTGGTTGTTCTACATGGTGTTTTGTTTATGTAAAGAAAACCCTAAAGGGTATTATGTGCAAGTTCTTGAAGGCTATTGCAGCCGTGACTTGGGGTTTGCTTGACAGAGCCTTTACGGCTTGGAATATGTAAAAACTTTTTGTTTAACTTTTAGAACTTGGATTTAAGCCATGATAAGGTTGTTTGACCTCTGCCTAGTTAATTAAGGTTTTACATGGATTTCATAGGTGAATAAAAAGACTGTTTACTCAGTCGAGACTTGTAAATATGCGAAGGGTTATTAATAGTTAAAACAAATTTGGATTTACTGTTTCTATTTTAAGAAAATAAATTGTAGAGTTTGTTTTTGTGCAGGCTTTTAAGCCTCGACAAAAAATTATAAAAGGCCTATGAGCCATTACGTTACTTTCTATTTTGTCTCTTATTTAAATCATTAATAGTGTTATTTAATTTTTATGTTATCTTGTAATTAAAATGATTTACAGTAAATTATTTCATTCGAAGTTTTTACAGTGTTAAAGAGTAAAATTTGTACTTTTCTTTGCTCAGAAGGGTTGATATTTTAATTACCCTACAGCTCTGAAAAAGAAATAGAATTTACAGAAATGAATTTGGTTTTGTGTTTTCTATTTTTACTTTTTATAAATAATTAATTACAACTCTTAAATTTTATGAAGAATTAAGAGTAAGATTCTGCAAGTTTGTGAATAAGATAAAGCCTGTCTTTCGTAAACCCTAGGTAAATTGCTTTGAGGTTTATAGTAAAACATTGGTTTACAGTACAGAATGTAAATATTTACTTGGAAATTATTATAAAGGCCTATGAAGTACTTAGCTAGGTTAAAACCCTAAGTACTATTTTTATTGTTCCTATAATTGTTTATTTAACTTTATTTATTGTGTTTAGAATAAATAATAGTACTAGTAATAGAATGAATGACATACAAACTATGTAAGTAATCATTTGCATTTTTCATAGAGAGTAATAAACAAATCTACTTATTTAACTTAACAACCAATGGTACTAGAGTACTGCCTTATAAAAGGCGTGGAAAAATACAATGTGGTATTTTTCTTTCTATTCATGTTTCATTTACTAATTTTCCTACTTTTTTAAATATAATCTACTAATCACTAATATTATCAATAAATAATACTCTTTTTCTTCTTAAACCCTAATGTAACAATAACATACCTATCCGAAAAAACTAGTAATCATTTTCTGAAGACAGTAAATAAATTGCAAATAAACCTGAACAAATAAAAACCTGTCAAATGATGAGGTGACAACAGGTTAAGGAGGTTGTTCCTCCCAACCAACTCCCACATAAAGCTTAGTTTGCACTTCCTCAGGACCCTCGAGCCTATTCTTGGTCCTCCTGGAAGAGTACTGGTGAAGGATGTATCCTTAAGACCTTCTGTCACCTAACTGGTCAAATTACAGTAGTAATTCAATCTTGCTTACAGCAATAAGAACTTCAGCCCAATAGCTGCATAAATTCAGTTCTTAGTAGTTAAACCCTCAAACTCACTTCAATCAGTCCCCTCCATTGAATTTCTCATGTGCACTTCATTCACCCTGAATGATCACCATTCCAGAAATGAGCAGCCTCAGTTGTCTTCAATGGGAATTTTTATAATAATGCCTAGTTATTCTGGGTCAGTTTTTGCTTAATGAGCCACCTGCTCCAATTCCACTTTCTTGGGCAATCATGACCACAAATATAGGGAATTTTCCACCTACAACAGTTAGAAGTAGTTTGAGGATGCTTCCACTTATCAGTATACTCTCCACCCAGTCTCCTCCACCAAGTGACCAATTAACACTCTTTTAACAACTTCCCTAAGCTATTGTCTCATCATTTATTTATTTAATAATAAAATATTCTGAAATACATTAATTATCCTTGACCCCACTGTGGTCACCAATTACAACTTAGCATAAAATATAACATAATGTTTCTCTGTAACTTTTAAATTGTTTTGAAAATCGGGGCATGTGACAATTTCCTAGTTGCAAGTTCCATCAAATTATTTTCTTTTGCATCCTCAGCATATCCTAGCAGTATGCATTCGCTACTTTGGGCTTAGAAGGACTTTCTCTTATCAATGGTATTCTGGCCCAAGGTTTGGAACCAAAAACTCTCAAGTGAGAAACATTACGCTTGTGCCCATGCAGTTCTTCAAATGGAGTGGCCCCAACTAATGATTTATGAGGCACTCTATTATGTATGTATGAATCACAGTTTACATCTTCTTCCCAAAGAGAAGGAGGAATATTCTTGTCTTGGAGAAGATAGGTTTCCATCTCCTTCAATGATCTATTTTTCCTCTCAGCCACACCATTCTGTTGTGTTTTGTATGGAACTGAGTGTTACATTTGAATCCCCTCTAATTCATAATAATTATGAAAATATATTTTAATGTATTCACCTCCATTATCTAATCTTACAGACTTGACATTTTTCCTGAAACTATTCTCAATAAAAGCTTTAAGAACTTTAAAAATTCCAAATACTTCTGATTTATGTTTCATAAAATATACCGAGCAGAACCTAGAACAACCATCAATAAAAGTAAGGAAATACATGGAACCATTAATTGATGTTGTAGGAATTGGTCCAGACACATTACTCTGTATCAAATCAAGTGTAGAGGAATCCCTAGTTTCCTTCCCAAATTCATACATATTCTCTGGATGCTTACCTACCAAGCAACTAGGACATACTCCATCTGATGTTTGGATGAGAGGAAATCCTTCAACCATTTTTTCATTATGGAGTTTTTGGAGATATTTGAAATTGAGATGCCTAGATATTTCATGCCATATCTTGCTGGTGTTGTTAGCATGAGTCAACAGAGCTGTCGGATGTGAAACAGGAAAAAAATGAGAGAACTCATAAGCCTTTGTGGCATGATTAGAAATCCCTTTCTCTATGAGATTTCTAGTAGCCTTTTTTTGTGATTCAACTTAGTCAGATTCGAATGTAACTCTCTAGGGAGAGTCTGTATGGGTCATCTGATAAACATACAACAAATTTTCTCCAAGAGGGGCACATAGAGAAAATTCTTGAATTCACCATGTTGGATTTTAACTGAACCTCTCCCAAAAACTGGGATTTGGGAGTCATATCCCATGTAAATATTAGGTCCTCCTAATAGAGTGAGAGTGGAGAAGGATTCCTTGGAGGAAACCATGTGGTTGGATGCTCCAGAATCAATCAAGTAATATTTCAACTGAGTAAGGCATGCCTTCAAGGCATGGAATCTATCATGATGTTCTATCGTTGGTCCAACATCAGACTTCTTTTCTCCTTGTGGAAGGGAAATATTTTTCTATTCAAGAAGGGCGTATAGTTGGTCTATTTTCTTCTTCATACACTAGCTTTCCGGATGAAAACCTCTCATACAATAAGGACACTTAGTCTTTTCAAACTTTTTCTTCTTTTTGGAATCCAAAGCTCCTTCGAAAGAATTCTGAATCACTTTTGGCTTCAAATCAGAAGCTTCGTGATCCTTCCCCTTGTGATTCCCTCTATATTGCACATTGTTTGAGTCTGACATCATAAGGGATTGATTCTTGTAAGTTTGAAGCACTCTCATTAGAACCAATTTGTCTCGATCATGTATTAAGGACTCATAAAAGCCATCAAAAGAAGGCATCTTCCAATAGGGGATGGAAGCTCTTCTGGAATGGAAGGTAGAGACAAAGACAGAGTACTCTGATCCAATATTTCTCAGTACTAATAGAACCAGTTGGTCATGTTTCCTCTATATTCCATATTGTTTACACTACAGTGCTAGTGACTTGAATTTTGTGAAAAAATGTTGGATAGTTTCGAAACTGTTGGGATGCAATGCAATGAGATCATTCTCCAATATGTTCTCTTGAAGCTTATCTTGTTTTCCAAACAATGATTCTAGATTCTCCCAAGCTTCCTTCAAAGTATTCAATCCCTCAAGGTGAAAGAGAAGATACCAGGATATATGAGTGCATAGGAATCCAAAGGCTTCATCCAACCAATTCAAGAACTTATTTTTCTCAGTAGGGTGATGGGGCTTTGTCTCTCTACCCATTGTCATCATAAACAGGCCAGGCTTGCACAAGGAGACCTGCATATCCACCCTCCAATGAACATAGTTGAAGGGTGTAAGGATCCAGGGTACAAAAGCTGAGTAATACATCAATCTTTCAGTTGAATAGCCAATTCTTCACCAAGCTACGTAGGTAACTTCATGTATCACTGTAAAACCAAAAATAATTCACAATCATGTCAGTTTCAATCCTTCCATCTCAACATGTACACTTTCTCAGAGTCTGTCACACCTGCAGAGACTTATCTAGACAAATACAGAGTTAGCACGGCCAAATTGCAGGATTTATGTGGAAACCCAACTGCTTCTACTATACAATGGAGATCAAACATACTTGTTGATATCCTGAACAAGGCTCTGATACCATGTTTGAATTATTGAACCAATGATATATAGGCAATGAGTGCATTTGAAAGGTATAATTTTGCAGTAGAATAGTAAGAACAATGTACACTAAACAAGACAAATTTTAGATAAAACTGATAAGAATTGATCAGTAAATTACAACATTAATCTTCATTAATCCCAACAGTATACAACAATGTTACAATAAGGATAATTTGAATCATGTGGTTAAGATCCGAATCTACCAACTCAATCTTGACTAACTGGCTAACTAGAAGTGTCTAAATCACTATCGGAGCTCACTGGCCTAACTCCACATGTCTAATTCAGTCTATCAATCAGTTAAACCAGTTAAAATGATGAGGTAGGTGAGAAATGGTGCCTACTCCCATGCAACCATGCAATACTCGTGCTATCTCAACTAAAAGACATTTAACTAAATGTAACTATAGTTTAACTTAGCATAACTACCAACCTACCACAACAAACTGATGGAGGCTGCTAGTGGCACTTGAAGTGGCTCCTAAAATGTAGAGAATGGCACCAGCGGCACCAAATGGAACAGTGGTGGCACCAAATGGCACATTGGTGGCACCAATGGCACTAGTGGCACCAAACTCAAGAAAATGACTCCTAAGGTAGACAAGATGATATAATAGACAATATATGGACAAGGGATGATTATAAATCCTAACACGCATCCAGTAAACTGAACTACCAGAAGCATATTCAACATGGGAAGATGATTCCTTCATATAGATGCATCTGCAACTACCTAAGTGTTAAGGACAATGCTTGTTTGAAGGGGAGGGGCATGTTAAGCCCTAAATGTTGGGCCCATTTCCCCCTATAGTGTGGGATTTTACCACCTATATGGGGGTGTATTATATATTATTGATGTAGGATTGGGTCTATTAGTGGGTCTATTTTTTTAATGTACACCTATGTCTCCTATACGTTGGAAGAAGATGTTCTTTTGTTAGTAAGCATTGTATATTGTCTTGTCTTGGGTACACAAGTACATTGTGTAAGGAGGTTCCTCCCTCAAAGAGGATTTTTATTTTTTTATTTTCCTCATTATTAAGCAATGAATTAATCTCTTTTGGTCTATTTCTGCTATTTTTATGCTATTTTCATGACTTGGTTTCATAACACGAAGGGCCTCCTGAGTGAGGATGCAACTTGGGAAGGAGAAGACATTTTCAAAGATCATGGTTTGATGATGCTTGATGAAAATTGTTCTTGGGAGGGGAGGAATTGTAGGTCCCATGCATATAATCATATGGATCCACTCCAATTATCCATTAGGTTCCCATGGGTTTAAGTTGGAATTAATTATATCCTGAGATTAATTAAAATAATAATAATAACTGCCTAGTGAAAATAATTGTAAAAATTCATATGAGGCAAATTTGTCCACTTATGTATTTGGAATATAGATAAATGTGAAAGGGTCCCAAAGGGTTTTATTATTGTTTATTAAGTGTTCAAAGGCTTAAAGAGGCAATCAGGTCAGGTTTGGACCAAATCTAGCCCATTTCCATCAAATAGGGAAATTCCATGATTTAAGGGAAGTTGTTGGAATTCTACATTGGGACTTAAACCTAACCTCCCTTGAGGTGATTATGAGTTTTAATGATAAATATTGGGTCCAAGAGGTATATATCATCATTGTGGAGTTGTAGCTGTTCCAGAATCAATCAACTAAGATTTCAACTGAGTAAGGCATGCCTTCAAGGCATGGCATCTCTTATGATCTTCTATCGGTGGTCCAACATCAGACTTCTTTTCTTCTTGTGGAAGGGAAATATTGTTCCGTTCAAGTAGGGATGATAGTTGGTCGATTTTCTTCTTCGTGCACTAGCTTTCTGGATGAAATCCGCTCATACAATAAGGACACTTAGTCTTTTCAAACTTTTTCTTCATGTTGGAACCCGAGGCTCTTTCGCAAGACTTCTGATTCTCTTTTGGCCTCAAATCAAAGGCTTTGGGATCCTTCCCCTTGTGCTTCCCTTTGTCTTGCACATTGTTTGAGTCTGACATTAGAAGAGCTTGATTCTTGGAAGTTTGAAGAACCCCATTAGAACCAATTTGTCCTGCTCCGATATTAAGGACTCAACAAAGCCATCAAGAGAAGGAATCTTCCAATTGGGGATGGAATCTATTCTAGAATGGAAGGTAGAGACGAAGAAAGATTACTATCAGGAAATATTACTCAATACTGATAGAACAAGTTGCTCTTCTTTCCTATCTATTTTGCATTGTTTACACTGTAGTGCTAGTGACTTGAATTTTGTGAAAAAATGTCGGATAGTTTCGAAACTGCTGGGATGCAATGTAATGATATCATTCTCCAATATGTTCTCTCAAATCTCATCTTTTTTTCCAAACAATGATTCTATATTCTCCCAATCTTCCTTCGAAGTCTTCAATCCCTTAAGATGAAAGAGAAGATCCCAGGAGATATGAGTGCATACGAAGCCAAAGGCTTCATCCAACCCATTCAAGAACTTGTTTTTCTCAGTAGGGTGATGGGGCTCTATATCTCTTCCCATTGTCATCTGAAATAGGCCAATATTGTGCAAGTATACTTGCATATCTGCCATCCAATCAACATAGTTGAAGGGTGTAAGGATCCGGGGTACAAGAGCTGAGTAATCCATCAATATTTCAGTTGAACAGACAATTCTTCACCAAGCTATGTAGGTACCTCCACGTATCACTGCAAAAACAAAAAATGATTTGCAATCATTACAGTTTCAATCATTCCATCTCAACATGTACACTTTCTCAGGTTCTACCACACCTGCAGAGACTTCTCTGGATGAATCCATATTTAGCAAGGAAAATATTACAGGATTTATGTGGAAACCCGGCTGCTTTTGGTGTACAATGGAGATCATACAGACTTGATGCTATCCTAAACAAGGCTCTGATACGATGTTTAAATTATTGAACCAATTATATACAGACAATGAGTGCAATTGAAAGGTAGAATTTTGCAATGGAATAGTAAGAAAAATGTACACTGAACAAGACAAATTTCAGATAAAACTGATAAGAATTGATCAGTAAATTACAACATTACTCTTCATTAATTCCAACATTATACAACAGTCTTACAATAAGGATAATTCGAATCATGTGTATAAGATTCGAATCTACCAACTCAATCCTGACTGACTAGCTAACTAGAAGTGTTTAAATCACTATCAGAGCTCACTGGTATAACTCCACATGTCTAATTTATTCTATCAATTAGTTAAACCAGTTAAAATGATGAGGTAGGTGAGAAATGGTGCATACTCCAATGCATCCATGCAACATTGGCAATATCTCAACTAAAATACATCTAATTAAATGTAACTAGAGGTTAACTTAGAATAACTACCTAACTACCACAACCAATTGATGGAGGCTCTAGTGGCACTCGGAGTGGCTCCTAAAATGTAGGAAATGGCAATGGTGGCACCAAATGGCACACTGGTGGCACCAATGGCACCAACGGCACCAATATCATGGTGGAACCAAACTCAATCAAATGACTCCTAAGTTAGACAAGATGATCTAATAGACTATATATGGACAAGGGAGGATTATAAATGTTAACACTCATCAAGTGGAATAAATTACCATATGCATATTCGACATGGGAAGATGATTCCTTCATATAGATGCATCTGAAACTACCCAAGCGTTGAGGACAACGCTTGTATGAAGGGTAGGGCCATGTTAATCCCTAAATGTTGGGCACACTCCCCCCTATAGTGTGGCACTTTACCACCTATATGGCGGTGTATTACAGATTATTGATGTAGGATTGGGTCTATTTTTTAATGTACACCTATATACCCTATATATAGGAAGAATATATTCTCTTATTAGTAAGCATTGTATATTGTCTTGTCTTGGGTACACAAGTACATTGTGTAAGGAGGTTCCTCCCTCGAAGAAGATTTTATTTATTTATTTTCTTCATTATTAAGGAATGAATTATCTCTTTTGTTCTATTTCTACTATTTTTTTGCTATTTGTAGGACTTGGTTGCATAACAAGAAGGACCTCCTGAGTGAGGATGCAACTTGGGAAGGAGAAGACATTTTCAAACATCCTGGTTTGATGATGCTTGGTGAAAAGTGTTCTTAGGAGGGGAGGAATGGTAGGTACCCTTCATATAATCATATCAATCCACTCCACTTACCCATGGGTTTAAGTTTGAATTGATTATATCTCGGGATTAATTAAAATAATAATAATAACTACCTAGTCAAAATAGTTGTAAAAATTCATATGAGGAAAATTTGCCCACTTCTGGATTTGGATTATAGATAGGTGTGAAAGGGTCCAAAATGGTTTTTTTATTGTTTATTATGTGTTTAAAAGGTTAAAGAGACAATCAGGTCAAGTTTGGACCAAATCTATCTCATTTCCATAAAATAGGGAAATTCCATGATTTAAGGGAAATTGTTGGAATTCTACATTAGGACTTAGGTATAACCTCCCTTGAGGTGGTTATGAGTTTTAATGATGAATATTGATTCCAAGAGGTAAATATCATCCTTTTGGAGCTGTAGGTGTTCTAGAATCAATAAAGTAAGCTTTCAACTGAGTAAGGCTTGCCTTCAAGGCATGGCATATCTCATGATCTTCTATCGGTGGTCAAGCATTAGACTTCCTTGCTCCTTATGGAAGGGAATTATTATTATGTTTAAGAAGGGCTGACATTTGGTTGATTTTCTTCTTCATGCATTGGCTTTCTGGATGAAATCCTCTCATACAATAAGGACACTTAGTCTTTTCAAACTTTTTCTTCTTTTTGGAACCCGAGGATCCTTTGCAAGACTTCTGATTATCTTTTGGCTTTGAATCAAAGGATTTGGGATCATTACCCTTATGCTTCCCTCTAGCTTGAACATTGTTTGAGTTTGACATTAGGAGAGCTTGATTCTTGGAATTTTGAAGCACTCCCATTTGAACCAATTTGTCCTGCTCTTGTATTAAGGACTCAACAAAGCCATCAAGAAAAGGCATCTTCCAATTGGGGATGGAAGCTCTTTCGGAATGGAAGATAGAGATGAAGACATAGTACTCTGAGGCAAGATTGCTCAGTATTGATAGAACCAGTTGCTCATCTTTCCTCTCTATTTCACATTGTTTACACTACAATGCTAGTGACTTGAATTTTGTGAAAAAATGTTGGATAGTTTCGAAACTACTAGGATGCAATGAGCTAATTCTCCAATATGTTCTCTTGAAGCTCATATTGTTTTCCAAATAATGATTCTAGATTCTCCCAAGATTCCTTTGAATTATTCAATCCTTCAAGGTGAAAGAGAAGATCCTAGGAGATATGAGTGCATAGGATGCCAAAGGCTTCATCCAACTGATTCAAGAACTTATTTTTCTTAGTATGATGATGGGGATCTGTCTCTCTGCCCATTGTCATCCTAAATAGACCAAGATTGCGCAAGGAGACCTGCATATCTACCCTCCAATTAACATAGTTATAGCGTGTAAGGATCTGGGGTACAAGATCTGAGTAATCCATCAATCTTTCAGTTGAATAGTCAGTTCTAGACCAACCTATGTAGGTACTTGCATGTATCACTACAAAAACCAAAAACAATTCTCAATCATGCCAGTTTCAATCCTTCCATCTCAACATGTACACTTTCTCGGAGCCTATAACACCTGTAGCGACTTCTATGGATGAATCCAGAGTTAACAAGGAAAATATTGTAGTATTCATGGGGAAACCCAGCTTCTTTTGGTGTACAATGGATACAAACAGACTTGTTTCTAACCTGAACAAGGCCCTGATACCATGTTTGAATTATTGAACCAATGATATATAGGCAATGACTGCAATTAAAAGGTAGAATTTTGTAGTGGAATAGTAAGAACAATGTACACTGAACAAAACAAATTTAAGATAAAACTAATAATAATTGATCAGTAAATTACAACATTAATATTCATTAATCCCAACAGTATACAATAGTCTTACAATAAGGAGAATTCGAATCATGTGGATAAGATTCGAATCTACCAACTCAATACTGACTAACTGGACAACTAGAAGTGTTTAGATCAATATCGGAGCTCACTAGTCTAACTCCACATGTCTAATTTAGTTTATCAATCAGTTAAATAAGTTAAAAAGATGAGGTAGGTGAGAAATGGCACCTACTCCCATGCAGCCATGCAAGACAGGCGCTATCACAACTGAAATACATCTAACTTAATTTAACTAGAGGTTCACTTAGCTTAACTACCTACCTACCACAACCAACTGATGGAGGCTACTTGTGGCACTCTGAGTGGCTCCTAAAATTTAGGAAATGGAACTAGTGGCACCAAATGGCACACTGGTGGCACCAATGGCACCAGTGACACCAGTGGCGCCAATATCATGGTGGCACCAAACTCAAGCAAGTGAATCCTAAGTTATACAAGATGATCTAATAGACTATATATGGACAAGGGAGGATTATAAATCCTAACACTCATCCAATGGAATAAATTACGAGAATCATATTCGACATGTGAAGATGATTCCTTCATATAGATACATCCGCAACTACCCAAGCATTGAGTACTTCGCTTGTCTGAAGGGGAGGGGCATCTTAAGCCCTAAATGTTGGGCACATTTCCCCTATATTGTGGCACTTTACCACCTATATGGTGATGTATTACAAATTATTGATGTAGGATTGGGTCTATTAGTGGGTCTATTTTTTAATGTACACCTATGTCTCCTATATATAGGAAGAAGATATTCTCTAGTTTGTAAGCATTGTATATTGTCTTGTCTTGGGTACACAGGTACATTGTGTAAGGAGGTTCCTCCCTCGAAGAGGATTTTTATTTATTTATTTTCTTCATTACCAAGGAATGAATTAATCTCTTTTGGTCTTTTTTGCTATTTTTATTCTATTTGTAGGACTTGGTTGCATAATAGGAAGGGCCTCCCAAGTGAGGATGCAACTAGGGAAGGAGAAGACAATTTAAAACATCCTAGTTTGATTATGCTTGATGAAAAGTGTTCTTGGTAGGGGATGAATGGTAGGTCCCATTCATATAATCATATGGATCCACTCCAATTACCCATTAGGCTCCCATAGGTTTAATTTGGAATTAACTATATCCCAGGATTAATTAAAATAATAATAATAACTGCGTAGTGAAATAATTGTAAAAATTCATATGAGGCAAGTTTGTCCACTTATGGATTTGGATTATAGATAGGTTTGAAATGGTCCCAAAGGGTTTTATTATTGTTTATTAAGTGTTTAAAAGGTTAAAGATGCAATTAGGTCAAGTTTGGACCAAATATAGCCCATTTCCATAAAATAGGGAAATTGTTGGAATTCTACATTGGGACTTAGATCTAACCTCCCTTGAGGTGGTTATAAGTTTTAATGATGAATATTGAGTCCAAGAGGTAGATATCATCCTTGTGTAGTTGTAGGTTTTCCAGAATCAATCAAGTAAGCTTTCGATTTAGTAAGGCTTTCCTTCAAGGCATGGCATCTCTCAAGATCTTCTATCGGCGGTCCAACATCATAATTCTTTGCTCATTGTGGAAGGGAGATATTGTTTTGTTCAAGGATGGCTGATAGTTGGTCAATTTTATTCTTCATATATTGGCTTTCTGGATGAAATCCTCTCATACAATAAGGACACTTAGTCTTTTCAAACTTTTTCTTCTTTTTGGAACCCAAGGCTCCTTCAAAATACTTTTGATTCTCTTTTGGATTTGAATCAGAGGCTTTGGGATCCTTCCTCTTGTGCTTCCCTCCATATTGCACATTTTTTGAGTCTTACATTAGAAGATATTGACTCTTAGAAGTTTGAAGCACTCCCATTTGAACCAATTTGCCATGCTCATGTATTAAGGACTCAGTAAATCCATCAAGAGAAGGAATCTTCCAATTGGGGATGGAAGCTCTTCTGTAATGGAAGGTAGAGACGAAGACAAAATACTATGAGGAAAGCTTGCTCAGTATTAATAGAACCAATTGCTCATCTTTCCTCTCTATTCTACATTTTTTACACTACAGTGCTAGTGACTTGAATTTTGTGAAAAAATGCTGGATAGTTTCGAAATTGTTGGGATGCAATGCAATCAGCTCATTCTCCAATATGTTCTCTCAAAGCTCATCTTGTTTTCCAAAAAATGATTCTAGCTTCTCCCAAGCTTCCTTTAGAGTCTTCAATCCCTCAAGGTGAAAGAGAATATCCCAAGAGATATGAGTGCATAGGAATCCAAAGGCTTCATCCAACCGATTCAAGAACTTATTTTTCTTAGTAGGGTGATGGGGCTCTCTCTCTCTGCCCATTGTCATCCATCAATATTTCAGTTGAACGGTTAATTATTCACCAAGCTATGTAGGTACCTGCATGTATCACTGCAAAAACCAAAAATAATTCGCAATAATTCCAGTTTCAATCCTTCCATCTCGACATTTACACTTTCTCAGGGTGTGTCACACCTGTAGAGACTTCTCTGGATGAATCCAGAGTTAGCAAGGAAAATATTAGAGGATTTATGTGGAAACCCAGCTGCTTCTGGTGTACAATGGAGATCAGACAGACGTGTTGCTAGCCTGAACAAGGCTTTGATACCATGTTTGAATTATTGAACTAATGATATACAGGCAATGAGTGCAATTGAAAGGTAGAATTTTGCAGTGGGATAGTAAGAACAATGTACACTAAACAAGACCAATTTCAGATAAAATTGATAAGAATTGATCATTAAATTAAAACATTAATTTTCATTAATGCCAACAATATACAACAATGTTACAATAAGAATAATTCGAATCATGTGGATAATATTCGAATCTACCAACTCAATCCTGACTGACTGGCTAACTAGAAGTGTCTAAATCACTATGGGAGCTCATTGGTATAACTCCACATGTCTAATTCATTTGATCAATCAGTTAAACCACTTAAAATGATGAGGTAGGTGATAAATTGTGCCTACTCCCATGCATCCATGCAAGATTGGTGCTATCTCAACTGAAAGACATTTAACTAAAAGTAACTATAGGTTAACTTAGCATAACTACCTACCTACCACAGCCAACTGATGGAGGCTGTTGGTGGCTCCTAAAATGTAGGGAATGGCACCGGTGGCACCAAATGGCACAATGGTGGCACCAATGGAACCAGTGGCACCACTGGCTTCAATGGCACCAATCTCAAGAAAATGACTCCTAAGTTAGACAAGATTATCTAATAGACTATATATGGACAACGTAGGATTATAATTCCTAACACTCATCTAGTGGAATAAATTACCAGATGCATATTCAACATGGGAAGATTATTCCTTCATATAGATGCATCTGCAACTACCCAAGCATTTAGGACAACGCTTGTTTGAAGGGGAGGGGCATGTTAAGCCCTAAAAGTTGGGCACATTTCACCCTATAGTCTAGCACTTTACCACCTATATGGTGGTGTATTACAGATTATTGATGTAGGATTGGGTCTATTAGTGGGTCTATTTTTTAATGTACACCTATGTCTCCTATATATAGGAAGAAGATATAACTTGTTAGTAAGCATTGTATATTGTCTTGTCTTTGGGTACACAAGTACATTGTGTAAGGAGGTTTCTCCCTCGAAGAGGATTGTTATTTATTTATTTTCTTCATTATTAAGGAATGAATTTCTCTATTTTGGTCTATTTATTATATTTTTATGCTATTTGTAGGACTTGGTTGCATAACAGGAAGGGCCTCCCCAGTGAGGATGCAACTCTGGAAGGAGAAGACATTTATCAAACATCCTGGTTTGATGATGCTTGATGAAAAGTGTTATTGGGAGTGGATGAATGGTAGGTCCCCTTAATATAATCATATGGATCCACTCCAATTACCCATTAGGTTACCATGGGTTTAAGTTGGAATTAATTATATCCCGGGATTAATTAAAATAATAATAATAATTGCCTAGTGAAAATAATTGTAAAAATTCATATGAGGAAAATTTGTCTATTTCTGGATTTGGATTATAGATATGTGTGAAAGGGATCCAAAGAGTTTTATTATTGTTTATTAAGTTTTTAAAAGGTTAAAGAGGAAATCATGTCAATTTTGGACCAAATCTAGCCCTTTCTGTAAAATAGGGAAATTCCATGATTTAAGGGAAATTGTTGGAATTCTACATTGGGACTTAGATCTAACCTCCCTTGAGGTGGTTATCAGTTTTAATGATGAATATTGAGTCCAAGAGGTATATATCATCCTTTTTGAGTTGTAGGTGTTTCAAGGGGGGTGCACTTGTAGAGGTTGACTAAAGAAAATGTCAAACCCAAGCATCTTTGACTAGATCTCTTCTAAGGAGTTGGAAGTTGGATGATGGTTTTGGGAAACATGGTTTATTCTTAACCATGGTATTTGATCATGTTTTTTTTGAGTCCTATAATTATTTATAAACATCATATATCAAAATTCCATGGGTTGTCTAATTTTGATATTGAAATTATTGTGAGTTTGCTTGAGCAAATTTTACAGCTTGGGAGATCTTCCCCTTACTATCCATGAGGGAGATGGACCCCTCCCCTTTATATTGAGTAGTGGAGTAATCATCTCCATTCACTTTATTTTCTCTATATTTTGATATTAGTGGTACCTGGTGTGTTTTGGTGGTGCCAAATCATTTGTAACATTTTGTTGATGTCGAGATTTCTATGTATTTTTGGGTGTTCTAGTCAAACAATCTTGTTGTAGAAGAGCCATTGGGATCTATTGGATGAATAAAAAAATATTTGGTGTATTTTAAACTCTATATAAATATAATAATAAATCTTGAGTTATGGTTTTGATTTTATGTCTCTTTATGCATCATTGAAATTTGCCTATGCTCTTTGTGGTGTTAAATGTGACTAGTTTTCACTTCCGAATTGGAAAAATAAGTTATGGGTGTCCAAATTAAAATATAAAGATAACTATAGGTATATAAGACAAAATTGGGCCAAAAAATACCCTCCTTCTAGAAAATAGTAAGCCTTAAGGGTGGTTTTGGGAGACTTGGCAATTACCTTCCTACGCAATTTCGATCTAGTAATATCCATTTCTAGAGATTATCTTTCCCCAATAAACCTATGGAGTTTTCTGAAAAAATTCCTGCTATATACCCTATGATACCAGAGACCAGAGACCTATTCCAAGACCCTTCTTAAATTCCAAATCCTCCTACCTACGTGGAAGTCAAATTTGTAGTGTCTTTCTTACCTCTTTAAGATAGTGTGCATATTCCCTAAGTAATTTTGGCCTAGTTACATTATAGTGGTGTTGGGGATGTTTTGATTCAAAATAATGATACAAATGGATATTGGTGTCCACCCACCTATTCCACTAGCTCAAAACAATTGTCCATTATGGCAGTGTCCTAGTTATTTTTCTACAGTTTTTCGGGTCCCAAACTTTCAGGGCCATTTTGAGGACCTAAACGATGTTTTTGGTGATTCAGGGGGGGGAAATAATTTCATTTGCATGCATTTGGATGGAGTTGAAAGATTTAAATTTTGAATATACCTTTCCAATGGGCCATCAAGTGCCCAAATCAGATATCGTATGCAAAAGTTATGACCCCTGGAAGTTGACTATCAACTAACCACCTTGGGGCCGCAAACTTTATGAGGATTCATCTTCTAGGGTTATGTTTTGGAATTTTTTGGTTCTCTCCCTCATTATTATTATAAATAGGCCCCTTTGGACTCATTTGGTATTCATCTTGGCACAAATGAGGGTAGCATCCACATCTCTTCTCAGAGATAGCTACCACCATTCTAGTTGTTGTATTTATAGTATGTTCTATTTCCACCATTTAATAGAATATGTGTTTACTATATATCTATTTTCATTGCAATATGTATTTGTTTATGGTTATATATTTGTTCTTTCATTTCATTCCCACATAAATCTGGATCAGTGCTATCAGATCAATTTGCTCTTTGATTATTTCTCAGTGCATGTCCCCGACGAGGTTAGGGTATAGAGAGTTGGGCCTCGAACTAGTTTCACTTAGGGAAGATCACTCTCGCTGCCCCAAATGACCTCCCATGGCACAAGAAAAGAGAGATGATGGAGTAGGAAATCCTATCAAGTCATTGCTTAAGGAATCCCTCTAACAACAGAGGGACGAGATTATGGATAGTTTTGCCCAAATTCTTCTACTAATGCCGGCAGCAGTAGATGCACCTTCAACGAGCAATTGTTTCAGAGATGCAACTCCATTCAAAGTACAAGTTAACTTTTATATTCCTTTATTTGAAGTCCATATCGATGTAGATGCCCTATATAATTAGTTGAATGTTCTAAAAGGGTATTTCTCTATCCACAATTTCTCCATAAGGGAAAATATCACCTTTCCTCTCCTTAAGGAAGTCCCCCATGTCCAAAATTGGTGGGGTACTTATTGTGAGAAAAACTCATCATACGAGTCTGGAATATTTGAGACAAATCCAACTTGGGACTCTTTCATAGATGTCGTCAGGGAAAAGTATTACCCTATGGGAAACTATGATGACTAGTACAAAAAATGGACCATTCTGCGTCAAGAGAGGGACCAAACAACGTCGTAGTACACCAAAAACTTTCATACCTTGTGCACAAAGTTGGGTATCAAGGACTCTGAGCGACACCTGATACTGAAATATTGCAGTGATCTACATCGGTACATCTGAACCGAGATGGAATTCCTTGACATCTCATCACTTGGATCTACCCTGTCAAAATTAAGGATAAGCTTCAACAGAACATCAAGTGATACTTTGGACCTGTGAATCCACCGTAGAAGCAAGGCAAGGGAAACCCTGGCTCGCAAAACATAGTACAAGGAAAAGACAACCAGTCCTCGCCACAAGTAAAGAAGGGGAATGGAAATACAAAGGAGGACACCAGGAAGTGGTGTGAATTTCATAAAATCCCTTGGTATAACACTGACGAATTTTGCTCAAAGCAGTCATTGGTGGCCAAGATCAAATCTTCGCAATCATATCCCGATTCTGATTCAGAACCCAATGTCATAACCACTGACCATGGGAAGCATATCATTGATGCAGAACCCACTGTCACTATTTCTACCACACATATTCAACCAAAGAATCCTGAAGAGTCAAAGGTAGAGGAGTGCCTCTTCCACTCATAGATGTGGGTGAAGGGAATCCCACTACATTTTTTGTTGACAATGAAAGCCAAAAGAACATGATCTCAACAGAAGTCGTCAATAGATTTGAGCTTCCGAAAACACCACACCCACAACCGTACAACATCGGTTGGATAATCCAAGGAAGAGGTATCCGCATTACTCAACAATTCATCCTACCATATGGCATCAATCCTTTCAAAGACGAGGTACTGTGTGATGTGGCCCCACTTGAAGCCTATGATGTTATTTTAGGAAAACCATATATGTGGAATCATCATGTTGTATATGAATTATGACCCCACAGTGTCATTTTCACTTTGGGAGGACAAATCTATTGAATACCAGAGACAATTTCACCTGCCACAGTCTCGCAGGGTAGGAATATAAGCTCCCACATTGAGAAATTATCCCTCTTCACCTTGCCTCTAAAGGCGAACATTATATCATAGAAACCTCCACACCCCATGCACAAGGTGTCTCTGCTCAATAGAAACAAAAAGAAAACAAAGTCCTTGTTGCCTCATCTATCCAAGTACATGTACAATGCAAGACCACGCATTCATGGTGATCCTCCATAAACAAATTATCCATACAACAATTACAGCCCTCTCGGGATGTCAAACAAAGGAAGCCTCTTTACTTCAACAAATGTCGCACCAGGATATCATCTCAACACACAGTTCGAGATATGATACAGGATTTGACATAATGGAGACCATTTCTTCCTAAGGAGGGAGAACTTATCCATATGGAGATCGGTGGCCACCCACCTATTCCACTGGCTCAAAACAATTGTCAATTGTGGCAGTTTCCTAGATATTTTTCTATCATTTTTTGGGTCCCAAACTTCTGGGGCTGTTTTGAGGCCCTAAATGACATTTTTTGGAGATTTAGGGGGGCAACTAGTTTCTAATGACATGCATTTAGTTTCAATCAAAATATGCAAAGTTTGGATAGACCTTTCCAATGGGCCATTGAGCACCCAAATCGAAAATCGTATGCAAAATTTATGACCCCGAGAAGTTGGCTATTAAACTACCCACCTTGGGGCTGCAAACATTATGACAGTTCATCTTCTAGGGTTATGTTTTGGACTTTTAGGGTTATCTCCCTCATTCTTATTATAAATAGGCCCCTTTGGCCTCATTTTGTATTCATCTTGGCATGAATGAGTGTAGCAGCCACATCTCTTCTCAGAGATAGCTACCACCATTCTAGTTGTTGTATTTACAATCTATTCTATTTCCGTGATTTAATAGAATATGTGTTTAATGTATCTCTATTTTCATTGCAATATGTTTGTGTTTATGGTTATCTATCTGCTCTTTCATTTCGTTCCCACATAAATTCAGATCAAATAAGAACCCAATTGCTTATGAGAGCAAAACATTTCAGCCACATGAGAGGCACTATTCCATATATGATAAGGAGATGCTAGCCATCATGCATGCTTTGGCCAAGTTTAGACAATATCTATTGGGTGAAAAAATTGTTATGAAGAACGATCATAATAGTTTGAAGCACTTCTTGTCACAAAAGGAGCTCAATGATAGGAAACAAAAATGGGTAAGTATGATCCAATCCTATGACTTCTATATTGAGTATAAGAAGGGTAAAATAAATGTGGTGGTTGATGCACTTTCTAGGAGTCTAACTATCTCTTTGATGCATGTTCCTAATGATTGGAAATTTCAACTAGCGATTGAATATTCCAAAGATAAATGTGTATGTGAAGTGTGGATCATGGGTTAGTAAATAATGATGCATTCCAGGTTCTCAATGATGTCATATAATATAAGGATAGAGTATTTTTAGTGCCCAACTCAAATTTGAAAAAGAATATCCTAGAGGTCGCCCATGACTCTCCCTTAGTAGGCCATCCAAGTTTCATGAAGACATATAGGAGGGTGAGAGAGAGGTTCTCATGGAAGGGCCATAAGAGTGATGTGTTGGATCATGTTAGAGGATGTATGTCATGCCAACAATTAAAGGTGGAACAAAAACACCCAACTAGTTTATTGCGTCCCCTTCCCATTCTGGAACAAAAATGGGAAAGCATATCAATGGATTTCATCACCAGTTTGCCAAAGGTTCAAGGTAAGGACTACATTTTTGTTGTGGATGATAGATTGAATAAGTATGCACATTTATTTATTGTATTCCACACTTGCAGCAAGACAAGTGGATTCACTCTTCTTTCATGAAATTTTTAAGTTGCATGGGTTTCCCAATTCCATTGTGAGTGATAGAGATAGCAAATTGACAAGCATCTTTTGGCAAGAATTGTTCAAGTTGGTGGGAACTAGTTTGGATATTAGTACAAGCTATTATCCTCAAAGTAATGGACAAATAGAAAGGGTGAATCATTGGTTGGAATGTTACCTTATAAGATATTTTACACGGTAGTAAAGAGCTTGGGTCACATGGTTACACTTGGGAGATATTTTCTACAATACTACATTCCATGTCTCCATCGGTATGTCTCCTTTTAAGGATTTGTATGGATATGATGCTCCCACTTTTGTAGATCTAGTTTTTTATAATTCTAGGGCTCGTAAAGAAAAGGATTGGCTTGAAGAGAGTCAAATCATCATTAGAGTGCTCAAAGAAAACTTGCAAGTTTCTCAAAATCGATACAAGTTGTATGCGGACAAACATAGGGTGGAACGTTACTTCGACCAAGTGGGAGATATGTTTTTTTTGAGGTTGCATCCTTATAGAAAATATTCATTGAAGGTAAAGGGGACTGAGAAGTTTCACCCAAGGTTCTATGGACTGTATAGGGTAACAAGAAAGGTGGCCGAAGTATCTTATGAGTTGGAGATACCGGAAGGAAGGAAGATGCATAATGTGTTCCATGTCTCTTTCCTTAACAAGGAAATTGGGGAAAGGGTTATGACATCAAAGGATATTCCTCCCATTGATGATGAGGTACATTTGGAGTTGATACCAGAGGAAATATTTCAGGTCAGAGAAAATAACCTAAGGAATAGGACCATCATAGAATATTTGGTGCAATTGAAAGACCTCCTGAGTAAAAATTGTAAAAAACCATTCGGGTCAAATCTAATATCATAAGGTTGTTGGAGACATTTACCATCATACACACTCTTTTGGTCAAATTGGCCTAGTTAAACCACTATCCTAAGTTTAATTGACATCAGTGGAGCATTAATTGCCATCATCCAGTCACACCCACGCCTACCTATAGTTAAGGAGGCTAACTTAGACTTCTCCTACAGTCAAGGAGGCTAACGGGAGCACTCCAGGGGTGATCTGTGTGACATTAATGCACCTAATTGCTAACTGGTCGTTACAATCAGTTCAACCAGTCAGTTACAGTCAGTTAAGGTGCCTCCATTCATTAAATATATTATTTAATGATTATTTATTATTATTTAATGAACTGGAGTCAACAAGGCGCCTCCACCAACTTCTGATGGTCAGTTCAGCTTCAGTTAACTTCATCAGGGTTCATTGGAGTCATGTAGGACTAGCACTTGATGGTTGGATTTCTATGACATGTGTTTGATCTCCTTCAATTGAGATTCAATCATTTATTGCACTTCGACTTTAGTTAGGGTTTGGAGAGTCAATTACGGTTTTA
Source organism: Pseudotsuga menziesii (assembly GCA_001517045.1). Lineage (NCBI taxonomy): Eukaryota > Viridiplantae > Streptophyta > Pinopsida > Pinales > Pinaceae > Pseudotsuga > Pseudotsuga menziesii. Next base: position 98,990 of record LPNX010416764.1, read on the forward strand.
GTCAAGTGGTTAACTGAGTGAGATTGCATGGAAAAGAGTCAGTTAAGCTAGACTCACTCATTGAATTCGAATTGTCCCTTAGGTATTCGAATTCTTCATGGAGTTAAGCCATTGCTCAGCATGGAAATTGTAACCCATTATTGTTTATAAAATATACAGAGAGGAAACCTATTTTGGTTCCGGTTATTTTCCAATTCATGAGTATTTGTTAATAATTCTTTGATGATTTTGATTCCTAGTTCCTAGATCATGTGCAAGAATTAATATGGTATCCAGTTAGCCTCCTTGACTGTAGGAGAAGGCTAAGTTAGCCTCCTTGACTGTAGGTAGGTGTGGGTGTGACTGGATGATGGCAATTAATGCTCCATTGATGTCAATTAAACTTAGGATAGTGGTTTAACTAGGACAATTTGACCAAAAGAGTTTGTATGATGGTAAATGTCTCCAACACCCCCCCTTAAGCTATACTCAGGAAGAGTTAGAAAACATAGATGCATAAAATTCTAGGGCCCTGGAAACAAAGGCCATAGGTCACCCTGTACAATAAAGTAACTGCTTAATATAACCAAGGAACCGGGGAAAACCTCATGGGAAAAATACCCCCCCTCAAACTAAGCAGTAAATCAAGAATTGGTTCTTCTATGCAACAGCATCCTGAGACTGTGCATGTGAACCTATGAATCCAAACTAAATGAATATGTCTAGAGGAATCTTCCACTTTGGAAGAAAAACAATGCACTCAACTGAATCAGAAATATAAACAGCTGCACGATGAAAACTGGACCCATGTAGAGCAACTGAAGTCATCTGAAGAGAGAGCAAAGGTTCTTGAGGATTCGAACCATGTGTGGAACACTCAAGAAAATGATATGTTGCAGCCTTGAACAGAAAACCATGAGTGGTAAAATCATCCCCAAATCTTAGGAGCAAGTGTCCATGAGGATGCAGAATGTCTTCCTCTTTACTAGTTCTGTGAGGAGATGAGCTTGTGACCAAAGGTAGAGAATCCCTGGGACTCTGGAGAGAGAATTATTGAGCTCCATAATCTGATATAGCTTCATAAATATCTAATGATTCACAAACTAAAATATCAGCAACCTCATAAGAGGAAACTAATACCAAATCCCCATCAGTAAATTTGAAGAAGAATTGCGGTACTTGATTTTTCACACCGAAATTGGTGAGAGCAGCTACAAGCATGGTTGAAAGCTCTTGGATTTTAAAATATGAACAAAATAATATCAGATCAGAATGTAAATCATATCTAAATAAGTTCACAACAGATCCAAAACTGTGAAATGAAATCAAATCCCCAGCAGCAGTTTTGTAGGAGACTTGCGGTACTTGTTTCTTCACACCGTTGATGAGTACAGCTACAAGCAGTACTGAAGGTTTATGAACCTGAAATTTTGAACCAAGAAATATCAGATTAGATCCAAATAATATCATATCAGATCCAATAAGGTTCATATCAGATCCAAAATTATTGTCAACCGAGACGGTGGATGCACAGTTGTCTTTTTCTTCAAAATTCTGAATTTTGGTGCATGCAATCCTGCAGGAATTTGCTGGAAGATCTAGATCATGGGGAGTGAATGTGTCACTATTATAATATGATATTTCTTCCAAAATATCCAATTTTTTACATATTTTCACACCAGCAGCAACATTAGCGGGAGAAAAATCAAATTTCTCTTCACTTTCAGAAGCAATTACTGGTAAATTTTGCACAGAATTCAAAGGAAAATCACCGGTGAATGTTTGCATGGAAGTGCAGCGGTATTTTTATTCAATATCAGAGATTCGAATGTATTCTTCTATTTCAGCAATATGAGAAGATGAGATATTAGATATCTCATGAACTTCCAGAGCATCAGGAGAAGGAGTCACTTCATGGAGACTTTCTTCAATTCGAATTGAATGTGTAGAAGATTCTACTTCATCTTCATCTTGAAAAACTTCATCAGAGAGAATAGAGGCCGATACTTTTGAGTAAAGAACGCTTGTGGTGTTGGCTGTGATCTCCAAAGTACTATTATGATCCTCATTGTGCTTGCCAAATTTTTTGTCCAATTTTGTCCAGAGATCCTTTGGGTATTCAGTAGAACCAAGATTAAGGTAGTACAAGCTATCATCAAGGGCCAGACATATTGTTCCAACAACTCTATCATTGTCATTTAGCCAGTCATTCTCATTCTCATAAGACTCTCTTCCAAGTCCAATAGACACCTCATAAAGACCTCATCTCTTCAGAGATGCAATCATCTTCAACTTCCATTCCGAATAGCTTGTGAATGGGGTGAGAAGAGTGATTGATGAGTCCATTCGAAGTTGTACCTGATAAGACCTGCAAATCAAAACAAAAGGGGCACTGTAAGGTCGGACAGCCTGCACATTTAGGATTTCATCACACCCATCATAGTCAATCAAGCAAGCTTGATCAACAAGTTCTTTACTTGGGGTATTAAGTGGTAAGCCTTGGCTTCTGGTGCAGTGCTGGAATTTTGAGCTATTACTCACTTTCCATGGAAAAATATGTCAAAAATCTTGTTTTTGAGAGATTGTTCTTTGTCCCGCCGCATGCTCTGATACCATATTAATTCTTGCACATGATCTAGGAACTAGGAATCAAAATCATCAAATAATTATTAACAAATACTCATGAATTGGAAAATAACTGGAACCAAAATAGGTTTCCTCTCTGTATATTTTATAAACAATAATGGGTTCCGATTATTTCCAATTCATGAGTATTTGTTAATAAGTCTTTGATGATTTTGATTCCTAGTTCCTAGATCAAGTGCAATAATTAATAAAAGTGGGGTCCAAACCAATTTTTTGTCTAGTTTTTTTATTTGGTATCTATTAGATGAGTAGAAGTCAAATTTTCAACCGAAATGCCAAAACTAATCAAAATTAAGCAAATTTGAGCATAAGTACATTAAAGCATGAAATTTTGTAGAACAAAGTTGGGATTTCATTATTAGAAATATGCAGAGATTAAATTTATATCAGATATGGCATGCTACAGGTTATGGATATCACGGGATCTTCTAAAACATAAAATTTAGTAATTCTAGGGCACATAGAGACACATAAGCTTAATAAGCGACCGAGATGGAGAACCATAACTTCTTTATTCATCAAAATATTAGATAGGACCATATACAATAGATGTGGCTTCCCAATATCAGTTACAACAACATACGCATGTCGCAGAGAGAGAAAGAGTGAGAAGAGAAAATAGAATATGTCTCTCTAACCCCACAATGAACTAAAATTTGAAGCTCTGAACCCAAATACACCTGCAATAAAGGAACACAATGGGAGTGTGGAACCTTAACACCAGGAACACCTGATTACATATGTATCAGATGTATGAAATGCGTAAGTTCACAATAATATCGTGGTATGACCACCTACAACAAAGGGTGTGATCATACAATCTCCAACATCAGTATTGGAGTATAAGATAAGCCAATTCTAACTGGATCAAAATGAAAGGAAATGAATTATCCTCTTCACTTCACCAATGCCTTGGTTACTTAGATGTAGAAGGGGTCCATCACCCAACTGTTGTCAAGGGGATAATCACCCAAGACTAGGTAGCACTAAGGTTCCCATCCAAATAACAATATCCAAATGCATTCCTTTTCCATTCACCTTTTCCTCCTTTTCTACTTGAAAAGTATCCAATACCATGGATAAAAACCATGGGCCAATGAAAACCATGTTCCATTATCACCTTTTTCCAATACCATAGAAAAATACTATAGAACACCCAAAACCATGCACTGGGTAATTAATGCACCACTAAATTCATGAGGGATCCCTCTAACCACTTTGACTTTCATAAATGCATCCTCTAATTTCCTTAACCATTTCCTTGTGCAACCTTTGACCCAATTACTCAGTAATCAATTAACCAATTTTCTCCAATTGGATGTAATAATTATTTTGGCTAATTTCTCGATTAATCCAGAATAATATTTTCGTTAGCCGGTATTATAATTTTTGAGATTCAATAATATTACTAGCTAATTCTCCAATTTAATTAGTTTCTCCTCCATACAATCAAATTAGGAATTTTAGTGGTCACATTTCCCATTAAAATTGCTTAGGAAATATTATTTAGGCTCCAATTACTTTCAATTAAGCCTTAGGAACCATGCTTAGGAATTTTTCCCTTGTCTGTCACCATTAATAATTTTTAATATTTTTTCTAAGGTAACTTAGGCAATTTTTAAACCATGAAAAATATGGGGACATGGCAGTCCTTCCCTCCCAAATTTTCTTGTCCTTAACCAATGAAGAAACCATAAGTAAATACCATCACATCATCAATGCCTTCCACCACCACATCCAACTACACCATGGGCCATACATACACACATCAACTGAAGGAAGTGATGCACCAATTCCTACACTTGCAAACCAACTATCATGGAGACTCATCATCAATCATTAAGAGAACAATATCACCCATAATCCTAACCACATGAATGAATAGAGAAAGTGTGTTATCCATATGCAGCTTTAAAATCCCCAGCTATACCTCAAGAATCATCCTCTCAAAGCATAGATCCATCTGCTCCACCGACATACCATGCATCTAGTAAAGTCTAAGTACATATGCTAGGATCCCAAGTGATCCTCAAGAATACAAGGTGGAATATATATTATCCTATGTAATTCATAAGAGTCACATGGGAGTCATCATATCACCCTACCAGAAAACATGAGTCCATCCAAAATAATGTCTCCTATAAAGGAATCTCTCCCAATGCACTGCGAAAATGGACCCATGGAGAAAAGAAGAGGCTTGCTTCCTCAATCCAAGTAAACAAAATGTGCTCCCAATGAGCTGCCAATAATCAATAATTCCTAGGTCCCACTACTTTCACACTCTCCTAGTGCAGAATGTCATCAAGAACAATCGTAGCAATTATGGGATGCCAGGTTCCCAACACTTGTGCACCCCATCAATAAATAGTACGAATACATCTAAATATGGGATTCCCATGTACCAATGCTCACACAATTCTATCATGCAAAAGGTCTCCCTCCAAATTATTTAAATCGAGTGTGGAATGCCAAGATCCCATAACTAGTGCATTCCATCAATGACAAAAGTAACACAAAATTTTACATCAAGGTTGGATATTCCAGGGTCCCAATGCTTGCACACGTTATCAATCACTAGTTCTAATACAAGAAAATATACAAACTGTGGGATGCAAAATATCCACTAATACACATCATCAAAGAGAGTGATACAAAATAATACATCATGGGGAGAGATGCCAGGATCCCAAGTTAATACAGAATGTGCCCAGGTGCACGTTGGGGACAACAGTCCACTGAATGAGTTGAGTACTATTATGGCGGAAGCATATAAGAAGAACCAACAAAGCAGGAAATACACTAGGTCGACAAAAAGTATGCGCACAGACAATATGCAAGAATTCAAACCAATTTACTACTTATTCTCCATAAAAGATGGAGGAATCATAATGTCCTATATTACATTAGTGTACATACTTATATAGGATGCTGAGATGCTTGGGTGACTACCCATTATGTTCAGTTACAAAAGAAGTTATAACGGTTCATAAGTTCAACCATCGCATAGCATGTTGGTATGTTGTATGTTGAGGCAGACCTATCGAGGCGAACCTGTCAGAGCGAACATGTCGAGGTGGACCTGTCAAAGGAGAACCTGTCAAGGAAGACCTGTCAAAGGTGAACTTGTCGAGTGAACATGTCGAGGAAGACCTATCAAAGGAGAACCTGTTGACTGTTGGTTGGATCATTAAAGGAGAACCTGTCGACTGTTGGTTGGATCATTCCTCCTTCCTTAAGAAACAATGGTCTCCATTGTGTATTCATTCAGGTGAGGAAACTTGTTGGCTACATCAATAGTAGAGTACCATTTCCTTGCACGAGGACTGTCTAGCTTTATCCACTTGAAACAAGGGAATGGAGTTCATACTTGTATCGCGTATGTGTCATCCCACAATGGTGTCACAAAGAATAGGTTCTTGAACATCTGGATGGATGTTTTTGGGTTCTGTTGTCTGCAATTCATTCTGTTTTAACAATGGTGCATGGTATGGTTGAAGTAGATCTACATTGAAAATTGGATGTAGGCCAAGCCATATAGGAATGTAGATCTGAAAATTGTTTTCTCCAATCTATTTAAGGATACTATATGGACCATATCACAAATGTTTCATCTTTCTGTATGGACCAATGAAGCGCTCCTTATTTATATGTAACCAAACCTGATCCACAATTTGGAATGAATTAGGAATACGATGCTTGTCGTGTTGGGCCTTAACTTTTGCATCAGCTCATTGCAAGATCTCATGTGCTTGCTTCTGAATGTTGTAGATTTGATCTCTAAACTTCAATGCTTTCTCCACTTCTCATCCTTCGAAGTTGGTGTCATTCGACTGTGTCGAGGAACTAATTAAGTCGATAGGAACTGAGGGTTGAAATCTGTAATAGATATCAAATGGACTCTTTCATGTAGATATGTGTTGAGCATGATTGTAGCTGTTTTTTTTGTATGGAAGGTTGTCATCCCATGTTCGATGATGCTTATGGTTGTACATGCGAAGCAGTTGTACGACTAAGTGATTTATAACTTTCGTCTGTCCATTTGTCTGCAGATGGAAGGTTTTCGACAAAGAAAGTCTCATGTCAATTTGTTTCTAGAGAGTTTACCAAAATTTATTGACAAATCTAGCATTTTTGTCGAAAATAATGGTCATCGGGAGGCCATAATGTTTCCACACATGTTCTAAGAAGAGATGAGCAGTCTGTTGTGTTGTCATAGTCTTCTTGCATGATATGAGTATAGCCATCTTGGAAAATCTGTTGACTATTACTAATATCATGTCTTGTTAATGTTTGGTAGTAGGATATCCCATCAAGTAGTCCATAGAAATAGATTCCCATGGTCGACTAGGAACTAGAAGGGGTGTGTACAGTCCTTGTCGTCGATTTGGCATTTTAGCAATGGCATAAACCATGCACGATCGAATATACTTGTTGACGTCAGATTTAAGTGAAGGCCAATAGAAATAATTTTGGAGGATAACAAGTGTTTTTGCAACTCCAAAATGTCTTGCAATATTGCTATAGTGCGCATCCCAGATAATCTTTTGTTGGTGCTCACTGGTCGGTACACAAAGTTGTCCAAGCTTTTATAGAAAGGTGTCCTTCAAGAAGTATTCGGTAGTCGACAACTTGTCGATATGAAGTTGTCGATAAATTGCAAATAAATCGCAATATACTGAATACAATTGTGGCCAAGTAGTAGTGTCATAACCCTGCATACTCATTGTAAATTTGAGCATATAGATCTGTAGACAAATACACAACTCACAAAGAATATCTCACAATTTACTCAGCAATTGAAGAATGAAACAGTGCAAAAATATTTGCAGCTGTGAATGCTTTCATTAATCAAAAAAGTAATTCAAATGATAATTACAATAAAGTAAAATGGCTTTAATAGCCACAAGCAATTCAAATCCACATGAGGAAGTTCGAATTGATTAGACTCTACTTGACTGTAGGTAACCAAGACTTTGTCTAAATCACTATCGGAGGACCCAATAGTTAACTGTCCTTGTCTAAACCATAACCGGAGTTCATTGGAGCTTTAAAACACAACCAAGTGTTACATTTAGTGTTGACTAATGGTTAACTGACTGTGGTAGGTAAGAAATGTGCCCCACATGTGTGCAATCAATTAAACCTAGCGCTAACTGAATGTAGAGGGATAGAACTGAATGTAACTAACTCCTAACTTGGCTTGACTAGTCATTAACTGAAGTGATCTGACCTTGGTTGGTTTCGGCACTCCCAGTTGCTTCCTAAATTGTAGGGATTGATCTAGGAGACTCCTAAACTTATGCAATCAAGTGCAATAAGTGGCAGTGAGGCTCAATTAGTGTTCCCCACACTTTGGTAACTGAAACATGTGCCCCAATTAGGTCAAGTTTACCCAATGGTGATAATGACTATAAATAGACTAGATGGACTCCCGATTTAGACATATGACAAAATTTGGACAAGGGAGGATTAATAATCCTAACACCCCCCCTGAATGCTAACTTGGACAAACTGTGGGCCCTGGTAACTAAGACCATAGGTCACCCATTACATCAAGTAAAATAAAGTAACTGCTTAATACAAGGAGCTAGGGCAAAAACCACATGGGAAAAAATCCCTCCTTCTAGCTAAGCAGGTAGAATCAGGTCTCAAGTTTGAAAAACTTGAAAATATGTTGCTGCAATCTTCATCTCTGTGAGGTAGTGAAGCAACATGCATGGTGTGTTGTGCACAGGTATTCTGGGGCCTGGCATGTAGACTTCTCCTTTTTCTCCAAAAATGATGATGGAAGGAAGGAGGAATGTAACTTTCGTCTCTTGCTGAATGAAGAGGTGTATGATCATATCCATTCTTCTGAATGCAGTAAGACTGAGACCTTGCCATATTGCATCTTACAGGAATTCTATTACATCTCTCTGAAGGAGGCAAAATAGTATGGCATAGCACAAGAGTCTTTCCTTTTTGAGTGTCAGGTGAGTTTCCAGTCATCTTCCTAGCTTCCAGTTTGGAAGTAGGGACTGAATCTAGATCTAAGTCACCCTGAATCTTAATGTCATAAACTGATATAGATGGATCTGCAATACTAGTAGAAGCTGTAAAAGAAGTAGATGCAATGGTTTTACCTTCCCTTGCAGGTGGCTGCTGAGAGTGCACTAGTTCTGAAGGAGGTATGAAATGTGAGAACTCATATGCTCTTGAAGCATGATTCGCAATACCCTTTGCTATGATGCTCCCAGTAGAGATATATGTGATCTCCATTGAGTCAGGACCAAATATCACTCACTTTGGAGATCCAGTATGGGTCATCTGATAGACAGATAACAGGTTTGAAGCCAGGGAGGGAACAAACAACACATCTTTGAACCTTCCATGTGCAAGTTGGATAGAGCCCTTCCCTTTGGTTTGGACTTTACTGTTATTTCCCATCTGAATACTAGGACCATCAAAGGACTGAAAAGAAGAGAATGATTCTATGGATGCAGCCATATGGTTGGAAGCTCTAGATTCAATGAGGAAGGCAGGTGTTGATGTGCAGCAAGCTTTCAGTGCATGTCCTTTCCTTTGGTTTTCTTCTTCTTCTTCTTCAGAGTCTTCCTTCCTTGCACTAGCGGGTACAGAAATGTTGTGCCTTTTCAAAAGAAGAGCCATTTCATCAAGTTGTCTTCTCATACAGGAGCTTTCTGAATGGAAGCCCCTTCCACAGTAAGGGAAGAGGATCTTGCCTTTTCCATTCTTCTTGCTTCTCTTCGAACCTGAAGGTTATTTTGACTGCTCAGACTCATCTCTTTGCTTCCCTTTGTCATTCGCTACCTTATCTCCTCTTGCAACAAGAGCTAGATCTTTGGGAGATCGAATGATCCCCATTTGGATCAATTTATCATTCTCAGAAATAAGAGATTGAATGAAAGCATTAAGAGTGGGCATCTTCCAATTTGGAGTAGTGAGCCTTACTGTTTGGAAGGTGGATACAAAGACTGAGTAGTCTGAATTGAGCTTGGTGAGAATAGCAAGGATGAGCTGATGTTCATCCTTCTTCACTTTGCATTGCTTCAACTGATATATCAGGTTCTTGAACTTTGAGAAGAATTCATTTAGAGATTCGAAGTTTGATGGATTGAGAGTAATCAGATCATTTTCTAGCGGATGGATCCTCATCTCATCATGCTTATCAAATAAGGAAGCAAGCTTATCCCAAACCTCCTTGGGAGTGTCCAAGTATTGGATGTGAAATTGAAGATCTCTAGAGACTGAGGAGGACATGAGTCCAATGGCTTCATCAATCCTGTTCATGTACTTAGCTTTGTCTTTATCTGATTCTGGCTCTTCCTCTGTTTCATCAATGATTCTGAAGAGATGCTTGGTGCAGAGCAATACTTTCATGTCATCCTTCCACTCGTGATATTTGAAGGGAGTGAGAGGCTCTATTTGATGAGCCATTTCGAAGTAATAGAAAGAACTGAGCTGTTGTAGCGAATGCAGTGAGGAGTAGAGGCTGCTTGTAGCGAATGCTGTAAGAAAAGCTGATAACTTGTCACACAATCAAACAAACAAAATGATCCGGTTGGAGATCTAAGGAGGAGAGGAGTCTTGTCCACCGAGGCTCTGATACCATGTAAATTTGAGCATATAGATCTGTAGACAAATACACAACTCACAAAGAATATCTCACAATTTACTCAGCAATTGAAGAATGAAACAGTGCAAAAAGACTTGCAGCTGTGAATGCTTTCATTAATCAAAAAAGTAATTCAGATGATAATTACAATAAAGTAAAATGGATTTAATATCCACAAGCAATTTGAATCCACATGAGGAAGTTCAAATTGATTAGACTCTACTTGACTGTAGGTAACCAAGACTTTGTCTAAATCACTATCGGAGGACCCAGTAGTTAACTATCCTCGTCTAAACCATAACCAGAGTTCATTGGAGCTTTAAAACACAACCAAGTGTTACATTTAGTGTTGACTAATGGTTAACTGACTGTGGTAGGTGAGAAATGTGCCCCAGATGTGTGCAATCAATTGAACCTAGCGCTAACTAAATGTAGAGGGATAAAACTGAATGTAACTGACTCCTAACTTGGCTTGACTAGTCATTAACTGAAGTGATCTGACCTTGGTTAGTTTCGGCACTCCCAGTTGCTTCCTAAATTGTAGGGATTGATATAGGAGACTCCTAAACTTATGCAACCAAGTGCAATAAGTGGCAGTGAGGCTCAATTAGTGTTCCCCACACTTTGGTAACTGAAACATGTGCCCCAATTAGGTCAAGTTTACCCAATGGTGCTAATGACTATAAATAGACTGGATGGACTCCCGATTTAGACATATGACCAAATTTGGACAAGGGAGGATTAATAATCCTAACACTCATCACTATAGACAGTAGAGTAATGGGTGGTCTGCTGAGACAATCGGTTGCGGCATCGGATTTGCCTTTCTGGTACTTAATTAACAACTGAAATTGTTGTAGGTAATTAATCCACTTGAGTTGTCGAGTTGTCTATAGGTTCAAATGGGACGAAGCAAACTACAAAGGTTTATGGTCAGTGAGGATGACAATTTCCTTTCCAAGAATGTAGTGCCTCCATTGCTTAAGATCTTACACAATGGCATACAATTCTTTTTCATATGGTGAGTACCTTCTAATAGTGTCGCTGAAAGTCTCAGAATGAAACATGACTGGGTGACATGACTCAGTGATCACTGCGCCAAGGTCATATTCCAATGCACCTGTCTCGATCTCAAAGGGCTGATGCAAATCAGGTAACACAACTACTGGTGCAGTAAAAAGCTTGATTTTGAGTTTTTCAAAAGCTTGTTGTTGTGTTGATGTCCATTTGAAGACAATTTTCCCATTTCCTTTCATCAACTGATTCAAAGTCCATTTGATGTGGCTGAAGCCAAGTATGAATCATCGATAGAAATTCGTTAAAACCAAGAAAACTTCTTAGTTCATGAATGTTTTGAGGAATGGGCCAATCTTTGAGGATCTGTACTTTTTATGGGTCAACATTAATGCATGCAGAGTCAGTTACATACCCCAAATATTTGATTTTGGTCATCACAAATGATCATTTTTCCATGTTCAAATATATTCAATTTTGTTGGAGTGTGTCGAATACTTGTCGAAGTTGTTTGACATGTTCTTCCCATGATCGACTGAAAATCAAGATATCGTCAAGATAGACAATGACACATTTACCGATGAAAGGTCATAGAAGTTCATCCATATATCTCATGAAGGTTGCAGGTGCATTGGTTAAGCCGAAAGGCATGACTAACCATTCAACCAATCCTTCCTTGGTCTTGAAAGCTATTTTCATACATTGGTGGACTCGATTGGAATCTAGCGGTATCTCGACTTGAGGTCGAGTTTTGTAAAGAACTTAGCACCTTTCAGACTGTTGATGATTTCATCAATCCATGGAAGAGGGTATATGTTCTTTACTGAAATTTTGTTTAGAGCCCGATAGTCGATACACATGCACCAAGTCCCGTCTTTCATTGGAACTAAGACGACTGGACTTCCACAAGGAGAGGAGCTGGGGCAGATATTACCCTTGTCAATCAAATCCTCTATTTGCCTACGGATCTCTTCATTTTTGAGAATGGATCTTCTGTAAACAAATGTGTTAGGTAATGAAGAACCAAGAACAAGTTCAATGGAGTGTTTTACCTGAAAATTGTAGAGGTACTCTGTTTGGTGCTTGAAATACATTTTGGTCTTCTTCAAGAATGTTGTCGATCTGTTCTTGTTGTTGGGAGCTATGCTAGTCGATGAGTCGACTTGTCATTGTAGTCTTCCTAGAATGTTGAGGCTTTATCATTATTAATGCAAAATTTTGAGCATGATTGATAATATTCATTGTTTTCTTAGCAGATATCATAGGAAAAGTTGATGTGGGTTGTCGCTCTGGTATTCCATATTTTGACAATCACCTTATGAGGTCGTGATTGATATGTACCGTGTCGATCCCATGGGTAAGGTTTCCCTAATAGGGAATCGGCTACGGAAAGCAGTGCCATGTCACAAAGTACTTCATCTTCAAAAGGATTAATGAAGAAGGTGAGTCTGCATTGGCATGTGATCCTTAGTTCTTTCCCATCATTCATCCAACTGATATTGTAAAATTTGGGAAGTGGGGTGGTGATAAGACCTAATTTATTCACAAGATCTTCAGAAACGAAGTTCTTCTGGCTACCATTATCCATAATTAGATGTAATGGATTTTTCAGGACCCATATGTGTGTATGGAACAGGTGCTCTCGTTCCTCCTCATTGACGATAGCCGACGATTTTAGAGTGGTCGAGGTCGAAGCCAAGAGGGTTAATACATCTAGATTAGATTCTACCATGGTTCTGTTGGACAAGTCAGATGTCGATAATTTTTCCAAAAATATCTTTTGAGCTTTGCATTTTGACTTATCGTGCCATGCTAAACTGTGATAATCACACCATTTCTCAGTAGGGTCTTGTTTGTTGCGATCCCTCTTGTCTTTATCAAATTTCTTCTTTTGATGCTAGGGCTTTGGCGAAGTTGACTGAGAAGGGTTCTTGAACTTGTCGGAGTCAGTTGGTGACTTCTTGTCCAATGTTCGACCTATTGGATTGTTCACGAAACATGTTTTTCCTTTCTATTTAGCTTCAATCTTGCTGGCATAATGAAATGCATCCACAATTGTACTGACAGTCAGAAACTCCATCTCTTGCTGAATGTACAAGAATAAACCATTGATGTACTTCAGGACAAGCAATTTCTCTTATTCTTCGATGCCAATTCTAGCCATGAGTCAATAGAACTCATCGGTGTAACTCTATACAAATTGGTCTTTCCATTGCCTTAGTTGTCCAATTTGGTCATATGTCTAAATTAGGAGTCATGTCTAAATTGGGAGTCCATCCAGTCTATTTTTAGTCACTAGCACCATTGGGTCCACTTGGCCTAATTGGGGAACATGTTTCAGTTACTAAAGTGTGGGGAACACTAATTGAGGCCTGTTGCCACTGATTGCACTTGATTGCATCAGTTTAGGAGCCTCCTAGACCAATCCCTACAATTTAGGAGCCACTGGGAGTGCCGAAACCAACCAAGGTCAGTTCAGTTCAGTTGATGACTAGTCAAGCTAAGTTAGGAGTCAATTACATTCAGTTCTAGTCCTCTACATTCAATTAGAGTTAGGTTTACATGGCTGCACTCAAGAGGGGCACATTTCTCACCTACCATAGTTAGTTAGCCTTAGTCAACACTAAATGTAACACTTGAGTCATGTTTTGGAACTCCGATGAACTCCGGTTATGGTTTAGACAAGGTCAGTTAACTATTGAGTCCTCCGACAGTGATTTAGACAAGGTCTTAGTTACCTACAGTCAAGTAGAGTCTAACCAATTCGAATTTCCTCATGTGGATTCAAATTTCATGTGGCTATTAAAGCCATTGTACTTCATTGTAATTATTATCTAATTACCTTTTTTATTAATGAAAGCATTCACAGCTGCAAGCCATTTTTGCACTGTTTCATTCTTCAATTGCTGAGTAAATTGTGTGAACTATATTTTGATTTGTGTGTTTGTCCACAGATCTATGTTCTCAATTTAATAGATACTTGGGTGGGCAGAACTCCTTTCAGACATATTCGACAAATTTTACCCATGTGTCTATGGATTCCTCTTCTTTTTCCATATTTGTTGATAGATTCTCCCACCAGTAGTGTACATAGGTTGACATTTTTAAGGATGCAATGGTGATATTTTCTACTTTGGAGAGTTAATTCACTGCGTAGTAAGATTCCAGTTGTTGTACCCAATTGTCGGCATATTTCGCATCAATCTTTCCTTCAAGGTTCGGTATGTCCATATTCATTTGCACTTTGAAGAGGCTGATTTTATCGGAGTGAGGTCACGTCCAGGATTCCCTGGAGTTCGAAGTAACTCTCATGAGAATCTCGCTGAACTGGACGAACATTTCAGTTCGCTGGTGAGCCAATGGTTTTTCTATGATTTGTTTTGTCTCGTCAATTGCATGTCTATTCTCTGCTTCTTCGATCATATTTTTTGAAGTCGAAGGAAGTGTCTTCTTGTATTTTTGGTTTTGTGAGTGTGGTTGAACAGGAATAAGTTAAATAACTTTGATTGAAGTGCTTATCTAACTTAAGCTCTGAACAAGATCTTACTCTAATACCAATGATGTAGTTCATTCCCAGGTACACGCTGGGGACAACAGTCGAATGAATGAGTCAAGTATTGTTATGGCAGAATCATATAAGAAGAACCAGCAAAGTAGGAAATACACTAGGTTGACAAGAAGTAGGAAATACACTAGGTCGACAAGAAGTATGCGCATAGACAATATGCAATAATTTGAACCAATTTGCTACTTCTTCTCCATGAAATATGGAGGAATCAGAATGTACTATATTACATTAGTGTACATGCTTATATAGGATGCTGAGACACTTGGGTGACTACCCGTTACGTTCAGTTACAAAAGAAGTTATAACGGTTCATAATTTCAACCATCATAGAGCATGTTGGTATGTTGTATGTTGAGGCGGGCTTGTTGAGGTGAACCTATCAAAGCGAACATGTCAAGGAGGACCTCTCAAAGGTGAACATATTGAGGCGGGCTTGTCAAAGGTGAACCTGTCAAGTGAACATGTCGAGGTGGACCTATCGAAGGAGAACATGTCAAATACTGGTTGGATCACAAGTTCTACTGTGCATTCTACCATACATCATAGATACATCATGATACAAATATATGTCATCATGGAATACAAAAATAACAACATGAAACATAGGGAGATACAACAATTTACCATCACAAAAATAGGCATCAGTATCAATGTGGATCATCCAAGAAAGTATACCATCGTGTTCCAAATGTACACAAGAACTAAGTAACCAATTAAATCTGCTCCAATGACATAGGTGAGGGTCCCATTTCCAAGAATCTTGCTCCAAGAAAGCATGGGAGTTGTCATAAAGTGCTTCCATGTGAGATTTCACCCAAACATTGGATGAAGAAATTCTCCCATCAAGTGGATTGCATAGTGAGCAAGAAGAAGAATAAGTATCATATATCCATCCTTGAATATGTGTATCATCAAGAAATAGAAAAGGATGTTTCTTCCAATAAGAATTTTCTTGAATCATATATTTCTTCACCCAAGCATTGGATGAGGTTATTTTAACATCACATGAACTAAGCAAGGAGCACAAAAAATCATGAGTCTTCAAGTGACTCAAGTGAACATCATAGGTGAATCCATGTATGAGAAAGTCATCAAATGTGATCAATGGATACTTATGTTTCAAAAAATAATGCAGGGATCTCATCATAGGATCATCATGTAATGTAGGAGTCTCATACTCCTCATATGCCACCAATAAAAGGAAACCCTATACCAAATTTTCGTTTCGATGTATGCCGCAAGATATGGAAGGATAGGATGTTGGAGAATGAACCAACTAACCCAAATGATTAGAAAGTGTGAAAGTTTCATCATGTGAAGAATCCATACGGGTAGGATCATGAACCTCCCTTAAAAGTCTAAAAATTCCCTCATATATTTGTTCCAAAGTAGTGGAATTGTGCACTTCTTCAAAAAGGGCATAACCATTATCAAGAGGCAACTCAAGTTCCTATTCCACTACAACAAATTCTTCTCTTTCATTAATATCATCTTCAAACAAATCAAGCACCTACAAATAACTATGTTTCTCATGATCTATCATGTCATGAGAATCCTCCAAGAAATCTACCATATGGCAATATGAAACATAGGAGGAAGAACAAGTATCTCACAGCCTCTCAAGAAGTTGCTCATTGTGAATTTTGAGCTTATGAATATCCTCATATTCTTCAAGTAATGCCCATGTAATAAAAATAACAAGCTCAATTAAATCATTCCTTTCTGAAAGAAAAGATAAAAGTTCACCTTTGATTATGCTCATTACTCTCTGAATCTTCTCCATGTCTTCAAGGAAGGATAGATCCTCAAATGAGGAGATTCTCCAACAAGAATTTAAAACTAATGCACAAGTGTCATGGAGAATGTGTATGGCCTATTGAATATTGTTGCTGCTCATCTTGTGTGGCCCTTGAAAATGAGAAGTCTCATGAAAATAATCCTTCTCTTCCTCCAACTTAGGATAAACCTCATGAAGCTCATGTGGTAATGGTGGGATCAATCTTGGAACCTCTTCCTCTACTACAACAACTTCATATTCTTCAGGCTCATGGGAGCTTATACTTGTAGCATCTTCATCAATTGGAATCTCTATGTCACCAACATAGAGGAATGGACATACCTTAATAGATGTCTCTCCTTGGAACCCATCAATAGGTACCTCTTCATCATAGCATCCATCAGTAGATGCCTCTGCAGAACTTGGGCACTGATTGGTAAGTACCACATCCTGAAACCCATCAGTAAGTGTCTCAGAAGTGCATGAATAACCATTAGTGGTTGCTCCAGAAAGGCTTGAGCATCCATCAGTAAATGTTCTCTAATCTATGTACCAAGTGTAATGAATCTATCTGGTATGATTTATGATCCTTAACCTCCTTATGCTTCCTCAAGTGCATGCACAACTTCCTGTGCACATGTGCTTTTGATTTCTTGTTGATCTAATCTTCTGCACAATCTACTTCTTCATTTCTAAAATCCTCATTAGTAAGGATTGGATCTCCAACTTTTCCCAAGTCACCTTGGAGTGACTTATGCTCCTCATTACGTTTTCTAGCACCAAAATACCTTTGTATGCACCCCTTATCAAGGATATGTGCAACCTCCTCTATAAAAGATTTCAAATCCTTATATTGAAAGTCATCATTGGAGATAGTCATGATTTCACTTTCCATAAGATGGGCCAAGGAAACAACTATGATACCACTGTGATGTACCCAAATTGTAATCTAGGCATGCCAAATAAAAAGGACAAGGAAGACACCAATGTAAAGATGGCAAACAGAGGATGCACTAGCTCAAGAATCCTTTGCACAATGTACTCGGACCATTTACGTTTCAAAATAAACTATCACTGAATTCTACTCCAAGGATACCTGGGTACACCAGCATATGTAGTCTAGATCCTTTTACTAGATTTTGGACACAATAGGAAATAAAGAGACACAAGAGGAACCAAATGGAGCTCCTTATTATTAAAAGGGGCCAAAGTGGACCATGTACATCAGTAGGGCTATGCTAAGAGTAGCAATGATAGTACAAAATATAATATAGAGCAGGAGAGAGAATATATAGAATATGATAATGGAACAAGATCCTTTTCTCAATACAATGGAACCATGATGAAGCTCAAAGTGTTCTCTTTCATCTCACTCTATTTTAATGGGCTCAATCTCATGTCTAAATTGCTAATTCTTGGAATTAAATGACAAATGTGTTTCCATACCCCTATCTAATACTTGCATCTGATAATTTACATATGTATTTACCCGTACATGTCACTCTTATATAAAATCATAAGCCTCTTGTGCCTTTTGGAAGGCTAGAAACACAATCTCTCTCTCCTCACCCTTACTACCCTATCTCACTCCCAAATCACCCAAACACACCCATGTCACTTCCTAAGCATTATTTTACATTTACACAGTACACCTCCAGCCATACCCTATAGAAAACACCATCCTACCCTTCATATCGTTCCCCTTTGATTGTTTCTTCCATACCCTTGTTCTTTGACTATCCAAATATGACTAGTTTNACCCCTCCAGCCATACCCTATAGAAAACACCATCCTACCCTTCATATCGTTCCCCTTTGATTGTTTCTTCCATACCCTTGTTCTTTGACTATCCAAATATGACTAGTTTTGGAATTTCAACAAAAACAGTGACCTATGCTCATCCAATCACAAATATGAGACCCGATATGGAAACTAGAAAGAAAATTGGTCCATATGCAACCTTCATATAAAAAATTTAGGCCCATTTGACCTGGTTAAAATCAATTTGAAGACAAGGAAACTATGCAGTCCCAAACTGCTAAATTCCACTCCTAGAGTCCCAAACAGCCAAATCGACCTCTGCATATTTTTGTATAAATTCATGTGATATAACCTGATATTATGGATACTAGATACCATTTCCATAACCATTTCCTAACTTTTGAAGTCTCCTACCCTTCTAAAACCCCATTTCTAGCCTCTTCATTTCCCCCTTGAGTTAGCATGTATTTATTGCAACCCAGAAGTGGACCATAATTCTGCTTCAATTTATATCAGATATGTAGAATCATACCAAAGACATTATTTTATAGATATTTAGTTGGTGTTTCAGGCCATCCCTGGTTGGCTACATCACATTGATGTACCCAATTTGCTCATTTTGAATTTTGAGGTTCTGAATATCCTCATTAATTTTCAAGTAATCCCCATGTAATAAATTAATAAGTTCAATTAAATCATTCCTTTTAGAAATAAAATAAAATTTTTTTATCGTTGATGATGCTCAATGCTCTTTGAATTTGCTCCATGTCCTAAAGGAAGGATGGGTCCTTAATGAGGATATTCTCCAACAATAATTTGACACCAATGCATGAGTGTCATGGAGAATGTGTATGTCCTGTTGAATCTTTTTCATCTCATCTTATGTGGCCCTTCAAAATTGGAAGGCTCATGAAAATAATTACCCAATAATATCTTCAACATTCATAGTCTTCATATTTTATCAAAGATAATCTACTCTTGGGACTTCTATTAAAAGAATAAAACCCTCTAGAACCATTTAGTTAATCTCTTTCAACTTATATTTTTCCATGACTCCAAGGTTGAATAAGTAGGTTTAGTAGGTCTATTAGGTATGACTAATATTATCTCTTCTCTTAGGATATTCCAGGTTTAACTAGAACATAACTTATTTTTTCCAATGGGTCCACGCCACCATACACAATTCAACATATGTGCATAGCCATGTGAAATCTACCACATGACCCTTATATCAACACCCCTTAACCACTAAGGTCTCTAGTTGGAATCCTTTCCAATGTATGTCCTCAATGTCTCAACCATTAGTTATCTAGTTTTTTATACTTCTTGAGTTTCTTTAGCTCCCACTTTCTTCCTTTATTTATTCCCTCAAGAGGCATCCCATTATAAGAAAAGGATCCCCATTCAAAGATGATTGTCTTGTTATTTCTATCTTGGAAATAAAATTCCAACCTTGTGATAACCAAAAGATCCATTATTAAAGGAATAATTTCATCCCCTACAAATTATACCAACATCTTGTGGTGATTGGGACTAGAAAAAGATCATGTACATATGTCGCATTGAGGCCCTTGGAATCTACTAAGACTAATATCTTCAACATTCCTATTTTTCATATTTTAGCAAGTATAATTGACTCTTGGGGAATCTATTAAGAGAATAAGACCCTTTCAAACCATTTAGTCAATCTCCTTCAAATTATATTTTTCCATGACTCCAAGTATGAATGATTAGGTCTAGTAGGTCTAGTAGGTTTGACTAATATTATTGTCTGGAGATATTTAAGGTTTAACTAGAACATATATCCTCTTTTCCTACAGATCCACCCTACTTATGTTGAATTCAATATATGTGCATAGCCCTGCGATATCTACCTCGTGAGCCTTATATCAACACCACTTCACCACTAAGTCCTCTAGTTGGAATCATTTCCAATGTGTGTCCTCAATATCTCAACCATTGGTTCGCTAGTTGTTTCTACTTCTTGATTTTATTTAGCTCCTGCATTCTTCCATCATTTATTCTCTCAAGAAGCATCACATTATAAGAAAAGGAACCCCATTAAATGATGTTTGTCATGTTATTATTATCTTGGAAATGACAATTCGAACCTTGTGATAACCAAAAGGTCCATTAGTAAAGGAATATGGTTCATCTCCTACAAGTTGAACCAACACCTCGTCGTTACGGGGACTGGAAAACGATCATGTACACATGCCGCATTGAGTCCCTTAGAATCTACCCAAACTAATATCTTCAACATTCCTATTTTTCATATTATATCAAGGATAAGTGACTCTTGGGACATTTATTAGAAGAATAAGACCCTTTGGAACCATTTAATCAATACCCTTTAACTTATATTTTTCCATGACTCCAAGGTTGAATAAGTATGTCTAGTTTGCATAGTAGGTATGACTAATATCCTCTCTTCTACTAGGATATTCAAGATTTAACTAGAACATATCTTCTCTTTTCCTACATATCAACCCTACTTATGCACAATTCAACATATGTGGATAGCCCTATGACATATACCACATGACCCTTATATCAACACCCCTTCACCACCAAGTCCTATAGTTGGAATCCTTTCCAATGCATGTCCTCAATCTCTCAACCATTAGTTCGCTAGTTGTTTCTACTTGGTTTTATTTTCCTTCCACATTCTTCCTTCATTTATTCCCCCAATGGGAATCGCATTATAAGAAAAGAATCCCCATTCAATGATGACTGTCATGTTATTCTTATCTTGGAAATAACAATTCTAACCTTCTGATAACCAAAAGATCCATTTGTAAAGAAATAGGGTTCATCTCCTACAACTTAAGCCAACACCTTGTGGTGGTGGGGAATGGAAAAATATCATGTACACATGTCACATTGAGGACCTTGAAATCTACCCATACTAATATCTTCAAAGTTCCTATTTTTCATACTATAGCAAGGATAATCGAATTTTCAGACATATATTAATAGAAGAGGACCCTTTGGAACAATTTAGTCAATCTCATTCAACTTATCTTTTTCCATGACTCCAAGATTGAATAACTAGGTCTATTAAGTATCACTAATATTCTCTCTTCTCTCGGGATATTCAAGGTTTAACTAGAACACAACTTCTCTTTACCTGCATATCCACCCTACCTATGCACAATTCAACATAAGTGTATAGACTTGTGACATCTACCACATGACCCTCATATCGGCACCCCTTCACCACTAAGTCCTCTAGTTGGAATCCTTTCCAATGTATTTACTCAATCTCTAAACCATTAGTTCGGTAGTTGTTTCTACTTATTGAGTTTCTTTATCTAACACATTTTTCCTTTATTTATTCCCTCAAGTGACATCAGATTATAATAAAAGGATACCCATTCAATGATGGTTTCCATGTTATTATTACCCTGGAAATAACAACTCTAACCTTGTGATAACCAAAATATCCATTAGTAAAGGAATAGGGTTCATCTCCGACAACTTGAACCAACACCTCAAGGTGACGACGACTAGAAAAAAAATCATGTACACATGTCACATTGAGGCCCTTGAAATATACTGAGACTAATATCTTCAACATTCCTATTTTTCTTATTATAGCAAAGAGATTCAACTCTTATGACATTTATGAAAAGAATAAGACCCTTTGGAACCATTTAGTAAATACCCCTTAACTTAGATTTTTACATGACTCCAAGGTTGAATAAGTATGTCTAGTATGTACAGTAGGTATGACTAATATTCTCTCTTATCTCAAGATATTCAAGATTTAACTAAAACATATCTTCTCTTTTCCTGTAGATGAACCCTACCTATGCACAATTCAACATATGTGGATATCCCTGTTACATATACCACATGAACCTTATATAAACACCCCTTCACCACTAAGTCTTATAGTTGGAATCCTTTCCAATGTATGTTGTCAATCTCTCAACCATTAGTTCACTAGTTGTTGCTACTTGATTTTCTTTATCCTCGACATTCTTCCTTCATTTAGTCCCTCAAGAGGCATCACATTATAAGAAAATGATCGCCATTTAATGGTGTCTGTCATGTTATTCTTATCTTGGAAATAACAATTCTAACCTTGTGATAACCAAAAGATCCATTTGTAAAGGAATAGGGTTCATTTCCTACAACTTAAACCAGCACCCCATGGTGACGGGGAATGGAAAAATATCATGCACACATGTCGCATTGAGGCCCTTGGAATATACCCATACTAATATCTTCAACATTCCTATTTTTCACACTTTAGCAAGGATAATCAACTCTTCGAGCATATATTAATAGAATAGGACCCTTTGGAACCATTTAGTCAATCTCCTTCAACTTATCTTTTTCCATGACTCCAAGGTTGAATAACTAGGTCTATTAAGTATGACTAATATTCTCTCTTCTCTCGGGATATTCAAGGTTTAACTAGAACATAACTTCTCTTTGACTGTATATCCACCCTACCTATGCATAATTCAACATATGTGCATATCCCTATGACATCTACCACAATACCCTTATATCAACACCCCTTCACCACTAAGTCCTCTAGTTCGAATCCTTTCCAATGTATTTCCTCAATCTCTCAACCATGAGTTTAGTAGTTGTTCCTACTTATTGAGTTTTTTTAGCTCCCACATTCTTCCTTCATTTACTCCCTCAAGAGGCATCACATTATAAGAAAAGGATCCCCATTCAATGATGACTATCATGTTATTATTACCTTGGAAACAACAACTCTATCCTTATGATAACCAAAATATCCATTAGTTAAGGAATAGAGTTCATCTCCTACAACTTGAACCAACACCTCATGGTGATGGGGGATGGAAAAGATCATGTACACATGTCGCATTGAGGCTCTTGGAATCTACTGAGACAAATATCTCCAACATTCCTTATTTTCTTATTATAGCAAGGAGGATCATCTCGTAGGACATACATTAAAAAAATAAGACCCTTTGGAACTATTTAGTAAATATCCTTAAACTTAGCTTTTTCCATGACTCCAAGGTTGAATAACTAAGTCTACTAGGTCTAGTAGGCATGACTAATATTCTCTCTTCTCTTGGGATATTCAATATTTAACTAGAACATACGTTCTCTTTTCCTGTGGATCCACCCTACCTATGTACAATTAAAATTATGTGCATAGTGTTGTGACATCTACCCTATGACCCTTATATCAACACCCATTCACCACTAAGTCCTCTAGTTGGAATCATTTCCAATGTATGTCCTCAATCTCTCAACCATTAGTTTGCTAGTTGTTGCTACGTCTTGAGTTTCTTTATCTCCCACATTCTTCCCTCAAGAGGAATCACATTATAAGAAAATGATCCCCATTCTATGTTGACTATCATGTTATTCTTTTTTATATAGGTTGTATTTCGTGTACCTAGTCTTCCTCTCGCATCCCACATGAACTCTTCCTCAAACATTGAATAATCCTACTACATTTCTACATGAAACTCCATAATAAACTACCCAACACTTTTATTTATCTATAAATTCAAAATTCAATTATGGGATATTGAGTGATATACCCTAAGTTACGTGGTTAGAATTCGACGACCTTGACGTTCATAAAAAATAAAAATAAAATCGGTAATAAATTTTTTGATGATTTCGGTAAGAATACATAGTATGGAGGTTGACCCCATTGAGAAACTAGAGGGATACAACTAACATCAATTAAAACCCCAATGGCTGGAAATCCAGTAAAGAAAACCCCAATGGCTGGAAATCCAGTAAAGCGCTTTCTTGTGGATTTTTGTTTTTCTTATAATGAGGTGTATGATTTTCAATTGACTATATCATAAAGTTTAGGGTTTGAGGAAAAATACCCCTCAATATAACTCCTTGTCCAACTTTAGATTGGTATTACTTTGTGTGGAAAAATTCCTTCTTATTAGACATACTAAACCATTACAACTTGAAAGGAAAAAAGTTACAAACTTATACAACAATGAATAACACACAACTTTCTAAAATTCCTAAGAGCTTCTACAGGTGAAGATATTAAATTTCTTGAGGAAGATTCTCCTACATCATTATCCTTTAGGAACAAGCCATTAACTTGGGAATTCCTACAAAATCTCAAAAATATCTTGAGGAAGATTCTCCTACATCATTATCCTTTAGGAACAAGGCATTAACTTGGGAATTCCTACAAAATCACAAAAGACATCACACTAGCCATTATATTATGCGTAAGATGGAAATGGAAAATTGATTGTCTCTTAAAAATTAGTCAAATATATGATATGACTATTTGGTTAGAATCAGATGAGTTAATAAGTTGCAAGTGTGGATGGAAATGATTGATTGTAAAGTATTTGTGTTATTACATCTTCTTAATCCCAATAATTGTCTTTGCAAATTGATTTCAACATTCCATGGAATTATCTGGACAGTTCATATATATAACAGGAGCAATACTTTATGTCAACCAATCTCACTTTTACATGTTTCGTTATAATATAGGATGAGATAGCTACAATAAAGTACTGTTATATGCATTCTGCTCATTGTTATTCTTTTATACCAGTCTTGGTATAAAGAAAATACAGATTGTGAGCATACCAAGACAGGGACCTAACTTATGCTTCTTGATTATACTACCCGGATTTTCATGTAGACGCTTAGTCCTTTGTTAATTCTTAGCACGACATTGTTTCTAGAATAGATTGTATTAACCAGAAATCTCAAGTTGACTAGTAGTGAGATGCGTCTTAATTCCCAGATAGTAGTAATAGTATAGGCTAGGAATTGACTCTGAATATGCAGTATAAGTGCATGTTCTTTTACTAAGAAGCAACCTAGGATTTATCCAATTACCCGAACTACATGATTCAAGTTGTAATTATACCAATTCATCCTGTTGTAATCCTTCATTTACTAGTACCAATTAAAACCACTTATACTATGAAATGAAGATGAAAGTTGGATTTGACACATGATATTGGGTCATATAAACTTTGACAATCTTGCCAAGCTCAACAAGAAGCAGCTTGTAAAAGAAATGACACAAATCACAAAAACAACTAACACTTTGTGCAATCATTGTCAACATGGGAAACAAACAAGGGTTGAATTCAAGACAAAGGAACATGCCACTGCCAAGTCATTGTAAATTGTTCATACTGATCTATGTGGTTCAACAAGGACAAATGGATTGAATGGTGAGAAATACTTCATGTTGATCATTGATAACTATACAAGAATGACCTGATTGTGTTTTCTCAACAAGAAATTAGAAGCATTCGAATGTTTCAAGATATTCAAGGAAATGGTTGAAAATGAAATTGATTTGAAAATAAATACCTTAAGATCAAGCAATGGTGGTGATTTCACCTCAAATGAATTTTGGGATTTTTGTGAAGAGCATGGAATAAAAAGAGAATTTTAGCAGCTAGAAAATCTCAGCAAAATGGAGTTGTTGAAAGGAAAAACATGTCTGTACAAGAAATGGAAAGAACGATGATGAATAAATCCAATATAGTTGAATACTTTTGGGTACAAGCAGTACATACAGTTGTTCACATATTGAACAAAACACTACTTAAAAGTAATAGTGATCAAACACCATATGGACGATGGAAAGGAAGACTAGCCAATGTCAAACATTTCATGGTGTTTGGAAGAAAATGCTACATAAAAAGGGATGATAAGAAAATTGGAAATTTGACTCTCAGGTAGACAAAGGCATATTTATTGGGTACTCTTGAAAAAGTAAAGCATACAGGTTCTATAATCTAAGACTCAACAAGATAGTGGAAAGCATCAATGTGAAAGTTGATGAAATTAACCTGCTAAATATAGAGAAGGAAAGCAGAGATTCAAACATCATTGGCAAACCTGAAATTGAAGAACCAAAGTTTGAAGTAGAGGAACAAGAAAAAAAACAAGAAGAAGAACAATTAGATGAAGAACAAGAAGAAAACAATCAGCATAATCCTCAGACTCCCTCTAAGACTAGGTGAGATGTTCAAACACCTTTCAAGACACCTAATCACCGCATTCAGAAGAATCATCCCCCATAACTAATCATTGGGGAAAAGAGTGTTGGAATAGAAACCAGAATTAAGAGAAAATCTTAGATGTCGGAACAAGGGAACTTGTTGTTGCTATCCACAGTTGAACCAAGAAAATTTGAAGAAGCCAGAAATGATGAACATTTGATCAAGGCTATGGAAGAAGAACTATATCAAATAGAGAAGAATGAAACATGGGATTTAGTGCCACGACCAAAGGATAAAAACGTGATTGATACAAAAATGGTTTTTAGAGACAAGCTCAATGAAGATGGACAGGTAACTAGAAACAAAGCAAGACTAGCGTGCAAAGGATATGCCTAAATAGAAGGAATTGTTTTTTATGAAACATTTGCTCTGATGGCTAGAATGGAAGTAATCAGGATGATCTCAGCTTATGAATGTAGTAAATGAATTAAAGTATATTAGATGGATGTAAAATCAACTTTTCTAAATGGAGAGTTAGAAGAATAAGCCTACATCAAACAACCAGAGGGGTTCCTACTATCTGAAAATGAAGACTATGTATGTAGGTTAAAGCAAGATCTATATGGACTCAAGAAGGCTCCTCGAGGTTGGTACTCAATATTGGACATATACTTACAACAAAAAGGATTCAAGAGGGGAATTGCATATAGTAATCTCTACATAAATATGGATCAATATAGTATGATCATTGTTGAAGTATATGTTGATGACCATTAATATTTGGAAGTGATAATGACAATATGAGTCATAATGTTTCCAAGCATATGCAAAGTGAAGTTAAAATGTCCTTTTTTGGAGAGTTAAATTTCTTCTTAGGACTCCAAATATCTCAACTAGATGATGGAATTTTCATTTCCCAAACCAAGTACATGAAGGAAATGCTGAAGAAATTTAGAATGGAAGACTAAAAACCTGTAAGTACTTCTATGGTTACTGAATGCAAGTTAAACAAAGATGATGAATCTAAGGAAGCGGAAAAAATGTGTTACAGATCAATGATTGGTATCCTTCTTTATGTGACAGCTTCAAGACCAGATGTTATGCGGGAAGTTGGACAAGTTGCAATATTTCAAGTAACTCCAAAAGAAACACATCTTTTAGTAGTGAAAATGATCTTCATATATCTTCAAGGAACAGAAGAATTTGGCCTATGATATCCAAAAGGAAACAAGTTGACATTGGTTTCCTACACAGATGCAGATTGGGAAGGAATCATTGATGACAGAAAAATCACAAGTGGAGCATCTTTCATCTTAGGTGATTGTTTAGTGTCTTGGCTAAGTAAGAAGCAATCTTTCGTATCTTTATCCACAACAAAAGCATAATATATTGTAGCGGGAGCGTGTTGTACAACAAACTCTGGAAGAAATTCAAGTAACATATGATGAGCCTATTTCGATCTTATATGAAAACACAAGTGCTATTAGGAAGTCAAAGAATCCAGTTATGCATTGCAAGACAAAACACATTCCTATCAAGTATCACTTTCTATGAGAACGGATTGTAGAAAAGAATATCAAGATGGAATATATTGGGACAAAGGAACAAATTGGAGACATATTTACAAAGCCTCTCCCAAAAGAGACATTTGAGTATCTTTGATAGGGATTGAGAGTAATCCCTTCTCCAAATTGATAAAACATTATAAAAAGGGAGAGATATTATCAAGGGGGTTACTTTTTTCCATTGATGTCAAAGGGGGAGAGAAATATCTCAACCATGAAGACAGGGGGAGCATGGTCACAAGGGGGTATGATGGTTTCCATCAATGAAAAAGGGGAATATTGTTGAATAAAGTTGTCATTGATGTCAAAATTTGTATGTATATATCCTCCAAAGCGGTACCCTTATGACATAGTGGTTATGCATGGCCCTCACGGGAAGACACTTTGTGATGTACAGATATGGATCAAAACCCTAAACAGGTCTCTAAGGTTTCCACCAAGAATTGTTGAAATAAAAGGTGAAGAAACCCATAAACAATGGTGTTTGGTCCACTTTCCCATGAGTTTTGGGTTACATGACCCATGGTGGAGAAGGACTTAAAGAGTCCCCAAAGTTAGTTCGAAGCAAGTTGGTGTGAAGCTTGAAGTAATGTTGATATTGTTTCTAGGCATTATTGGGAATTGAACTTGAGGTATGCACATTTTGTGTAGTGTTATAAACGAGGATAGTGATACATAAACAAGGACATTGATATAGGAACATGGACAATGATACATGTACAGAGACAAAGATACATGTACTTGTTGTCAGAGACAGTGATACAATGGTCATTACATATTCTTTCTTCTATTCATATCAGGGCTGCAGGACGGGGCAAGGATAGGAGATTGTAGTCTACTTTAGGTTGGTTCCTGAGAATTGTGAGTTGATGCTTGTTAGTTTTTGATAGCTCGGTGGCACTCCTGCATCAGGTGCCTAGGTGCGGGGGTGATTAAGTATGGAGTCTCATTTATATTCAAAAAGTGACTTTAGTAAATGTGTTTTTTATTAAAGTACCTTTTTGATGTGACTTTATGTTTTAAAAGTGAGTTTCACTTTAATATGTTTTTAAAGTGACTTTAAGTCATAAAGTGTACTTTTTAATATTTAGGGTGATGTGACTTTTCAAAAAGAAAAATTTCGTGTAAAGTTCACTTAGGAGATTTAAGTGAGTGAAAGATTAGATCCCAGCCATAGATCTCTTGGCCAAGATCTAATCTCAACCGTAGAAGGTGAAAAGTCATGAGAATAACCCTAATAGGGTAAATAAAGTACATGAGATTTCATTTTGGCATACATTCAAGAGAGATTTCTTAGAGAGGGCTCGATTTCCAAGAGAGGAGCTTGGAGAGAAGTGTGAGAAACACATTTGCAGGAGATTGCTGAAGAGACTAAGAGGAGGGCTCGATTTTCAGGACAGCTGAGAGAGAGATTCACATCTTGCACAGAAATCGAGGAGGAGTACAGGAGCATTAAATGCTGGCACAGAAATCGAGGAGAGGTACGGCCTGCATTTAATGTTGTACGGCTGCATTTATTTGCACAGAAATCGAGGAGAAGTACAGCTGCATTTATTGCTGTACGGTTGCATCAATTTTTGCACAAAAATCGAGGAAGGTACAGCTGCATTAATTGTTGTACGGCTGCATTAAATTTTTGTACAGTCTGGCACAAAAATCGAGGTGCTGTACAGCTGCCATTAATGCTGTATGGTCTGGTACAGAAATCTGGGCAAAGTTGCTGCTGGTTTTGGCATAGTTTTCGAGAAGAAAATAGCACGAAAACCAAGGCAGATTTCTGGGTTGAAGATAAGTTGATTTTTTACTGTAAAAATTGATGTATGATTTTTCCTGAATCTCAATAAAATTTTCTTCTGCATGTTGGTTTTCCCCCAGGGGTTGAGGGGGTTTTTCCAGGGTCTATTTGACCAAAATATTGTGTCTTAAATGTGTATTACAGTCTGCTGATTTTGAGTTATTTTCCGCTGCAAAGTTTGCTTAGTTACAGTATATCAGCTTACAGACACATAAAATTTACATGCATGTGATATATATATGGTTTTATGAACATTTAAGACTGATATCAGAGTTTTACTAAGTGTTGGGTTGAGTTTAAGCTTGATTTTCAACATGGTATCAGAGCTGGGGCTCTGAGATTTCAGCAGATTGTTGGGCAGCAGAGAAGTGCTGGTTTTTTTAAGACACTAGTGCATGTGAAGTAGCAGTTGTCTGTTAATTATTTTTTGCTGAGAGTGAGCAGAGAAGTGTTGGTTCAGTACAGCTGATATTTTTGGTCAAAGAAGGCAGAGTGTGCCTTGTTGGAAAAAGAGCAGAAGAGAATGATGGCTTGCATCCGGTATGAAGATAGGTTGGAAGGGATTTCCAACTACTTACAGTGGAAAGCACGGATGACAGCTGTTCTCAAGGAAAACAAGTTGTGGGCCTTTGTTAGTACCACAGTGGCTCCTCCCGTAGCTGATCCTATAGCCCTTGACATACATGAGGTGAAGGAGGCCAGAACGCAGAGACTGCTTCTAGATGGTGTTCGAGATCACCTCATCCCACATTTGGCAGAGAAACAAATTGCTAAGGGGATGTGGGATACTTTAAAAAGTTTGTATGAGAACAAGAATGAAAATCGTAAAATGGCCCTAAAAGATAAGCTTCATGGCACTAAAATGACGAGAGGTGAGAATGTAGCCTCTTACCTCACTAGACTCAGACAGATAAAAGATGAATTGAGTGTTGTTGGTGAGGTGATTCTTGATCTCGAGCTAGTGCGGATAGCCCTGAAGGGCTTCACTAAGGAGTGGGATGTGTTCGTGAAGTGTGTAGTTGGCAGAGAGAACTTTCCCTCTTGGGAAAGACTATGGGATGACTTTACTCAGGAGGAGATCCGAGAAGGGAATACTGAGCAGGATGCTGATGAAGAGAATGTGGCCCTTTCAGCTAAGGGTAGAAAGAAAAAGGGTGGCTCGAGCAGTGGAGCCAAAGACTTGAGCAAAGTAAAATGCTTTGCTTACCAGAGTTATGGTCACTATGCTGGGCAGTGTCCCAACAAGAAGAAGAACAAGAAGAAAGAAGAGGCTGAGAAAGCCTCTCCAGCTGAAGTGGGAGATTTTGAGAAGGAATTCGAGAAGGAATTCTCGCTTGTCTCAATTCTTTCAGACAGTAGTGTAGCAGAGAGTTTGGACACTGGAGCATGGTACATAGATAGCGAAGCAGCACGCCATATGACAGGGATACGAGCAGTGTTCTGAGAGTTGACAGATCATGACAGAGTTATACTGACTAAGGATGGGTATGCCAGCACCCATGCAGTAGAAGGAGTTGGAAAAGTCATATTCCAACTCGAGTCTGGTGGTTATCTGGAGGTTGGCGATGTGTTGTTTGTTCTAGAGCTGAAGAGGAACTTGGTCTCAGTTTCAGCTTTGGAGGATGACGAATATGCGGTTCTTCATGTGAGTGGGCATGTTTACATATATCCGATGAGTGGAGGCCTGGGTGCAGCGAGTCTGCTTGGCATCCGTGATGGCCGGATGTATCGAGTTTTGGGTCATCCGGTGGATGGTGAGCCTGGTGAGAGATCAGACTCAGT
>LPNX010416764.1:130682-164738 GCA_001517045.1 Pseudotsuga menziesii
CGGAAGAGACTGAGAGGAGGGCTCAATTTTCAGGACAGCTGAGAGAGAGATTCACAGCTTGCACAGAAATCGAGGAGGAGTACAGGAGCATTAAATGCTGGCACAGAAATCAAGGAGGTGTATTGCTGCACAGAAATTGAGGAGAGGTACGGCCTGCATTTAATGCTGTATGGCTGCATTTATTTGCACAGAAATCGAGGAAAAGTACAGCTGCATTTATTGATGTACAGTTGCATCAATTTTTGCACAGAACTCGAGGAAGGTACAGCTGCATTAATTGTTGTACGACTGCATTAAATTTTTGTATAGTTTGGCACAAAAATCGAGGTGCTGTATGGCTGCCATTAATGCTGTACGGTCTGGTACAGAAATCTGGGCAAAGTTGCTGCTGGTTTTGGCACAATTTTCGAGAAGAAAATAGTACGGAAACCAAGGCAGATTTCTGGGTTGAAGATAAGTTGATTTTTTACTGTAAAAATTGATGTATGATTTTTCCTGAATCTCAATAAAATTTTCTCCTGCATGCTAGTTTTCCCCCAGGGGTTGAGGGGGTTTTCCAAGGTCTATTTGACCAAAATATTGTGTCTTAAATGTGTATTACAATCTGCTGATTTTGAGTTATTTTCCGCTGCAAAGTTTGCTTAGTTACAGTATATCAGCTTACAGACACATAAAATTTACATGCATGTGATATATATATGGTTTTATGAACATTTAAGACTGATATCAGAGTTTTACTAAGTGTTGGGCTGAGTTTAAGCTTGATTTTCAACAATGCTCACTAGGGATTGGAATCCTCTCTACAGGCTAGAGCCTGTGACCTTAGGGGGTCATAGCCTCCTTTCAGTTGGAGCTGATAAACTAGGGGGTTGGATCCTCCTTCTAGTTGGTGTTAGAAAATCAAGGATTTGGAGCTTCCTTCCAGCTGGTGTTGGTAAACACATTGAATGTAATCTTCATATTATAAACAACATCTTTTGTGGTTTTCTCCCATTTGGGTTTCCATGTTAAATCTCTTGTGTACTGTGTATGATTTTTATGTGATGGTGAATGATATTGTCAATGGTTAATGTTACATGCTAAAAGTGGTAAAAAAATCCTGATACTAATTAACCCACCCCCCTCCCCCTCCCCCCACCCCCTCTCAGTGTTGCTAAATATTCC
Source organism: Pseudotsuga menziesii (assembly GCA_001517045.1). Lineage (NCBI taxonomy): Eukaryota > Viridiplantae > Streptophyta > Pinopsida > Pinales > Pinaceae > Pseudotsuga > Pseudotsuga menziesii. The sequence continues at coordinate 131,847 of LPNX010416764.1, forward strand.
AACATATTCCACTATATTCTACCCTCTTCCAAAGATTATTTCTAAAGAATGCCAAAATATTTTATCAATTAAAAAAACAAAAAGTGAGATTAACCTTGTCGTTTAGTCAATCTTCAACTATAATCCTAAAAGTAATTGAGTGCTCTAAAGTTGAATGGTAATCGTAGGAACTCTATCACATAGGCCACATGTTAGTTGAGTTTATGAATCCACATCAACAACGAAATCTTACCGGTTGGATCTATTTTGCTCGCTCATCCCATTTCCCAAATTTCATAGACAATGATCTAACTTTTATGACTTATTCTACCACAATAATCCAATTACACCATCATTTCATCCCCTTTAGCTAGCACCACACTAGGAATAGGATCCCCTTCTTTACTCAAAAATAATCCTTGAAGTTATTTACCTTCCTTTCTAATGCTCTAATGTAAATTGGAAAAGAATATACAATGTTGGGCACTTATGATTTGAACTGTGAATAATGGATTCCATTCCTCAGAGCATCACATATAAGCTTAGTTATGTTTTTCCCATTTTCAAGGAAGGTAAGAAATCAAGCTAGAAAACAATAATCACATGGATAAAATATGCTACATAGGAGAGGTATAGCTAAAGCGAGAATAATTGATAAGGAAGGTTTACCTTTAGTTTTCTTATAATAACTTCGCGCTAATTTTCTTCTCCATTATTAATTCACCATAACTTAGCAACAAGATGGATTATCATAATTATGCTATACTCAGAAGGATAATGTTTGTCAACTCTTTTAAAAATAAGAACAAAAAATACTTTTGTCCACATATTAAGAAGCCTCCCTTAACTACTAAAAACTTGTGAATATGAGGAATTTGAATATAACCTCACATTTTTAAAAATTTAGCTTGAAAATATTTAATGCCTTTAACCTTTTCTTGTGTAAGGTTAGGGTGTTCATAAAGGCTTTTAAAGTACAGTTCCATTCACTCACATCAATATTACAATTCTATTTAACCTTTTTAAGTTAGAATGTTTGTTATTCATCAAATTTAAGAAGGTTCAAGAGGTTTTTCTTAAATTTTGTTCATAGCCTTTAATAAGTATTTTGTACTCTTTCATTTATAGCTTTTAGAGATTTTTATAAAAAAAAATCTATTGTTTTTTTTAGCAAATTTGCCATCATTATCATACTATGAATCGTATATCAAATTTTATCGTACCATTTTCAGCAAATTTGCCATCATTATCATACTATGAATCGTATATCAAATTTTATCATACCATTTTCAGCAAATTTGTCATCATTATCATACTATGAATCGTCTATCAAATTTTATCATACCATGAATTAGTCTTTTAATTTTTTATTAAACCATGAATTAGTCTATCAAGTTTTATGATACCATGAATTAGTCTATTAATTTTTTATTTTCGAACTTGACTCATTGAAATAATATTTGTTTATGCAAAGTCTAAAGATTCAATGTAAAGTTATTATAAAAAGCCTTTAATATTAGTATAAATTTTTATTTTCGAACTTAACTCATTGAAATAATATTTGTTTATGCTAAAGTCTAAAGGTTCAAATAAAGTTATGATCAAAGTCTTTAATATTTAATATTAGTATAATTTTTTATTTTCGAACTTGACTCATTAAAATAATACTTGTTTATGCCAAAGTCTAAAGGTTCAATGTAAAGTTATGATAAAAGTCTTTAATATAAGTATTATTAAAGAGCAGGTTGAAACCTTTCATAGTATCATTTATGAAAGTATCCATTTTGGTTTTATAAAAAATTAAATGATTAGTATTATTAAAAGGAGGTTGAAACCTTTCACAATATCATTTATGAAAGTATCCATTTTGGTTTTATAAAAAGTTAAGTGATTTTTAATATTAAGGTCGGCTATATTAGGCTTCCATATTATATGGAATATGGGTTCTAAAAAATGTAAATGTTAAAAATTTGATTAATGGATAAAATAATATAGTTAACTTCATTGTTTTTAAGACGATGGATTTGATTAAAAAATTTAGAATTTGACTAGTGTTTTAAACCACTACAAATTATTGTTAATTTTTCGGTAGTTCACTCAGTTAAGGTGTGGGTTTCATTTGCAAGATTACCCAAGTTCAATACCTTTAGGGGTGACTTAGTTGGAAGGAGACACCAAAAAATCCATCCATTTTAAGGGTTGATGCAACCCAGTTTAGATGTGATGGTGATTTTGACAGCTTAGTTGCCCTTAGGTTGTGGTTTCTTAGCCAATGGTTGAAATGCACCGGCACCGAGTAACGACTATTTCTTACAAAAGAAAGCACGACAAATTACTAGGTTAAGATAACTACATAATTTCATGAGCTCTATATACCAAAGATGTAGGATTCTCCAAACCAAGAATACGATGGCATAGCGGCTCTCTGAAATGTGGTGAAGGTTTCCCTAGTCGTTGCCTCCCTTACTACGCAGAGCTGAGTTCTAGTTGGATTGTTGGTTTCTGCTTCTCCTCGTGGTCTCAATGTGGGGTTTCTTCTCGCTGCCACTTTCATGGTCTCAACGTGGGGTTTTTCTAGCTGTCGCTTTCTCCCCGTGGCTCTCTGTTTTTCAGGTAATGGGCTCTCATGTCCAGCTCACTGCCTTCAAGGCCCTTGTTCAAGCTGTCATCCCTCAGGCAGCTTCTCACACTCCCTCCAAGTTCATGAAAAAGATGGACAAGATCCCTTCTCTAGAGCTCTCTCCTACGGATCCATGCCAGAAAGCGCTCATCCTCTCATAGAAAGCCCTCATCGGCAAGTTCATAGGGTTGTGGCCCAGCCCTAAGGTGGTGGAGCTCTAGATCACAGAACATTGGAACCCTCTTCTGCAAGGACATGTCTCTCTCTTTGCAGCTGGAAGAGGGTTTTTTGTTTTCCTATTTTCGAATAAAGAAGAAAGAGATCTAGTCTTTCGATCGAGTCCCTTCTTCATGGACTCAAGAGGCCTATTCTAAGCCCCATGGACTCCAGGGTTTAACCTAGAAGCAGATATCACTGCCGCTCCAGTCTGGGTAAGACTCCCTAACCTCCCTCTTCATCTTTGGGGGAAAAGCACTCTGACGAACATTGGTAATAAGCTAGGACGCTTTCTAGATAGTGCATAACCAAAAGGGGGCCAGTTCAGATGCACCCGTATCTACGTAGAGGTCAATCTAGAAAAAGGGCTTCCAGAGGCCCTAAAGCTCACATTAAAAGAATGGAGCCACATTCAAGAACTGGATTATGAGCAGATTCCATTCAAACAGAACTTCTGTCATGTATACGGCCACTTCGCCAAAAGCTGACCCAAGCTTGAAGAATCACAGAAACCAGGAAATCTCTCAGCTTCCAAAGATACAGAGTTCCATACGGTCACTAATCGACAATGTCCTCCCTGACGAAAGGAACCTCAAGCTTCTCAACACAAGGTCTCTCCTCAAGATCATTCTCCTCTTGCAGAATCTCCACGGATAGAAAACAAAAACAGTTTTGAAGTTCTCCAGGAAGATGAAGCACAATAATATGAAGCTACGGATGTCCCGGAGCAGGGCGTTCCCCCTAGTCCCCTTGGATCCTTGGAGGCAGTTGAACAAGCTTCTCCAAAACCTGCTTCTTCAGGTTCTAAGAAAGACCCCAATGCTTTGGTTCAAGAGACTCCAGCCCATGCAAGATTGGCATCCTCGGTCCCTTCCTATAGGTCAGAGGGAACCTCTGATTTTGAAGACTTTTCAGCTCCTTCTCCTCCCCTCACCAGAGGGCGAAAGACAAACAAAGAACGTAGAGAAAAGGAAGCACCTCAAACATTAGCTCAGGCTCCCAAAAGCAATTGGACCCTTTCATTAAGGGGCATTTCACCTCTCTGCCTATTTAATGTTTTGTTTATGTATTCTTCTCTGCTCACAATTCGTGAGAGTCTACTCTTGCAAGCAATCATTTTCTTGGAATAGCACCAGAAGCATTTGGGACTCACCTCTCAAAGTACTCATAAGAAGGCTGACTCTTTAGATAGAGGTCATCAGCCTTCTTTTTTTGAACTCCCCCTTTGTAAGCCTGGATGGGCTACAACCATTTTAATCAATCAAAATTTTTCAATTTCTGTTAAAAAAAAAAAAGAGATAGGATTATCCTCTAACTAAAAAGGGTCACCGTTATAGATGTTACTTAATGTTATGGCTTGATTATTTACAATTATTGCATTAAGTCTCCTAGCAAAATAGCATTGCCTTAATTCATTAGAGAGTAGATACAATTTTCTAAGGGTCTATATATTTTTGCATAAAGCATTGAGTTTATGAGTGCAAGATAGTATATTTAGACAAGCCCAAAGGGTTAGTTCAACATATTTTCACCAATTTAATTGAAAATTTAGCAACAATTAGACAAGTTAAAATCTCCCTAAGTGAGACATATTAATTTATATAATTTTTTTTATTAAAAGTGCCAACATAAAAATGGAAAAATATCTCTTCGCATGTGTCCATCTAAACGGGATCTACCAAAGAGGGATCAAATCTCTAATTTAAGCGGACAACTTATTTTTAATAATATAGTTTTTTTTATAAAAGACAATTGTCAACTATAGGATGAGCACCAAAGGAGTTACACATCTCTCCCTTACTGTAAAATGCATATTTTAGGTGCAACTAGAACCATTTAACTAATTTCATTTAAAGCTTACTTAAATGGTTAACTTGAACCATTTAATTATAATATTTTTAGATTGTTTTATGTTTAAAAAACTTTTTGTTGACTTATCAAAATTTATTGACCACAAATTGAGTACATGAAATATATAAAATGCAAAGTACATGAAACATAAATTGAGTACATGACCTAGTATAAAATGCAAAGTACATAAATTGTTGTTGTTTTGTTTTTGTAATGAGTTCTCACTTTTAGATAGCTGAGCAGTGCCTTTTGACACTCGTTAGATGTGACTGAGTTGACAATCCTCTTATGATGAGACAGTTTACTGATGGGATCTTTTAGTGATTGATGTGCCATTCCCCCTGGCTGAACTCCTATAGGCAGTGACTTGATGTAACCCGATAGTGGGATGACTGTAAAGATGACCTTTGATTCCTATAAGAATAACAAGGACAGGCTTTTTTCTTCCTGAAAAAAAAAGTACATGAAATATATAACCACTCCCCCAAACTACCACATAACTAAACTTTTAAAGAATTTACAACTCTAATCACATTTAAAGATAAAAAATTTCTTAACATGCCAATTTAAAGAATTTACAACTCTAATCACATTTGAAGATTTACAATTAGAATTTTTCAACATGACATTTTCTTAGATGTGAAAAATTTCATAATAATCTTTACTTTTTTCATATTGAAGAAAAAGATCCACATCACGCAGATGTAGAATAATCAACATTTCAACACTTTAAACGTTCAAACAATGTTTCCTGGGTGATCAACCAACACATTCAACAAAACTAAACTTTTCAAGATTGTTACCATTTGACTTGAATTTTTCGACTCTCTTACACGACTTCTTCTAAGAAGCTGAAACTTTCACGATTATCTTCTCCCCTTTCTCATATTGAACAGAACATTTTAGCGTGGCGAGAAAAGTTTGAACAACGTACATGTATATACAGCGTTCAAAATGATGGGGTCGTTCAAAACGCGTTTTCGCGTCAGCACTTTTCTTCACGGGAAGCAAAGATTCATCAGTTACGTGTTTGGTTTTCAACAATTTTTCAGAATCAACTTCAATGTTGAATGGAAGACCTATATGCTGTCATTTGGAATATGCCGTGGCTATGTTGATGTGAAGATGATGACCATTTTAGTCACTAGTCATTCTAGGAGTCAGTTTGACTCTTTTTGGTCACTCCAGGAATCAGTTTGACTTTTTTTGGTGTTCCATGAGTTAGTTTGATTCCCTTCCTAGTGGCTCCCTCTTTTAATCATTTATCGGTAGAAATTGAACTGATGATTTATAAAGCAAAATTTAATTAGCTTTTTTCAAATTTTTATTGGTAGAAATTGAATCGCTGATTTATAAAACAAAAATTAATCAGCAGGGTAGAAATTGAATTGATGATTTATGAAACAAAAATTAATCAGCCAGCAGCAATGATTGCTGCAACAGGCTTATTGCTCGCCAACAGGCTTATTGCTCGCCAACAGGCTTATTGCTTGCCAGGCTTATTGCTCGCCGTTAGATTTCAGCATCTTGAGATCGAACGACCAAAAATGAATCTACAACAACCACCACTACTCTACAGCAGGCTCTGACCTATAATGACTTAACCTCCAAGCTCCAGACATGCCAACTGCATAGTATTGTCTGCTTGCCTGTAAACTGTCAAAGCATAGTATTTTCTGACCAGTCCAATGCATAGATTATTAGAATTCGGGGACTCCTTCCATTCATCCATGAACAATATCTCCTCCGTGGACACTCTGCAGCGTCATTCGGATACCCTTTGGGCGAGTTGTAGCCCAGTGACCATTCCCAGCCATTGCAAGGAACTTCAGATTTAGGGCATTCATTCGTGAGATTTAGGGCATTCATTCGTGAGAGGGTCCAGGGGATATGCACAAGTTGGCTTCTCAGGGAAAGACACAGTAGAATAGCCCCTCTAAGCATTATATTGAAAACCCTCCTACCTTGAGCCAGAGCCAGGCCAAAGATGTCGATTGACTTCCATGGAAAACATTCATGGTCTTTCTTGGTGATATGTATTGTTGTTGTGTTGTTCATATTTTCTGTTAATATACACACTTGCAACAGCTTAGAAATTGAATGGTGGCCGACTCCATACTGCAACTTGTCATCTAGTAATTACTATGCAAACGGCAGTGAGTTTGTGACCAATGCGAAAACATCCTTGAATAGCCTTAGTGTGGACGTTGAAGATGCATCCCGAAAAAGGTTTAATACTTCTGTGTATGGCCAGAGTCCTAACCAAATATATGCTCTCCTTCAATGCAGGGGAGATGCAACCGCCCAAGAATGCTACAATTGTTCACAAGCAGCAAAGGTTGCCGTTCTACAATATTGTCAGAATAGAGTTGGTAGTAGAGTTTATCAAAAATTCTGCTTCTTACGATATAATGGAAACTATAACTTTATTGGAAAACTAGATCTGGGTATATATGATAATTGGACTAATAATGCGACATCCTCCGACCCTGCTGCCTATGTCGCGGCTGCTCAGCAGCTTTTGTCTGATTTATCATCTGATATTACATCTGGATCTGCAACGAATCGATATGCTGCCCGTTCAACAACGGACACCTCCATTCCCCAGGTCTTTGCTTTGGCCCAGTGCTGGGGAGATATATCCCTTGTCGACTGCAAGAGTTGTCTGTCAACAACGATCGCCAAATTGTTCAAAGGTAACGCTGGAAGTATTGGAGCTCGGGGTTTAGCCAGTAGCTGCATTGTTCAATATGAAAATAAAGTCTTCTTTAATCTCTTTTCTCCAACAACAACACCACCACCACCGCAAAAGTCTTCAAGCAAAGTACCCATAATTTTAGGTGTTCTGGGCGGTTTGCTACTCCTGTTCGTGATCGTATTCGTATTTGGATCTCGAAAAAAATTGAAGTATCTCATATTTGCAAGGCGCAGAGGAGGTATGCAGAGCATTACTTTCCTTAATATTGTCCCTTGCCCTGTAATATAGCATTAGAGTCCGTTGAATTACACATCATTCTATAATTTTTGCTTCATTTGCTGTTGTGGTGGCTGTGGATTTTCATTTTTGTAGGTCACTCTATGGGGGACGAGTCACAAATCAGAGAAGACCTCCCCAATGTTTTCACAGTGTTTCAAATTGAAACATTGGCAGCTGCAACAGAAAATTTTCATGATAAGAACAAGCTTGGAGAGGGAGGATTTGGCGCTGTATACAAGGTAACATACCTTATCCTTATTCTGAAAGTTTAGAAATTCTTAGAAGAGCCCGTGATATACTTATTCTGAAAGTTTAGAAATTCTTAGAAGAGCCCGTGATATACAGATTTATTTATGTAGGAATTAAGGTAAGTTCAATACAAGGTAACATAATTTATCCGTATTCTGGAAGTTTACAAATTCTTAGAAGAACCAGTGACATAATGTTAGGTGTATTGTATTGTAAAGTAGTGTTAGTAATAGATACTATATTTTTGGAGGGTAAAGAGAGGAGTTAAAACAAGCATATGGCAACACCAAATGTAAACAATTACAAAATTCAGTTATGCTTTCCAAGAAAGTTAATCTCAAACTTCACAAAATCTTCATACTAATTGTCTGTTTCTCTCAACCGCTCAAGGGAATTATTCCAGAGGGAAGTGAAATAGCAGTGAAGAAGCTGTCCTTAAAATCTAAGCAAGGGAAGAAAGAATTTCTCAATGAAGTGAAACTGGTGGCCAAAATTCAACATCGAAATCTTGTGAAATTACTTGGCTGTTGCGCAGAGGGACCAGAAAAGTTGCTGGTTTATGAGTACTTGCCCAATAACAGCCTTGATAAAATTCTATTTGGTGAGTCAACTGAGATGTAGGCCAAGAAAAGCATTTCCTGAAATGTCTAGAGATACTTCAGTCGGTCGTATTAATTTAGTATCATGGATTGTCCATACAGATCGAAATAAAAGCAGGCAACTAGATTGGCAGAAGCGTTTCAGCATCATCCTTGGAGTAACTCGGGGGCTTCTGTACTTGCACGAGGATTCTCATCTCCGGATTATTCATCGGGATATTAAAGCAGGCAATATATTGTTGGACAGCAAGTTCAATCCGAAGATAGCAGATTTCGGGTTAGCTAGACTATTTGACGAAGATGAAACTCATGTTAGGACAATAATTGCAGGAACTCGGTAATATTTCAAACATTCATCATTTGGTTATACTGTTTTTCTTTTTATAAAAGGTAGCAGGTTCTAATTTTGACAAGGTAGAGTAGTAGATTTCTGTAGACTTTAAGAGTCGATTAGGTGTATTGAGGGGTATTGGTGATGGACATGGTACGGGTTAGGGTTACCAACTAATAACATTAGCATTAGTATTTTTGTTATGTTTAATGAATCTTTTTGTTTAAGAATTTGTTATTTTTATAAAATTAAGTGGTTAGTTGTGTCTACCACTTTATTTGTGGTTGTATTAGTTTATTGTCAAACATATTAACGATACAAAATTGTACGTTACAGAGGATATATGGCACCAGAGTATGCTATGAATGGGCAATTGTCTGCTAAAGCCGACGTTTATAGCTTTGGGATTCTTCTTATGGAACTTATGAGTGGAAGAAAAAATACAGATTTTAATTTATCACCTGAAATGCAGATACTTTTAGAATGGGTAAGATGTTGTTTACATTATATTTCAATTGGCAACATCTATGTTATTTGGTTCATCTATAGATCGTTCAGCAAAGTAAAATGGGATTAGGGGTTTGCTTCCCTTATGTACATCACAACATAAAAAAACTGCTGGCTGACCTTATGGATCATGTGTATATCAGTTTGACTATCTGTTCTGATTATGCAGGCATGGGGATTATACAAAAGAGGAAATATTGTGGACATGATTGATCCAGCAATAATTGAAAGTTGCAATGATCAGGAACAAGCCATGAGATGCATCCACGTTGGATTGTTATGTACACAAGCCAACTCATCACTTCGTCCATCAATGTCTGAGATCAACTTAATGCTTTCAACTCACTTTATGTTGTTACCGGAACCCACAAAACCTGCTTTTGTGAGTTCACCTACTAATTCTGGTTCTTCAAATCATGGGTCTGCAGCCATATCTTCATCTTCGTCCCACACTCCTCTGGCTCCTCCGTCTAACGCCGATGTAACAATTACTGACTTGGAACCCAGATAGCCCTGGGCTGATTCTGTATTTCCAATACTGTCTTTCTACATCTTTGTCACTTTACATTGAACTATATCTCTGAGTTCCATGGCCTTCTGTATGCATGTAGTGAAAAGGTTAAAATTACCAATATGAATTTGGATTGTTAAGACTCATAAAATAGTTTTTTTTTCAATACTCAACCTTCTAAATTTTGAATTCTTAACCTTTTAACTTGGAAAAAAAATAACAATAGACAGAAAATAATTTATAAAGAAGACATTTTAGTTAAGTTTTTACTGCACTTTTCATTTGCAAAGATTACAATTAGATGCCTGTTTAGAAAGTTTAATTAGTTAAGTTTTTACTGCACTTTTCATTTGCAAAGATTACAATTAGATGCCGGTTTAGAAAGTTTAATGGGCAAAGGTTACATTTAGATATTAGTTTAGAAAGTTTAATGAATGTAATTTAAAAACAAAATTAATGGTAATTATAACTTAGATCAAACCCCAAGGGTTAGCTCAATTGGTAAGACGTGCACACACTCTCTCGGTTCGGGGAGAGGTCACGGGTTCGAGCCTTGAGTCCTTTGGGGTTAGGCCTTCTGCGAGGATGGCGGGCGATTTACCACCTCTACCATCCACTAATGTGGGGAAGTAGAGGGCGATTTACCACCTCTACCATCTACTAATGTGGGGAAGTATTGCTGGGTTTCCACCTCTACCATCCACTAATGTGGGGAAGTAGAGGTCACGGGTTAGAGCCTTGAGTCCTTTGGGGTTAGGCCTTCTGCGAGGATGGCGGGCGGTTTACCACCTCTACCATCTACTAATGTGGGGAAGTATTGCTGGGTTTCCACCTCTACCATCCACTAATGTGGGGAAGTCATCTACTAATGTGGGGAAGTATTGCTGGGTTTCCACCTCTACCATCCACTAATGTGGGGAAGTATTGCTGGGTTTCCACCTCTACCATCCACTAATGTGGGGAAGTATTGCTGGGTTTCCACCTCTACCATCCACTAATGTGGGGAAGTATTGCTGGGTTTCCCGTGGATATTTCTATCTAAAAAAAACTTAGATCACAAAATAATATGTCAATTTTATTTTTCATTTTAAAATTAAATTTTACATATGTTACATTTATTTGTCAATATATATTTAAGATAAATCTATAGAAATATATATCAATCATATTAAATTTTGTCGTTACAGTAACTTTGATTTCTACTAGTAAATTTTTTTCCTTATTAAAAATAAATAAAATATAATTTATTTTTATCAATACAATTTTTTATAAATTTTAAATAAATATAAATTGATTTGATTTTATAATTATTAAGTATTTAAAAAAATAAAAGTTATAAAGTTAAGTGATTGTACTTGTGCACATTAGTTGGATTCCAAGCTCCTAGATGGAGTTCCACTCTCACATAAATTGCATATTACCATGCCACATAAATTGCACATTACAATGTCATTAAGTGCACAAATTGCATATTACCATGCCACATAAATTGCACATTACCATGTCATTAAGTGCACTTATCACACTAGTTGGACTATCACAAGAACTCCACATTACCTCAACTTTTAGCTTCAAAATGGAGTTCCACTAAACCTTGTGCCTAGATGGAGTTCCACTCTCACAAGGAGTGCACATTACCAATGCCATAAGTGCACTTATCATATGAGCTATTTTCCATTTTTTTATAATCATTTATAACAAATTTTGAACTACTACTATAGAATCAATCAGACATTACACTTGCCTCATTCTCCCACAATCTAGGGAAATCCCACATAATATTCCACTCTAAAATTCTAAGATATAGATGTCTATAAGCTTAAAGATTAATCCACCTCCAGTCCTCCACCTTGTTAAATCTACCTTGATGTGGTAAATGTACCATGATTTCAAATAAAATAAATATTACAATCTTTTTTAATAATGAGTTAAAATATATTTCTTAATTTTTTTACAATAATTATTTTAAATTTAATAAAAATAAATTAAAAACAAATATAAATAAAACATATTCTATTTTTTCATAATGGAATAAATAATTAGTTCACTCTAATGCTTTAAATCTATAATCATCATTCTCCTTCATAATAAATATTCTTTATATGCGTGTTAGCACAGTAGTAATAGTAGTGGATCAACGAATATTGGAAGAAGACCCAGAATGGCAGGTGACGACGTGAAGCTACCATTTTTCCCAAGTAATGGTACTGAAGCTCCTGAGTAGTATTGGTTCTTATGTGAAGCAGTATGGACGGTAAAACAAGTACAATACGAATATATCAGAAAAGGACAACTAGCAACAACCTTTTGAGGTCGAGCGTTGTATTGGTACATGAAATTTGTGCAAGTACTAACAGGGCATCCTCAGAAGACCCTGGTGCAAATAAGGACTCGACTAATCGAGGAATTTAAAAAGTCAAAATATGAATCATAGTATATTACTGAGTTGAACGAAATAAAGAAATATCCGAATGAGCCTGTATGGGTTTTTGATCAACAGTTCAAAACTCTGATGGTTAAGGTCAGCTTTGGAATGAGCAATGTACAACATAAGGAATGATTTATTGTAACTCAGGTACCACACATCTACATGCCATTAATGCAACAGAAAATTGTGTCCCATGTGGAAGCTCTAGCAATCGCGATGAAGTTGGGAGCAGTTGGAGAAATGGGGGTTGGCATGAGCCATATCCAGTTGCAATTAGTGAACCTTAATATTCAGTTGCAGGATATCAAGAAGGGAAAAGAAGTATGGTGCAGTCAATGTCGAATAGAAGGGAATCATAAGGATCAATGCCTGAAATTCTATGAATATTTACCAGTTGGAGCTCCGAATCCACTAAGTCAATGCGGACTACCATGGTGTCAGAATTGTCATACTAGAGGACATCGGTCTGAGGAAAGTGTATACCTTCAGAAGGTTGTGTCAAATCCAGAAAATCTATTTTTCAACTTTTGTCGATCGGTTGGAAATTAAGAAAAGGACTACAAAGCATATGATTTGCTCCAAGAAAGAACCATGGATACATATTTTATGAAAGGAGAATAACACTGACCAGCAGAAAGACCGCAACCACAGTCGCAATTCGCTCAGCAGAAACCACAGTACAATTAGATGAAGTATAACCAACAACAGCCATAGTATACTCAATCGCAATACGCGTTGTCGCATCCTACTAAGCAACAACAGTTCAACCAACCACAATATCAGCCACAAGGAGGATTCTGAGGTGGATTCTGTGAAGGCCGTAATGGAGGCTTTGGTCGTAGAGGAGCTATGGGGCGAGGTCACGGACCTGTAACGTGATATAATTGTGGAGTGCTGGGACATTACCAGAGAGACTTCCCGAATCTACAGTTGCAATGTTCTTATTACAGTGTCAAAGAATGTCCACAGTTGATTGATAAGGTGCAAGCCAAGAATTAGCCACAACCACAACCGAACCAGATTGCGAACCAGACTCAAAATCAAAAACAGGGACCAACTATAGGAAAAATATCGGTGGAACCCAGGAATTAGCCAACAAATGTTGGAGTGGTAACTTGAGGAGGAGCAACAATAGGAGATGATGGACCACTGATAAATATGCGACCGGTGGCTCGAAATAAGGTACAATTCGATGTAAACGCTGAGAAGGAAAATTTCTGTGACACAAGAGACATGCTAAACAAGAACACTGGTAAGTTACCTATATATGAAATGCCACCAATTTTTTATTCGACAGCTATGTCGGGATCATCAAGGAAGGTTAGTACTTTGCAAAATTTTCTAGAAAGTTGTTTGTCTCTAGCAAAAGATCCCGATGTGTTAGTAGAAATAGAGATCTTGTTGTACTGACAGGAGAAAGGGTGACAATACCACTCAGTGAATTCTTTGCACAGAAGAAAATGGGAAGGGAAATGATGTTGAATGTCCATATTGGTGATTATGATGCGGATTCAGTCATTTTGGATCTACAATTAGATGCAAATATCCTAACGAAGCAAACATGGGAAAGGATGGGGAAACTGTAGTTGATTTGGTTTCCTGTACAACTGTGACTAGCAAATCATGCCAGGTTGTCGCCAATCGGGAGAGTACCCCACATACTTGTTGAAGTGGAGGGACTAAAGACATATGCAGACATCAATGTTATTGAGATATTCGACGAAAGCAACTCATAACCCACACTGTTGGGAATTGGCTAGGAAAATGAAATTTTGGAAGTTATCAACTTCAAGAAAAGAGTAATGACTTTTGAGAATCGCAAGATGCGTATCATTGTCTCATTAGATCTTAGTGAAGTCCGAAGATACATTGAACCAGTGAAAGAGGAAGTTGTGGGAGGATGGGATAACACCTATAATATTTCTGAAGATTACATATACCCCACTACGGATGGAGAGCTAGGCTAGTGAAGTACTGGATCTGCATCATCGGACTCTGACGATGTGCTAGAGAACTAGAAGAACTAGTTACATGAAGTATCGATCATAAAATGTGGGCGAGTCACTCAATCGCTGCGCTGGGTAGCAACAAAAGCCATCAAACTGCTGACATATGAAAGAATACCTAACTTGGCTAATTTTATTAATGAATTCAAGGATAAAGTATCAGAGCCTTAGCAACTATTGGCATTGGAAGAAGAACTGAATCCTACTCTGACAAGATGGTGGGAAACACACAAGAACTCGATGGGAGAGTGGCAGATATGTTGTTGATTAATGGAAGGTCGATTTGAGGAAGCAGAGCACTACCAATGAAAAAAATATGACGAAAGGAACTATCCTAGTGATCATCTAGTCGAATTTCAAACTGCATGGGTACTGAAGCCGAAGGAAGAATGGGTCCATGCATTTGTCCATACGTTGGACAAAGTACCATAGAAATGGTACGTTTCGGTAGAACTGCGAAGGGAAATTACAACATTCGGAAGAACAGACTGTCAGCTTCAGTCATACTTTCAGCTTTGCAAATGACAATTCGTTCATACATAGCGCACTTTAGGACATCTGCAACAAAGTGTTGGAAATCGTTCTAGCTAAGTTACCAACGGAATCACATAAGATACTAGGAACACAGTTAATGTCGGAATGCTACAATGTGACAGGAGAGCTTGACGACGAGGATGATCCAAGAGTTGTTAACATCTCAAAATCGGGGGGAATTTGGGATATCGCAGCACCAGAAACACCATCCAACAAAGTCAAATAATTGGTTGAGATAAGAAAGGTCAATATTGGGATGACAGAGGACCCAAAAATCGCTAATATTGGGGATTATTGAGATGACACAACTATGGTGAAGATCACTGACCTACTGCATGAATTATAGGATTTATTTTCGATGAAATTTGCTGAGATGAAAGGGATTTCAGGTGACTTGGGATAAATCAAAATTCCTCTAAAGCCAGATGTGAAACCATAAAGCAACGACCATACCTATTGAACCCAAGATACAAGGAACGTGTCAAAGCTGAATTATAACGGATGATGGATGTTGGCATTATCGAACCTGTTGAAGATTCAAAATGGATCAATTTGATGGTTGTACAAGACAAAAAGACAGGGGAAATTCGTATTTGTGTCGACCTAAGGAAGCTAAATGACACAAGTCTTCATGATTCATTCCCAACACCGTTCACTAACAAAGTATTGGAAGGAGTTGGAATTTATTCATTCACAAATGTATTTTCAGGCTACCACCAGATAAGGATTGTGAAGGAGGATAGGCACAAGACCACTTTCATAACAGAGTGTGGATGTTTTCAGTAAACAATGATGTTGTTCGGTCTCAAGAATGCACCTGCAATCTTCTCAAGGATATTTGGTGTTGGGTTTAAGGACTTCATTCATAAATTCCTAGCAATCTACATGGACAACTGGACCGTCTATGGGTTGGTAAAATACCACACTGTGAACCTTTGATTGATGTTAGAAAGATGTCAACAACATCAGATCTTGTTGAATCTGAAGAAGTACGTATTTTTTGCTCCCTTTGGTATTTTGTTGGGACGTATTGTATTAAAGGAAGGTATGTTGGTCAATCCTGCCAAGATTGTGGTAATTATCGACCTAACATCACCGATGACAGTAAAATAGCTAAGGGTGACATTGGGTCACACAAGATATTACGAGAATTTCATAAGGGGATACACAACAATTAGGGCACCAATGGAGAAACTATTGAATAAGGATCTGAAGTTCGAATGGAACGACGAATGTCAAAGAAGTCTCGATACTTTGAAACAGAAAATGGTTGCAACACTGATATTAGTTTTTCTATATTGGACGAAGGAGTTCCATGTCCATGTCGATGCTTCGTCAGTTGCATTAGGAGTGATTTTGGCTCAACCAGGGGAAGGAGCGATTAATCACCCAATCGCGTTCGGAAGTCAAAAGGTGTCGACCGTGGAAAAAAACTACACAACGACAGAGAGGGAGGTGTTGGCAATGGTGTATGAATTACAAAACTTTCGCCACTACCTATTAGGAGGACATTTCAAAATGTTTACGGATCACTCAACACTAAATTACTTGGTTAACAGGCCTCTGTTGGGGGGGGGGAGATTTGTCTATGGTTATTGTTATTCCAAGAGTTTGATTTCGAGATCATTGTGAAGCTAGGGAGGTTGAATGCAGGACCTGATCATCTATCAAGGATAGAAACAGGTGAAGATCCAAACAACATGGAGGACGGCTTACTTGATGTGTAGTTTTTTAGAATCAGAATGGTGGATGACCATTATGAGAAAATTGTCCATTTTTTTACGACAGGAAAAGCACCGGAGGAATTCACCACGAGTCAGAAGAAGCAACTGGTCATCAGAGCTGTAGATTTACAGCTAATCGCAGGACAAGTCTACAAAATGGGACCGAATGAAATTCTACGTCGATATGTTCTACCGCATGAACATGAGAGAGTATTATCAGAGGAGCATGATGAAATTCCAGGAGGACATTATGGAGGTTGTGCAACCGCTAGAAATATACACCGAGCTAGTTTATGGTGGCCGACAATGCACACTGATGCAGTAGATTATGTTAAAAGTTGCGAAGTCTATCAAAGGATAGGGAAGACGTCACGATGGGATGATATGCCACTAGTACCTCAGATAACACTACAATTGTTTGATAAATGGGCTATGGATTTTGTGGGACCCATCAATCTTCTAGGAAAATGGATGGGTACGTGATATATCATCATTGTGACAGATAGGCTTGACACAATGGGTAGAGGAAGAACCAGTGATGGATTTTACAACTGCGACAACATCTAGGTTCCTATTTGACAATGTGATTACTCGGCTTGGTTGTCCCAAGATATTGATGAGCGACCAAGGGAGTCACTTTGTCAATCAGACGATTAGCGCAATGACTGAGGAATTTCAGATACAGTACAAGAAGAGTACTCTATATCACCCACAAATGAATGGAGCAGTCGAGGAATTCAACAAGGTATTGTAACATGCACTAACAAAGGTATGCAATGCAAATCGCGACGATTGGGATTTGAAAATCCCTATGATATTATGGGCCTACAAGACAACATGTAAAATATTGATGGGAAAAAAGCCATTTAAGATCATTTATAGATAAGAAGCGGTAATGCCAATGGAATACATCATTCCCAGCCTATGCATAGTGACAGCAATAGGCATGAGTGACGAAGGAGCGGTTGAAGAAAGGTTGACTCAATTGTTGCAGCTCAAAGAGGATCGGTTCATCGCAGGTTTCCACTAGCAAGTAGAGAAGGATCGATAGAAGGCCCATGGCATGACCACCATGTAAAATCAAAGTACTTCCAACGTGGAGATATGGTTCTCATATATGACAGCAAGTTCGCAAAGCACCCAAGTAAGCTATAGATGCATTGGTCAGGACCCTATGTTACTCATTTCATCATTGATGGAGGTGCAATATAGCTGCAACAGTTAGATGGAGCATTGCTACCGAAACTAGTAAATGGAATCCAGATAAATCCCTATCAGGATATCTAGGTGCGACACCAATGCTGACAGTTGCACAAATGAAAAAGAAAGAGAAAAGGAAAAGAAAATCACAACAAAGTGTGTCAACAAAAAAGGAAACACAAATCGTAGCAAAGGATGAAGCTTGGAAAAAACAAACGAGGCACGACTTGGTCAAATCAGAAAATAAATGTAGAAATTAAACAGGATGGGCGACGATGCAAGTGGGAAAGACACACGTTTATGGAGAAAACAGACTGTTATATTTGTAGAATCGACAGTGGATTTGGTCAATCTTCAAGGTATTTTCCAATGATGGCCGAAATCATTCGCACAGGAGAAACAAAGGCTATAGGAATCAGCCATGAGGCATGGATTGAACCATTGTGAGCATTGTGGGGACGAATTAGAGCAAATGGAATTATAGGAGAGAAGTGAAGAGTGAAGGAGGAGTAGAACAATAGCCATGTCCCAAATGATTTCAAGCACTAGTATGGAGGGATCGCCACTGCATAGCGTACCAATCATGGAAGAGCAACCCGAAGTTTAGGTCGTATCATCGCGACCAACTAGGAAGATGAGGAGTGCAAATCGCCCAATCTCTCCATAATGGTGTATCAAATCAACTCGCAATTCAACAAGGGTAGCCAAAGCAGAAGCTGGCCAATCGACGATGGGAGGGGAGGACTCAACCATGTGGAAAGGGTCGAGAGTAGATGATATCCTGGGGTATGTACCGTAGAGAATTCTAGGAGCGTCGATGGTACGCATCAGTAAGAATATGAAGTATAGCATTAAGATGTCGACAATGTTGAAGGGAGTACACATAACAATGAGCATCGTTTCATGGTTGTGGAAGCAACAATACATCGATCATGACATTCTGGAACATCCAAAATGCACAAAGGAGACTTATGAGCATAGAGCGCGAGCGCATGGAGACAAGGGTCCCAGCACCAAAAAACCAATGCAATGGGAATTGGGGTTACAGCGGCCAGGGTTGTTAACCATCATACATATGCCACATTTTGGCTGCTCAATGTAGGCTAATGCTTGTGTGAAGCAGTTTCTATCATGTTTCCATGGTGGGTACCTATGGTTGGATACAAAGGTCCTCATGGTCGATTTGATAACACAAATGACCGGCTTTCCCAAGGCAGGGGTTGATCTATCCCAATACTTCAGAGGGAAGGAAAACAACAAAAAGTTGGCAACAAGGTTAAATAATAAGTATGATGTGATTGTCACGACAAGAGAGTGTATTTTATTAGCACCATTATTGACCAAGGAGTTCGAATCGCAACAAAGCTGTTGGCCATGAAAATCGTGCACAAGAACAAGCCAAACTAGTGCACGTCACGAGTTCTCACATGCACAAAGCAATGCGCATCAATATTTCAAATGAATTGGGATTTATTTTTGCTCAACAACTTGATGGAAGATGCCATATTGGCACAACAGGGTAGAAGACCATTTACCTACTCTTGGTTACTAATCCTTCAATGCACTTGTGGTTTGGATGGAGCCAAAGTACTATCAAGGAATGGATATTGAAGTCCTCAACATCTGCAAAGGAGCCCGGTACAAAATTATATGGGTGCCTAACCACAAGGATCAACAAACTGACAACAACATCTAGTTCTACTTGTACTTGGATGCATTGTGGGAGGTGGCAACAAAAATCCTGCGACTCACAAATGAGGTTGCGACAAATTATAGGAGGGTTGCACGATTAGCAATTGGTATGGATGCTATCCAAATTCAAGCACAACATGATACAGACCATCAATGGTTGATAACATAGTACAAATTGACCGATGAAGAACTAGACGCCATCATCGACGAATGGTTGCTAGAGTGGAAAGTTTCAGTTAGCATTGACGAATTGTTGGACATGGAAGATGTACTGCCATCAAATATTCCAATCGAGCAGGAATAGGAGAAGCAATCTGACAAGGACTCACAAGAGGAATCATCAGCAAATCTGGCATATTCAGAGCTGGAGAAGCAATAGGAAGAGGCACAGACAAAGTGCCTGTTTGAACCAGGTGAAGGGAGTAATACTACGAAGTTCTCATACAAACAAGTAAGCAAGATATTGGCTGCAATTACTACAACGACCAGCGAAATCCAAGAATAAGTAATGCAACATGCCACAGGGTATTTCCACTAATTGAAGGGGTTGTTGAAGTCACTGAAAAATGCAGTACTAGAGACAAGGGTATCACAAACAGATCCACTGCAAAGAGAATTCGAGGTAAGTATTTGTAATAAAGCGCAGATGATAGAAATTTCACTGCAAGCACTAACGACAAGGGATGAATATGTCGACGCTACCTTGAAACAATTTGACTTGATCGATCTCAACATTAACGACATTTTGATGCATATGGTGGTCTGACTTCATAATGAAGTGAGTCAAGAAATAAGAGACCGTGAGGTGATGGCGCATGACCAATTGGTCAAGTCTCGAGAGCAAGTAACAAAGGCAGAAGCTGAGATTCAACAAATGAAGATAGAGCAAGAGGCAATTGTGAATGAAAAGACCAAGGATTTTGATGACAGAAGGTTATTGGAGAGAGAAATATCGGTTGCATGCAAAAATATTCCGAACATTACTCCATAAATGTTCACCAAAGAAAAAGTGTTTAGATTGGGAAAAATATTCGTCGATCCGAGGAAAGAAAACATGGAGTTGCAAGCACGAGTTGTACCAAGCACACTGCCAAAGCAACTAGCAGAAATAAGAGGAGTCATTGTGGATTCCATGACAGAAATTACGGAGAGTGAGAAGGTAGTTCGAACAATTGTAGAGAAGATCACCAACTGTTGGGGGAATTTGGTGCAAAATGAGCATCTACACCAGCTAGAAGCATAATTGACTGAAGCAGAAGTGAAATTTTCATCCCTACAGGGATCTCTCAGATGGATTCCCCCACTAGCACAGATGACCAAGGTAGTGGAGCTTAAGGAGCAGCAGCAGCGTGTCAATAAGGCACATACTAGACACCAGAGGAGGTTGACATAGTTAGATGAACTGCATAGCACATTAGAGGAAGTGGCACTCAAAGCGATGGAAGAGGTCATGAAGACGAAGGGGGACTTAACCACTGTACAACATATGAATGAGGACCACCCTATGGAGCAAGAAGTGGAGCAGTGAAAAACAATCAAAGCAAAGGTCAAATCATTCTTCAATGAAGTCAAAACTATATACGATGAATTCAGGACAAAGTTGGATGCACTAGTAATTTCTAGCGAACGTGGCTCGAGGACGATCCACAATTTTCTGTTGGGGTCCTATTGGCAAGGGGATAGGATGCACAAGGTGCATTTCTGCCATCGACAAAGAATTCGACAAGAGAAATATTCAACTGTGCAAAAAAATACACCGACAAATGTGGTCATGTTGGTCGAGTTAGTAAGAAGTTTTGGTCAAAGTAGTTAGAAAGTCGACTATGTGGACCATTTTGTAACGCCTTAAGCCTATAAGTAGATTTAGTATTAGAGTCATTAGATCATCGAACAATTATCATTGGAGAGATATTTTTTAGTCTTGGATCTGCTTGCATGCGATCGAACATGTTGTCGATCTAAGGATGAATGTATTTTCTGGTCTAAGGTTGTTAGAATAAGGATTTTTTTTTGTTGCGAGTTGTTTTTGGAGATAATATAAGGATGATGTTAATGATGAAATTCCTGTTCTTATTTGTTTATCTGCATATTTATTAAACATGCAAACTTAATGATTGTGCGATTTATAAATTTACATGCTTAAAGATGAATGATGCAATTTTTTGCAGTATTCATTGGGTTAATACATGTTTATGTTTTTGTCAAAGGAATTCTGAGTTAAATGAATCTGAATTATGTTACTGTGATGCTTGAGTCTATTATGAAGGATGATAAGTAGATATTATAAATGATGTGCATAAACCCCTGTATCTATGAGTATCCTTGATCCAGGAGGATATTCGTGGCCACCCACCTATTCCTCTTGGACCCCCACCATTGTTTCTTTTAGTTTTCCAGTTTCCTTAATTGTAGCACAATTTACTATTTTTGGCAGTTTTCGGGTCCTAAACTTTCGGAGCCGTTTCGAGGCCCTAAACGATGTTTTTTTGGCATCAAATGGTCAGGAAAATATGAGTCTATCCTACACACAATATTTGTTGTTTATGGATGTAGTCCTTAAATAGATCTTTCTAACGATATATCATGCGCGTCAAGCAGAGGTAGTATGCTAAAGTTACGACCCCAGGAAATTGATGTACCAAGTTACCCAATGGGGCCCACATTAAAGTGTTTCACCTCCTAGGGTTAGGTTTTTGGATGTGCAGGGCTTCCATTGTTTCTCAATAATATATAGGCCTTCGAGCCTCATTGTAACACAGAGTTCAGAGGCATGTAGCCGCCACATCTCCTCTCAGAGATGAGCTACTAGCACTCTAGCTAGTTTATTTCCATTCTGTATGTAAACAAGTTTCAATTATTGATTAATGAAATGAAGTGCTATTTCCACTGCATATTTGTTTCTATGGTTATTTGTGTATTCTATTGCATTCCTGCATAAATCCAGATCAGTGGTATCAGAGCAATCTGCTCTTTCTCGATCCTTCTTTGCATGTCCCCAATGAGGGCAAGGTATAAAGAGTTAGGGCTCGATCTGGTTGAACCTTTGCAAGATCAGCCTCGCAAATCCCGACGGCCACCCATGGGGGATGAAAAGAAAGATGAGGGCGCAGAAGATCCTATCAAAATTTTGCTCAAGGAGGCCCTTGAAAAACAAAGGAACGGGATAATGGATAACTTCGCCCAGATCCTTCAACAACTTCCCACTGGCAGTGCATCTGCATCTAGCAGCCACTCTGGAGGTGCAACCCCTTTTAAGATACAAGTAAACTTCGACATTCCCATATTTGATGGTCGAATAGATGCAGATGTCGTAGATAAATGGTTGAATCTATTAGAAGGATATTTCTCGGTTCATGACTTTTCTGACCGGGAAAAGATTACTTTTTCTCTACTCAAAGTCGCCCCCCATGTCAAGGACTGGTGGGAAACCTACTGTGAGAGAAAGGATGAGGAGGAACCCTCTCTATTCTTGGACGTACCCACTTGGAATTCTTTCTGAGATGCCATAGAGGGACAATATTATCCAGTGGGGAGCTATGAGGACAAGTACATCCAATGGACTATGCTGCGACAACAAAGAGATCAAGATGTGCATGAGCTGACGAATCTGTTCCATAACCTATGCACCAAGTTGGGTATCAAATATTTAGAGAAACATTTGGTGCTGAAGTATCGCAGTTGTCTACACAGATACATTCAGGAGGAAATGGAGTTCCTCGACATCTCCTTGCTTGGTACGGCATATCGGTACGCTGCCAAAATTGAGAAAAAATTCAAACAGAAAAAGCAAGACTTTGGATCTGCGAATCAGAAGCAAGGGAAAGGTGACCCCAAACCGCAAAACCAAGGACACAACCAAGGCATGGCGACTCAAGAAAACTTTCCAAAGCCGCAATCAAAGAGCAACACTGCAAAGCTGAAGAAGGAAGCAGGAAAGTGGTGCGAGTTCCATAAGAGCCCCACTCACAACACAAGTGAGTGTCGGGCTAAGCAGTCACTAGTGGCCGAGATAAAGGCTTCTGAATCAGAAGCATACTCTGACACTGAACTAGAACTCGAGAAGGGGAATGAAAGAGGGAAGAATATTATCGATGCAGAGCCCAATGCCACCATTGCCACCACGAAGATCCAAAAGGAAGAACCAGAAGATTCAAAGGAGGAGGAGCATCTTTTCCACTCCCAGATGTGGGTAAAGGGTTCCCCACTATAGTTCATTGTTGACAGTGGGAGCCAAAAAAACCTGATTTCAGCAGAGGTCATGAAGCGGTTGGGTTTGCTGACCACAGCACACCCATAGCCGTACACCAACGGGTGGCTTCACCAAGGACGAGATCTCCGCGTTAGCCAGCAGTGCCGACTTCCCTACAGCATCAAGCCCTTCATCGATGAGGTATTATGTGATATTGCTCCTCTTGATATTTGTGATGTATTATTAGGTCAACCATACTTATGGAAGCGACATGATGTGTATGAGTCCCGGCCTTGCGTTTTTATTATTGTGTTGGGAAATAATTTGTATAGAATACCAGAGGTACCATCCCCTGCCACTATCTCTTTGGTTACTGCAAAACAATGCAATAAGTTCATTTCCAAAACCGGGAAATTTGTTTTCTTAATGATCCGCCCTCAGAGCAAGAAGAAGATTGTTGCCACAACCTCCAGACAGGGCCCCTCCACACAACAACAACAAATGGACAAGGTCGTGGAGGAGTACCAGGACATATTCACCTCACCCACCGGGGTGCCTCTCCACTGTCAGGTCAAGAACCCCATCGATCTGACCCCAGGTGAGCCGCTGCCCAATAGACCGATCTATCGTCGTTTTGTTCTGGAGAATGATGAAATCAAGAGGCAAATTCAGGAGCTGCTGCAGAAGGGTCACATCCGGCCAAGTTCATCGCCCTATGGGAGCCTGATCGTGTTGGTACAGAAGAAGGATGGGACTTAGAGACTCTGTATTGACTATCAGGCGCTGAACAAGATCACTGTCTGGAATAGGTACCTGATCCCACAGATTGATGACCTCCTAGACCAGCTTCAAGGGGTGAAATATTTTAATAAGATAGACTTAAAGCCCTGGTATCACCAGGTGTCGATCGAACCGACCGATGTGTGGAAGACTACCTTCAAAGCCAAGGAGGGCCTTTTTGAAGGGTTGGTCACGCCTATGGTTCCTTAGTACATTCTAGTCTAGCCTATGGTCAATGCTAGACACCAAGCTCACAAAGTCCACAACTTTCCATCCCCAGACTGATGGCCAGACAGAGGTCATCAACAGGATGATCATACACATTTTGCACATGTACAACTCAAAGCATCCACGCACATGAGATGAGAGCCTCCCCTATGTACAACACAACTATAACCGGCCCTCCACAGCTCAACCAACCACAGGCCCTTTTAGGTGGGCTTGGGATTCCAGCCACTATGTCCCATTGACGTAGCCATGCCATTTGCAGCTACTCAGGCTGATTCAACTCATATCCAGTCTGAATTTTCCAAGGCAAACAACTTAATTGAGCCCATTTAGCACATTCGCCAACAGGTTCATGACATATTGGACAGATCCAATGCTAAGTACAAGCAGCGACATGATCAGCATTGGGTACACCACAACTTCTAGGTGGGTGACAAAGTGTGGCTACATTTGTAGAAGGAGCGCATCGCTGGACCCCACCGCAAGCTTTGCCTGCTCCGATATGGGCCATACACCATCACCAAGGCTGTCGGAGACAATGCCTTCAAGCTTAGTATTCCAGCATTCCTTGGTCTACACCCAGTGTTCAATGTGGACTTCCTTCGGCCCTACTTTCCACCTCTACTGGACACATCAGACGTGGCAGAACAACTCACACCAATAGAGTTAAACCCTGATTGCATGGAACAAGCCACCGCTGATTAGATTATGGACACACAAATCAAGAACACCCACCAGTAGAAGATCCAACTATATCGAGTTGTCAAAGCAGGCCAACTCCTTCACCAGGGAAAGTGGCTCACCAGGGACCAAGTTCAACAGAAGTTTCCTCATCTCATGGAGGAACTCAATGCAATGGGGACCATTGCTTCCTAAGGGGGGTGGAATGATCCAGGAGGATATTGGTGGCCACCCACCTATTCCTCTTATACCCCCACCATTGTTTCTTTCAGTTTTCCAGTTTCCTTAATTGTAGCACAATTTACTATTTTTTGGCAGTTTTCGGGTCCTAAACTTTTGGAGCCGTTTTGAGGCCCTAAACGATGTTTTTTTGGCATCAAATGGTCGAGAAAATATGAGTTTGTTTCAAACTCAATATTTGTCATTTATGGATGTAGACCTTAAACATATCTTTCTAACGATATATCATGCACGTTAAACACAGGTAGTATGCTAAAGTTACGACCCCAGGAAATTGATGTACCAAGTTACCCAACGGGGCCCACATTAAGGCATTTCACCTCCTAGGGTTAGGTTTTTGGATGTGTAGGGTTTCCATTGTTTCTCAATAATATATAGGCCTTTGAGCCTCATTGTAACACAGAGTTCAGAGGCATGTAGTCGCCACATCTCTTCTTAAAGATAAGCTACCAGCACTCTAGCTAGTTTATTTCCATTCTGTATGTAAACAAGTTTTAGTTATTGATTAATGAAATGAAGTGTTATTTCCACTGCATATTTGTTTCTATGGTTATTTGTGTATTCTGTTGCATTCCTGCATAAATCCGGATCAATCCCTATGATAGAGTAAGAGAAAATGTGCAAATCCTCTTCCTTTTGCGGAAACGTGGTTCCTGCAGCCCTCCCTTAGACATCTCAGGTGAGACTGCATCTGCTTCACAGGTGTTGTTGGATAGGGTAAAAGCTATCAGGTTCGATGTTTAGGGACTTTGCGTCGATAGTTGTCGACAGATCTATGGAGTGAACCTGTGTTGACGAAAGTGTGCCAACATAAAGTGTTAATAAAAAGGAACTAGTTAAATAAAGTGCTTTACATGAAGCCTACTTTAGTTAAACTAAAAGACGACACTTTAGTTAAACTAAAAGATGACACTTAAGTTATGCCACTTGAGTTAAGGAAATTGTACGATGACACTTGAGTTAACATCCTAACTAAGTGATCCTACATCCAATTAGAAGGTGATTTCATTCTGAATTTGGTAGAGCATGATTTAATGTCAAAGATGAGATGCATTACGCATTGTGTATGTAGGATTGAAGAAACCGAGGTGTAGATCTATTATCCAAGAATAACATTTTCTATAGTTTGCATGGGAGCCTAATCCCCCGTGAAATGATTCGTTATTTCTTGCATGAAACTAATTTTGTATTTTTATTAATGTGTTGGACACATTGCAAAAATATTTTGGTTGATATCTCTTTTCTATTGCTCAGTATCTACGTCTGGGGTGTTTTTCTCTCTTATCTTGCAATTGGGGTGCCAAAAGAAAACTTCTATTGTAAAATACATTCTCTACTATCTCTCATAATTATACTGAAAATATTTGTTGGGGTTTTTCATCCTCATTGTTATGAGGGTTTTCCCCATGGTACATCCTATGTTATGGTTGAATGTTTATGTGTATGAATGGTTCATTGATTTCAAGTATTTAGTATTTCTGCATGTAAATAATAAAAGACCAAATCTCAACAAAAAATTGGAGTGATCAACACTATATGTACATCTAACAAATAATTAGTGTCACAAAAAAAGGATAAATCCAAGAATCCAAAGAAGAAACAACCTCAAAACAACAAACAAATTAAGGGTATCAAACCCTCTCATCCAACTTACTTCCAACGGTGATAAAGGCACTAAATAAAAAGGTGTGGAGACTAAGACTAACATTGCAATTCTTCTGTCTCATATGTCTATGACATATAAATGTTTAAAATTTATGGAAGACTTAGAAGCAACAATGAAAAAGTATGATACTAATCATAACTATTCTTCCACAAACTCTTCTTCTCATGGATATGCACTTTCTGCTTTTATTTTTTCATTTAATGCATCATCTATGTATTTTTTAATATATGGCTTATTGATCCTTAAGCATATATCATATTCTAGGGATAAATCCATTTTTATTCTCTTAATAAATGTAACAACAAAAAATATTGATGAGTGATGATAGATCTCTTAGTGTTGTAGGATCTATAATAGTTCAACTAGAAGATGGTAATTTCAATGATGCATTATGTGTTACGATACTTTGTTGCAAAATTCTATCAATATACTAGGCACTCATTTAGGTGAAGGAAAAATAATCTATTTTCACCTCATCAAGTTGTAATTAAGTATTTAAAATATCCTAAGGATGTCCTAATAACTAGAACTCATTATGATATTACTAAGTTGTAATATAGATTTGACAACTTTTGGTCATCATCTTTTCCATCAATTTTCATTACTCATAGCTATAAATTGGAGCCAATGAATGACTTGACCAAGCGAGCGCATCAGGCGGGCTTTATGATCACTGATTTCGATATGGACATAGTTGTCCAGGACTGGCCGGTAGAACGGAGCGGCCCAGTCGAGAAGTAGGTGGACCTAGAAGGAAACCGGGAAGGAGAAGGCCAAGGCGAGGGCCAAGGAAATGACCAGGGGAATGGTCAGAGTCATGACCAAGATGATGGGCAATGAAATGATGAGGCAATGGCTAAGGAAATCAGATGCCAAGCTCCGATGATGATGATAGTACACAAAGAACGAATGATGATGATGATGACGATGATTCGAACATCACTCCTACTGATGAGGATGTGAGGAAGGCCCGTGAAGAGGCGCACAATGTAGAGCAGCATCTGCTGCAGCGTAAGAAGAGAAAAGCGTACAAATCAACTAACACTATTAACTTAGCTGAGGAGTACATAAGCTTGTTGTTCGATGTAATCGCAATAGTTTCCAAATCCAACTTGCGAGGTATAAGTAAGAAGCAGCTGCGACTGACCAGCAAGTTGGTGGAAAACATTAATCAGTTGACAGAGGTCGTCAACAAAGTCAAAGACATCGTCGAGGCTAAAAAATATGGTGTGGGTCCTAGTATCCCGTTAGTCACACCGGAGATGGTGCCTATGATAAAAGTAGAAATCCAGGCGCAAGTATTAGAGACGGGGATTTCTGAGTTTGATACAGTTGTCCACGGGTTTGACATCCTGAACATAGAATTATCTAAACTCACGTTAATTGAATTCTATGTAGTACAACAAGAAGCTGCGACTGAGATACACATCTGAGAGAATGTTGTGGCATATCAGGCGACCAAATAGAAAAGGAAGGCAAAATAGCACAAGGCCCTCCCGAGAGAGAAAGAGAAGGAAATCGAGGTGTGCGAGCAGAGCCAGCTTACACTTGTTGAAGCCATTAAGGAAGCAGTCATAGCATTTCCTTTAGAAAAGGGCCAATAAGATGCAGACATGGTCGCAATGGTAGCACACCTATCCTGAATTGCTACAGACCTGAGGAGGCAGGTCTAAGAGTTACAAGTAAGATAGACACCAAGCACACCTCTAGAGGTGCTTGAAGAGCGCAAAAAAGGAGTGTCTGAGGCTGAGGAAAGGATAAGGTGAGGAGAAATAATATGCACTAAGGCTGTTGAAGCTATTTTTGCAATGTGGGAAGCGCTTCTGGATGATTAGACCGTGGAAAAGATAAAGGAAGATGCGCGACAAGCTAATGAGAAAATCACCGCGCTAAAGGCAGACATGAAGAAGCTGCCAATCAAAGAGAGGAGCGCAAAGGTCACAGAGCTCAAGAAGTTACAACAGGAAGTGAAAGCTCTCCGTGACCAGGAGCATACAAGAAACGATGAGATCACAGGACATCAGTTGGAGGCAGAGCGAGCTACAGGCCTTCTTCAACCTAAACAACAGAATCTCCAGAATATTACTCAGTCATTAGGAGAGGGACCATCGAAACATATCAGTTCCAACCGTGTGAAACAATTGGCCATGCAAGTGGAGGAAGTAACAGAGGCATTTGCAAGGGCACAACAAATTCTGAAGGAGTTTCAGGACAAGGTTATTCTTGTGGCGCATCCTCCGCCATAAGTCTGAA
This sequence comes from Pseudotsuga menziesii, assembly GCA_001517045.1. Lineage (NCBI taxonomy): Eukaryota > Viridiplantae > Streptophyta > Pinopsida > Pinales > Pinaceae > Pseudotsuga > Pseudotsuga menziesii. The sequence goes on from LPNX010416764.1 coordinate 161,308, forward strand.
TGTTACGAACACTCAATTTTTGCAGAGACGTCAATTTTTGCTTAGTGGCTCGGGACGAGCCACATGTGAGTGTTGGGAGCCTATTGGGTCAGGAAAAGTGCATAAGGAAGAATCTGACGTGGACACGCAAGAGGAAAACATGCGCGTGACGAAGGAGAAAAGAAGGTAAATGATGGAAAAGAAGCGTAAAGAAGAGGAAGTTGCGACAAGGATTGCTACGACGAGGAAAGGTAGATCTGAGTCGATGGAAGAGTTAGGTAGAAGAGTTAAAGCAGAACATGTGCAAGTCAAGGAAGACTACATATGGACAAACTGAGAGAAGACCAAGGACATTTTTGCAGCTAGTTATGACCAGTATAGACAGGCTGAAAGACATTTTCGTGGCTAGTTAAGGCTGTGGTTAATTTCATGCATGAATTTTGCAGCTAGGTATGGGTCAACATTAATGTAATCATAGATATTTTGTATCTACTTACAACTGTAATAACTGAGTTGTACTCAATCGGCCTTGTGTGGTCTTGTAAATACTATAAATAGGAGGAACCTACTTTATATAAGGGTTAGATATGAAGAGATTAGATTAGCTTCATTAAGAGTTAGAGGAGTAGAAGTATTGTTGACTCAGAAGAGGAGTCAAGTAGAAGTGTCGATCCAGGCTTTGTGCAGATCAGTAGGACTAGATAGAAGCAATAAACCAGAGAGCATGAGAGCAAGAAGAGTTGAGCAAAAGACATATCTTAAGAACAATCTACAAGTCGCAGACTGCAAGGTGCTATAAACATTTCTCATCCCAAATGAACAACACCTTGGTGGTTTTTCCCAGATGGGTTTCCACCTTACTTCCTGTGTCAAACGAATGAATGTTGTTGAATATTGAAGTCTTATGTGAATGTTTGCTTACTTTATATTGTTATAGTCACTGTTGAATGTATGTCACAATATCACCAATCATTGAATGAATGTTTGAATGTTAAAAGCATTGTCGACATGTATGTATGATTTCATGGTTAATCTGCTAAGTTACATTATGAGTCGCACACTGTTCATTATTCTCAAGGAATAAGCTGCACTGCACAGTTGCTCCAGTTGTTAAGTAGTTAAGGACAAGGTTGTGTCACACACCGGTTGTGGCGCGTAGTTGCATCTCTATCGCGTAGCAACAAACTCCATCCCTCCATCTCCGTCAAGCGTCTTGGATGCGCACCAAGGGACTATAATCCATCGCCAATTGCGGAAACATGGTTCTAGAAGTTACACATTAAGATATCTCGGGTGAGACTGTGCCTTCCTTGTGGGTGTTGCCGACTTAGATTGCTCTGTTGGGTCGATGTCTTTTGGTGTCTTGTTGGTATTGTGTTGTTGTTGAACCTTGAGTCGAGACATAAGAGAAGTTTAGGCCAACATATAACCACCCATGATTTGAACCTGAGACCTTATGCTCACAACTTACAACACTCAACCACTTGAGCTAGCCCACCCAGTTAGGAGGTAATCCTCCTTATGCCTTGAATGTATTAAAAAAAACTATGGAGGGTTGTATTAATTCTTAGTACTGGGTGTATCTCCCTTTGTTGTATCCCTTCATTTAGTATTGTTGGGGCCTAATAACTCATTGTATTGTTCATTATTGTGTTAATGGGTCATTTGTTATGGGTTATTGCATGAATTAAGGGGATTAAATGAACATTTTAATGTAAAAGTAGGTAAATGTAATTATTACCCCCTTCATGAGCATAGCATTAATAGGATTCTTCGAAAGGTCATTAGCATCATCATATTCATCATTGTAATTTTTGTATCTCTGTTTATTGTATCGGTTTCAAGTAAAGAGAAGGAAAGGAGGAGTGGACTTTCCATAACTCTCTTGTCGTCATGGAAAATGGATGCATTTGATATAGTGAGGTATTTATCTCATTTGGATAAATAATATTTGAGTATTTTATTAGGTTCATGTGTTCTTTGTTTTTACCGCGTGTTTTCATATTGTAGAAACAATGATCTTAAAGAGATATTTTCCATTTGTTATTAATCAATTCCAGGGTTTCTTAATAATGTTGATCATTGAAGAAAATGGCCAACAAGTACCTTCGTGGTACCTTCCATGTCATATTTGCACTCCTTGGTACTTCATCTCAAGAGGTTTGAATAACTTCATTGTACAGGATAATGAATTCTCATTGCTAGGCTTTGCAACACCATGTGGGAATCTAGGTCTAGTATCAACTATATATGACTTTCTAGACTTCACTTGGTGTGGAACCTTCTCCTCTTACTTTCAAATATTCTTTAATCTCCTTGGTTAGATAATATTTTGTGGCCTTAAACTTAGTGGTTTCAATATTCATACAAGACATAAATGCCTTAAGTTTCACATCCCCAAGATATGGGTTTAATGACCATGTTAACCTATACTACAACACATAATTATGCAAGTGGAGTTCACATAGGAGCTTTCTTCTCTCTAAGGTAAGGTCAAAATATAATTGATAAAATTTCCAAATAGTTTGGAAATATAGCTTCATCTAAGATAACAACATTTAATATAAAACTTATAGAATTTTTCCTTAAGGTATAAAGCATAAAACCTCGCAAGAGTTCCATAGGACAACATCTCATTAACATGCTAAACAATGTCTTCACATACATTTTTCAACCTTATTATTTCCTCAACTTTCTTTGTGGACTCTTTACTTTTCTTATTAGATTTATTTTCATTGATTAGGTGAACAATGCCAAATGAATATATGGTTACAACGCATCTTCAAATGAAAATATGGAACATCCACCTAACAGAAACATAATGCCTAACAAGATGTGCCAACATGATAAAAAAAAACATGAAAAGCTAAAATTTAACACGTAACACGACCTAACTCATAATTAGTGAGATGAAAATGCATAACACAACATGACCTAAAATGGAAGAATAATGACATTAAAAATTATGCATAATGTGGTAAAAAAGGACACCACCAGGGCATAATAAAAGACCTACATGCCTACAATAGCATAACAACGTGATGCAAGTTGATGCCATTAGGACATTAAAAGGTTCTTAACAAAATGTTAGAATGACAAAATGTTAGGTTTAATGAGGATGCTTATGGTGCACCAAGAAGATGCCATTGGGTACGACAAACACATGCTAAGAGGAAACAACTAGGATGTAATGGGATGTTAAGAGGACACAACTAGGATGCAATTGGGATGCCATATTAGACACAATTAATAGTTATGAGGACACGAGTAGGATGCTACATGGACACAAATGTGATGCTAAGATGATGCAAATAAGATGGAAAGGGTGGCAAAAAACGAATGAGAAAAGAGGCAAATATCATACAACGAGGCCAAACAAAAATGCAAAAGATACAAAAAGACACAACAAGAACATGCAAATAGATCCCTAATTATAGTATATATATATATAT
>LPNX010416764.1:164970-177317 GCA_001517045.1 Pseudotsuga menziesii
ACACTTTAAATTTTAACATGCATAATAGTTGGAAGGACAAATGTTTTCACTATTCAAAACATTCAACGTTTTTTTATTATAATTGGATTATAAATCTTAAAATATTCTACAATGTCATCTTACATTCTTTCATATTATTATAGAACTTTGGTTTACAAATGTACATTATAGGATCTATGGTCTTGTTATATTGAGTTGTGTCCATATAAATAGGGTATTCTTCTCTATTATTAAGAAGAAGATTACAAGTTCTCTCTATTCTCTATAGGTTTAAGTTCTCTTAATGTTTTAACTTATCGTTTATATGTTTTCTTTGTATTTTAACTTATGGTTTATATGTTCTCTAAATTTTCATTATATGTTTTATATATACCTTAAAACTTTAATATTATTGTTATGTCTATTTCATAACTTTAATTTCAAGATTAGAATTTTCCCTCATCTTACTTTATAAATTGTTTATAAAGTTGTAGGCTTTGTTAACTTTACCACATTATCACAACTTATCATATTCTCATTCTTATCTTCTAATTTGTTTATAATCTTACAAATTATAATTATAAACTTGATTAACTTTACAACATTACCCCAACTTAATCATTTTAGTATTTATTAATGACTCTATAAACCTTGCAATGGTTTGGCAACATAATTTAGATTTGTATTTACTTCCAAGTAACTCTTAAATCTCTTGGCTAACTTGGATGATTACCTCATATGAAGAATAGCTTAAAAGTGTTTGTTACGTAGATGATTTAACTCATGTAAATAATACTTTAACATGGCCTTCATTTGAAAATAAATATATAAAAAAATAAATAAATTAGAGACAATGCTAATGTTGATAATATCATGCACTTAGCATAACGTATCATGCGAGTGTTATAGCCACATTTGTACAAGAGGCAACCCATGTCGATATGTAATGGTTATGAAAATAATATACAATATATATTGTTTCACTACATTATAGATGATGTTTATTCTTCATCATAAATTTTATTTGGCCACAAAGCTGGTATGTATAACGGTTTTATACAGTAGTGTAAATTTATTTTTAGTAATTAAAAATAATTATATTAAGTATGTAAATAGGTGTTTAGATTTTATAATTTTGGGGTAATATCATTTATGTTTTTTGAGATTATAGGTGATTGAATAAGCCTATTGATTTTATGGTTGTTATTCAAAATTGGCAATAAACAATTATAAAAAATTGGAAAATAGGTTATGCGATTACTGCACTTTTTTGTAAATGGGAAAAAATAAAAAATAGCTCATGTGATAGATGCATCTAATGGCATGGTAATGTGTAGTCTTTATGAAACTAGAACTTCATCTAACACTTGGGAGTAGAGATAACTTGGACAAGGTTTAGTCTAACTCCATTTTGTAGTTGGGAGTTGAGCTAGTGTGAAGTTAGTTTGACACTTGAACTCCTAATAAACTCATTTGAACTCATGTGATAACTGCACTTAGTGGCATGGTAATGTGCAGTCCATGTTAGAGTCAAACTCCCCTAATGTCCATAAAGTTGAGTGGAACTCCATTTGGCAGCTGGGAGTGGAGCTAATGTGCAGTTTGTGTAACAATCAAACTCCTAATGAAATCGTCCAAACTCCGAATAAACTCCTCCATCTTGTAGTTGTGCATCCAACTAATGTGTGGTTTGCATCACATGCCCATTAAACTTTCAATCTAACAACATGGGTACAAAGAGTACAATCAATTTAATTTCTACAAACTTATTCAAACATATTAATATTATTAATATGGTTGTTGCTAGTATGTATAAAAACATCACATTACAAATCACAAAATTAAATTCAATTGATTCAAATAATTGAAAAAATAATAATTATATTGATATGTTCTTTTAAAAGAAGACATGTTGTTAATACAACTATGTACAAACATATATAGAATATGTATATTGATATGTTTTTTAAAAAGAATACATGTTGTTAGTACATTTATGTAGGAAGAGATATAGAATATGTATTATGAAAGAGAATGATGATTATTTATTCTATTATGAAAATTTAGAATATGCTTTATCTGTTTTTAATTTATTTATTTATTAAATTTAAAATAGTTAATGTATAGAAGAGGTGCATATGTTATTAGGGGAGAGATGTGCCCTAGAGATTACCCCTGTATTTTATAAAAAATAATAAAATAAATTATTAAAAATAACTTGTCACTTTGATCCTTTTGGGTGCTTGGTAGATCCCCTTTTATATGGATCTATGTTGGTTGTAAGAAAATTAAAATATATCTTTTAGTTGAGTTGATAAATGGATAGCAGGAAGAATGGGGGTGATAACATGTAGCTAGATATGGATAACTCAGAATTAAACAAGTTTAACTAAAAAAATATGAGAGATACAAAAAATTCCAAATTGTCTTCCATTCTATTGCTATCTCTTATGGAAATACAGAATCAACCCAGAACTACCTAGGTTCCACTTCAGGTCATTAATTGAATTAGTTGATATGATATTCAAATATCATATCATGACCATTGACGGCAATTCATAACAAAAAAACCAGGCATAAAGAATATTACTACCTGGAAATCTGATGAGTAAGGACAGAAAGACAAAATTTCTTGGTTTTTTCTCAATTCATTCTGTGGAGCTAATTCTTGATTCCCTCTATCCAATGGGCAATCTATGCATTGGACTGGTCAAAAAAATACTATGCTTTGAGAGTTCACAGGCAAGAAGAGGCAAGCACACAGGTACCTTAAGTGGGAGGGCAGGCTAGAAGACAGGTACGTTAAATGGCAGGGCAGTTGGCATGTTTGAAGGTTAAGTATCACATGTTATCTCTTCAATTTCTGCATGTAAGGCTTGAGGGTGGGAGCCACCAGGAAGGGAATAAAGCTAAAATTGATTTATGGAATGATAAAGATAGCCTTTATCTTGAAGTATCAAATGTTATCTGTTCAATTTTTACATAAAGATTGAGGGTGCAAGCCACCAATAAAAGAATAAAACTGATTTCTATGGCCCTCATCTTTACATAAACATGAGCACATAAGATGGCAAAAGAAAATAGTCTTTTTCCATTCAACATTGGAGCTAAGCATAACTTATTCTTTTTCCATTCAACATTGTAGCTGACCATAACTTAGATTATACAACAGTGAATGCAGAGTTGTTTAGGCCAGCTGTAGTAGATTCAGAGTGCTGACGCGAAAACGCGTTTTGCACGACCCCATTATTTTCGTTGATGTGGCCCGTGGGTATTCCGCAGAATTGTTTAGGCCAGAGGTGGTAGATTCAGAGTGCTGACGCGAAAATGCGTGTTGTACGACCCCATTATTTTCGTTGATGTGGCCCGTGGAGGGCCGGGGTTATTCCGTCAACTTGTGTGCGATGGATGTTGACAAAACCTTTGATTCAATGTATCTTCTGACCCAAACTTTTCAAAATATCAAAATTGAGATTTAACCATTTTCATATTTCTGTCATGAATGTGGAATTTTCAAAACCATGTTTACATCTGGTAAACAGAGCACTAAGCGCTAACCAAAACGCCCCCAATCCGCCTAATTCAGCAAACCAATTTTGGTCAAATTTTGGTCTAAAGCATAATTTTTAGAGTTTAAAATTCCGCCTAATTCAGCAAATCAATTTTGGTCTAAATTATAATTTCTAAAGTTTAAAATTCCCGCAATATTCAGCAAATCAATTTTGGTCTAAATTATCATTTTTAGAGTTTAAATAACAATTTTAATGATATGAATGGTTTTTAAATCAGCTATTTAATCCAGGACAGTTCAATAAAATTCAGAAATTGTAAAAAAATAGAAAATAACAAATTCTCAACAAAAATTTTACTGATTTTTATGGAAAATCAGCCATAAAAAATCTAGACATTTGAGATGTATTTTAGCCTACGCCCTTGTGAAGTTTGCCCTAAATGTAGGCTTTAAAAACAGAAGTAAACATGTTTTTGGAACTTTCCAAAATATCAAAATTCAAATCAACTTTGTCAAATAATACCTTGTCCTAATGTGCGCTTTAAAACCTTTGGCACGTACGAAGCCCAAGCCCACTCACCTTCCAACCTTTGAATAGTCTAATCCGGTCGGAACTCCAGTGCTAAATTATGATTATGATTGCTAATTGTCCGCGGCGAGATCTATCCACCCCGCTGCTGACTCTTAAAAAGTCTGTCAGCAGGTATGACCATGCCATTATCCAACTGATAGTCATCGACTCATCCCTATGTGGGCTCCATGCATCCATGCGGTATGTCAAAGACGGGTCATGGACATGGCATCTATCAACCCTACCGGCAAAGCTTCCTTTCCGGGAGTCCAATACGATTATTTCGCGTCAGTCTCCCACCAACCATTATCAATAAATGCATCAATTTGAATTCAAATTTGAATCCGTGGAGACTGCATCTCGTCCTTTACTTTTCACATGTCGTCTTTTACTTCATATTTTATCGTTGTGCAGATCCAGCTGTCCAGGGCCTACCAGGTGTACATCTTCTCATTTATTTTCATGAAAATGCCAATAAATATCAGTATTTTTCATTGCAAAATTTCAAGAATCTCTGCCCCTGTACCTTCGAATCCCCTCTATATTTTCCAATCGTCAATGGCCTCCACTTCCTTCCCCGCTGCCTCGAGCTCCACCGCTGTTAATATCTCAGCTCACCATGGGCATTAATTTCTTGCTTTCTTTGGAGTTTTTCTTCTTGACCCGATTACTGATCAAATTCGAAGGGTGGGTTTTAATTTCAATTGGAAGGGCATTTATTCTCTCAGCACTTTAGAGATGAATGGGAATATAAATAATTGTCTTTTAATTGACAAGTATAAATTAGTCAAACTTTTTCATCAAAAAAATGCAAAAAACAAATATTGTTTCTCAGCACTTGTTGTGAAAGCATACATGTATGTGATGGAGAGGCCTAAGTCAATCGAATCCTTGCAACTCATTGTATTTCTAAGTCTCAACACTCTTTTTAAATTGAACCAGAATACGAAAATAAGTTTATTAATGGCTAGATTTGAGAAAGTAATAGGTGTGTGTAATTAAGTGCTTGGGCCTCTAAAATTTGTTGTGTTTTGTACCAGTCCACAGTTCACTGAATCAATAGTCATCAGTAGGAATTTAAATTATTTAATGAAAACAATTAATGTGTATAACCTCTATTCCTAAAACATTTTCCATGCTAATGTAGGCTGCTACCCCTTTTATTGTCTTACCAAAAGGCATGATAATGAGGAAGAAGAACTAAAATTATGGACTTCACCTTCAAAGAATGCCTTGCAATCACATTGGTAAGGACTCATGATAAGAAGATCAGAACCATCCAACATGTCAAATCTCAGTTGATACTGTTAATTAAAGACTTATAAGATAAATTTAATATAAGACTTATAGTTGTATCTTACTCTTTGCGTCTTGACACATTTAATATTTTATGGCTATCTTTGGGCCTTGACCCAATTCGTATTATAAGGTGAGGATGTGCATGCATAATAATCCTTAGTTAAGACTATGAGATGAGGATTTAAAGAGAAGAGAATGTAAAGAGAAAGATAAATTTATATGGATGGATAATTTCAAATGTTGCACTTCTTTTGAACTGTTGATATAAATTATGCCCTTCTTTATTGGAAGGGTAAAATTCAAATTTTAAAATTTTTTTGAAGGACAATTTTAACTTTACACTTTTGGGAAGGGCTAGAACCCTTTGGAAGGGCTCAATTTTGAATGCTGGACCATCCAATAATTCCTTATTGAACACACAAGATATAGTCTCCATCTCAAGTATTCTAATGCTTTTTTTTTCTTCTTCTAGTTGTATTAAATTTTCCTAGTCTATCTTTTTCTTTCTTTTTTTACTTTGCAAATAGTCATATCTATTTCTTGCAAAAACTTTTAACTATAATCTCTTATGCACATAATCCCATATATCATCAACAACCTAATTGCAAAAGCAGTAGACTTAACCAGGAAACCAATTTAAGGTTGCCAAGTTTTTAGCTCTTGATATTTTGTATGCTACCACATTATCAATTTGCAAATCTAAAATATGGAATGCAAAAACTCATACGGATTAGACAAAAAATTCTTACTAAGACTATCAATGAAAGTAGCCAATATTGAATATACAACCATATGCATGCCAACTATTGTTAGCTATTCATAGTCAATAGCTAAGATTTTACTTAGCATGCCAACTATGGTTAGCTATTCATAGTCAATAGCTAAGATTTTACTTAGCTATTAGAAGTAGGGAAGCCACTTCTATGACACCTATTGAGTAGAGTTTGTTGCAAGTGCAAAGGAGAGATATGCAACCCTAATTGTTCATTTGTAATTCCTCTAAGGAATAAAAAACATGCAAGGTAATCCTGATGATAGTCAACTCTTTATCAAAAGAGAATAAGCCTACAACAAACAAGCAAAAATGCTAATAGCTAAGAACATTTGCACATATATGCCGCTAATGTGAGCACTTGTCTCATTTATAATTACCATAGAAATAACATATTTGCATATCATTGATTTCTATGCAATATGGAGATCTATATATGGGCATGCAAGATAAAATTTACCCTGTAACTCATTTTGAGGAGATTGCACAGTGTTTGTAAACTAAGCAAAAAAAACTCACATTGTTGCATGCATTAGCTTGAATGTATTTGGAAATTTCCTAATTGTAGCATCAATTCATAGCATTGAAAGCCAATAGACACATGTGACAATTTAAAAGTTACATGCAACATAGCCAAAGAGAAATTTCACCAATGCACACCTCAAAGAAATAAATTGCTACTGGTAGGAAGAATACTAAAACTATGCCATAGCACAAACACTAAAATTCTGCCACAACAAATTGAGTCCACATAGATAACTAAGATGCAACGATAGGTATGTTTGGAGGCTTGCATGCTTTCTCTATAATGTTGTAGGATTTTTCATTAACTCACGTGCACTAAGTTAAGGTTGTGCATGAATTATTTATTCAACACTACGAGCATCTCACTAAATAGGTGCACCAACAAGGACTGCAGGAATCTCAACAATTATGTGTGGGCATTTCTAGAACACCGATATGTATGCTTGGAGGCATGTGTGCATTCTCTTATGCTCTATGACCATTTACATTGTATGGATGGCATTTGTATAGTGTTACGTGCATCTTCTAGCCTTTGGTGGGAATTATCTTATGCCATGCAAGCATTTCTAGAACACTGACATATATGCTCGAAGGCCTTGCATGCATTCTTGTATTCCCTATTGGAATTTACATTGGTCGACAAGCATTTTTATAGTGGCATGTGCATCTTTTGAGCTTTGGTAGGCATTTTTATGACTTGTGAGCATTTCTAGAACACCAAAACATATGTTTGGAGGCTTGCATGTATTCTTTTATTCTATGTGGGAATTTCTAGAACACCGATGGTTGTGTTTGGAGGCCTGTAAGCATTTAGATGAATTTCAGTTATTAGGATTAGAACCCGATTTAATTAGAAATCCTTCCCTAGATTGATGTTGTTAGTAAATTAACCTAGAGAAATTTAGGAAAATGGTCATGCATAAAATCAATTAAAGGATATTTTTGTGCACGTGATGATTAAAACCAATTGAGACATGCACAAACTATTAAAATATGTTGCTTGATGCAATCACACAATTCACCTCCAAATAACTGTGGGAAAACAAACAAAACGTATTGACATGGCTAAATCCATTGCATAATCGCAAACAATGAAGGACTGCCATTTTATGAATGGTATCCTCTATAGGAATATGCTATGTGTAACTCAACCTTGACAATAGAGGAATGGAAGAAGAAGATGGCCATGAAAGAAGACCATAATAGGGCAACGGATTGCACACTTGATGCCAAGAAACTAGCAAGGACTACATGCATCTCAACAACTAGGTGCAAGCATTTCTAGAACATTGATGTATATGCTTGGAGGCCTTGTGTGCATTATTTTATGCCATGCGAGCATTTACATTGGATGGCAGGCATTTTTTTTATAGTGTTACATGCATCTTTTGATGTTTGATGGGAATTATTTTATGCCCAACAGGCATTTCTTGAAGACTAGCCTGGATGGTTGGCAGCTTGGGGGCATTCTTTTATGCCCTAATTGACTAGCGGAGGGACAAATAACTAAAGAGATCAACATTGGCCTTTGTGATCAATATAACCACCAACCTTTCAACATCAAATACAAGATTAAATGACAAATTAACACTTGTAACTAATTGAAATTGTGGTTATTGGTCATTGGAAAATGGTATCCTATATAAATAGAAAATTGAACTCTGAAATAGGATTCATATGTCAAACAAAACATTTCACCGACAGACAAATGGTAAGGCACAAGTGGGTAATAACACTATGGTGCAATTAGTGATCATCTATTATCACTGATAGCTAAAAATATGTAATTATTAGCTCACATGCATTAAAAACTACTATAATAAATCCATTCATGGTTTCACCAACAATGAACCCTTTCAAGCATGGCCAAGATTTCAATTAGCACTCATTGACTTGGCTATGTATACCACTCTACTAAGAAAACAACAAGAATTTGCTCAACGAAGAGCTTAGTCTTGAAGGGCATCCATGGTTTGTTAGAGAAATACACAAGAAGTTCTTTGAGTCAATAACTACAATTAACTGAATGTTTTAGCACATGACCAATAATTGCCACAACACGAGCAGCACAGATAGTTCCCATTGTTCAGATAAAGATAAAACTGACACGTCCACACTCATTGTTCTACATATTCTATAATTAGGTAAGCTTGCTACAACCAACCATTAACATTCTTATTTGCTAGAATTGATAGATCAATTGTCTTAGCCAAATCCTAATCAATTGGTATATAAGGAGACTGTAACTAAAGTACTAGTATCAATGACAACCTTAACAACATTTAAATTTGATCCTAACAAATACACACATGGATTCTAATAACCAAACAACGCTTTACCATGTTAATTATGGGAAAGAATACAACAAGAACCAAATACCAAAAGAGCTACCGCCAATGCATCTTTAAAACCATCACAGATCTTTAAGACCTCCCACTAGCAAGATGATGAAGTTGAACTCGAAATGGATTTTATAGCAACCCAAAAAGGAAAAAACATACATGGCATACATAGCATTTGAGGAACCCTTGATTGAAAGAACAAGTATCCTTACCTCTTGTTTTCAATCCTCTTCGAGGAAACCTCCCAATGCATCAAACCAACCCTCGTCTCCAACACTGAGGTTGTCTCTCTCCTCACCGCACCCACCAGAACTCCCACTCACAATCCGAAACACTCCAAAACTACAATAACAACAAGAAGCTTCAACCAAAACTTGAATAGATATGCATCACCCGCTCAACCAGTCTGGAAACATTGCACAAAAATCCGTGTCATTGAAGCATTTAAGCACCAAAACCCTTGTCGAGGTTGTAGTAACTCCTAGTTGGCAAAATATCCTTGTGACCTCCCACCGAAAAACCAACCAATGGAAAAAAATTGAATGCTTGGAGGGCCAAATGCCACATCCACAGGAAAATGTTTTGCATAACTAAAACCAAACCCTTGTAACAATCCTTCACTCGGACAACCGCCTCTTTGCCTCCTTCCAAAAATCATCGCCATTACCAAATGAAACAAACCCGCTTGACAAATCATAAAAAGTCCCCCAACAAATGAACCTGCAACTTGCCGCAAACCAAACTCCATCACTTTAACTACACCAATGGGTGTTTTGTCATTTACAAAATCCATTAAATCAATCAATCATGTCGATTAAGCATGGTTGAATGTGTAATATGGATGTGATGAGTACCTAGAAAGCATATTTCCAAATAGAAATAGGTTGATCACGCTCTAGACCAAACAACAATTACAAGTGGCATACATCGCAATACGAGCTAAATGATGGGAAGGGTGACACAATTTGCAAATTGGAAAAATAGTTCTAGCTAACTCATAACATAAAAAAGAAAACCTAATATCTGACACATGATAAAAGATTTATATTAATATGTTGAACAATGTAGATTATAAAACTAAATATCATAATACTTTTGATTTTTATAACACCTTTATTCATGAAAGATGGAAATAAAAATAAACAACAATGTTTATTAATTAAAAATGTGAATAAAGATAAATGCAAGTGATGATTTACTTAAAAACTTAATAAATATTTCAATTCAAGTTAGGTCATTCCTTTAAGGTGTGTGTTTCCTTTAGCTTAGTCCCTCCGTTAAGGTGTGTGTTTTCTTTGTAAGAAGACTTGAGTTCAAAATCCTTGGAAGTGACTAAATAAGGAGGAGACACCAAAAAATCCAACCATATTAAAAGTTGATGTAGCCCAAGCCCAATAATCTTAAGAGTTTAGACACCTCTAAACCTAATACATATTCACTTTATATTTTTTGATAACTCATTATAACATTTATATAATGTTATCCTTATACATATTCACTTTATATTTTTAGATAACTTATTATAACATTTATATAACCTAAAGCATGTTATCCTTTGCAATTGTATAAAATCATCGTTCATGTGATATTGTTCGAATCACACTATATTATAGCTAACGAAATGATCTTTTTGAGTAAAATTCTATGAATTCGAGTTGTATACCATATGAAGTGAGAATAAACAACAATAATAATACAGTATCATAATAATGACCCACAATTTTTTTTTAATTTCATATGAAGTGAGAATAACTAACGAAATGACGTTTCTTAGTTAAATTCTACGAACTCCAGTTGTATACCATATGAAGTTTGAATAAAGTAAATATAATAATAAAATCTAGCTATTTTCTCGGTGAATGAGTAAACATAATAATGACCCCATAAAAAAACAACGTTTTAGACGTATAATGGCGGACATAAGGAAGCTTAATCGCCGACATAAAGAGAGCAAGGGCCCAACAAAAGCAAAAGTTAAAAAAGGATGGCGATGAGAAAGTTGTGGGTAGCCGATCCATATTTCTATTACTGTGCATCACATTTTGTCGGTTTCTGCGGTAGGTAGAGCATCAAGACTGTCCTTTATTTCATATTTCGTCGTTGTGCACAAATAAAAGGTGGAGTGGGCTACCGACGCGACGATTTTGCCCAGCGGCAATTGTCGCGCCGGCGCTCCGACCACCGGCGACCTCGTTCTCGGCCCCGTCGCGAACGACGTCCGTTTTTTGAGTTGCCGTTAACTACGAACGTCCGTCCACAGTCCGATTCTCCTCCGTCACGTCCCATTCTCCTGCCACAATTCAAACTGCCGTGCTCCGTGAACGCACCCCCTGCAATGATCCCCTCGCCCTGCAATGATCCCCTGCAGCTCTGCTCATTATACATCAAACCCCTCGCCCTGCAATGATCCCCTGCAGCTCTGCTCATTATACATCAAACAACAAGAATTAAGGGGAAGATTGGAGAGATTCAGCTTCACGACCACCTGTAATTTAAACCGCAGGGAGTATTGAAGAACTTGCCAAAGGCTTGTGTATCTTCGCAGTCGGATCCAGCACAGGTATGAAAAATATTCATGATATGTTTTTGGCATGATTATCCATATCTTTGAGGAAGCAACACTTTTTTTCTGACCACATTTTGTAATGGAATGGCAGTGCTTCTTTCCACAGTATCTATTGCCATTTATCCAGACACCCATATTCATCTTGAATTCGGCATATGATACTTGGCAGGTAATTTCATTTTTCTTCTTTTCTATAATGAATTTAATTCCCTCCACATGCTAGGAGATATCAGTTGGTTCTTTTATGTTCAGATTAACAATATTTTGGCACCGGGGAATGATCCAAATGATCAATGGTATTATTGCAAGCAAAATCCAGTAAATTGCACATCAAGCCAACTGGAGATATTGCAAGGTCTTATTTCTCACTGCTTGCTCATCCTTTTTTATTTTATTTGTCGTTGCTAAAAGGAACAATAGCACAACCTTTGGTAGTAAGTAATATATTCAAGATTAGAACAACGTTACATCTTAAATCATTTCCAGTTTTTAGTACGCAGTTCCTGTTGTTGTGCACGAAGGGAAGCATTTCTTATTATAAGCTTAGATTAGACACTCTTTCCTTTGGTATTTACAGGTTTTAATATTCCAACAAGCCTCCATTTCATTATTGTTCATGTTTTTTGTAAAGAAAGAAAAGTGTTCTTTTCATTGTAGTACAGGGAGGTATTACACAATGGTATAAAAATATTAACAGTGGATCCTTAAATTCGTATTAAAAAGATACTCTGTACAGAGAAAGTATAGGTAACTTTTTTGCGAGATTTCCACCCTAAGACTAT
>LPNX010416765.1:8582-37033 GCA_001517045.1 Pseudotsuga menziesii
CATTTTTTAGGATATTTATCTTAAATAATAACAAGCACAACAAGATACACAAGATACACAAGATACACAATACAAATATTTTCCTCGGGGAAACCATAAAGGAGAAAACCTTGATAAATTCCTTAAAATAGTTCCCTAACTAATAAAATATCACAAGATGGAAAAACACGAATAAGATGTTTTCTGCAACTCTCTATGTCTTTTCTCTAGTGACATTTTCCTCCCTCTACTTATGCACACATGAGAGTGTGTGTGAGGGATAGTGCCCTCCCTATTTATAATCTTCAATTATGTAACTTACTTAACTGACTAGGTCATCCAGGTTTTATCTTTCGGACTGACCTACCTAGGAAGACTCAAAAATACATTTGACTTTATTTATCTTTGGGACTATTTCCCCAACATACAATGGAGGGTTTACTTCAAGGACTATACACAATAATGACATCACGAAAGGAGGGGAAAAATATATGACAAGGGTAAACCAATATACAACGATAATATACAATAGAATATCTTTCAAAGTCACAAATAAAACAACAAAATGTTATTTTATGTAGAATAAAAAGCATCTCTCTTTACGGAATTTGAAGGAGTAAGGAAAAAAGGAATCAGACGATTGTTTATAAGCTTGTTTTTGCTCCTTTCTTAGCAGTTGGTTATTTTGAGAGATCTTCGAAGGATGGCTCACATCATTATGATATGGTGATAAAAATAAATGAACATCATTGGTTTAATATATGGATGGGTGGAGAGAAAAGCTGTAACACAAAAGTGGAACTCATTGGTATTTGGGGAGTTATTTTTTTTTTGCAAACAAAAGTGGAATTGATTATTTAAGTATATATAGACTCAAAGATTAAAATTAAGTGGGCCAAAGATGATTTCAACCTTTAGGTTATTATTCTAAACAACTGGTGCAAGTGGACAAAACTGTTGATAAATACTTTTCATCATATTTCCTTTATGCATATATCAAGGTTTTTTAAGAGGGAAGTCGATAGGATTTCAAAATTTTCTATTAATAGTCTTTTTGGAACTTTGTTTTTTCAAGATGAGGAAATATGGTAAGAATATGCTAGAAGGTTCGGTTATACTAGATTGAGTTGAAGCCTTGGTTTTTGTTATGTTAAAAGTATTGCTTAGTATGGGATAGTATTTTTGTCCTTTTGGTGAAAAATGAATGTTTGATGACAATTTTTGTGTTAAGCTCATAGGCAAATGAGCTAGGAGTAGATTTTTTGAAAGTTGATGAAGGAATTTTGTTAGTATGGAAATTATATGGAATGCATGTATTTTTCATTGATTCTAAATGAATATCAAGAAAGTTTTTTTTTTCTTTGGAAAAAATAAAATAAAGTATAGAAAATATCATCAATATATTTATTAATAAAATAAAGTATATAAAAGTATTATTAATATTTTTATTTATTTATATTATAAGTTATTTTTTATAACTAATTTAAATGATAAGTTTATTTACCTATATTTTTTAAAGGTTATTAAGTCAATAAATCGAGAGACATGTACACTGTTTCGACTATTGACTTTAAAAGGATCATATGTTGACCAATCGAATATATAAAGTATTAATTTTCCAACTATAATGTCTCTCACAAACATATAAGAAAACAAAATTTATTTTATTCTATTATCGGATTATGTTGTCCTCACACGTATAAATTGGTGGTAGCATGAAGTAGATGGTTGTCATGAGTAATATGCATGTGAAGTAACTTATATTGATTTTTATGTTGGATGCACAGGTTATGCCTCATGTGGCATTTTCATACAGGTGATGACGACCCTATAGCCACACATTAAGGTGATGTTTTTACTATTTCTATGCTTATTTTAAAAATTGGTTTTTTCTAGGGAATTTAAGCCTAAAATCTATGGCTTAGTCTTAGCAACTATGTCCTAGTTCTAGAATCCGCGAGATGTAGAAAAGTTGGTGGTGAGGTGTGGTTAAGACACCCCCTAAGCTGAAAGGTTGTCAGTTCTAATCCTGTCGGATACCAAAAATGCAAGCATGTTAAGGGTTGGTGCGGTCCAGGATCGGTGTGATCTCTGGGTGATTTTGATGGCTTAGATGCCCCCGGTTCATGTTTTCTTAGAAAATGGAAACCTTGGTATTCAGGGGGGTTCCACCACTTTTCCAACAACAAAAAAAAACTATGTCCTAGTTCTAGCAACTATATCCTAGTTCTAACATACCCTCCACTATGATCTGGAAAAATGTAACAAACGTTATAGGGGTATAAAAAATGTAAATGGAAAAATGGATACATGCAATATATAGGGAAAATAGGGGTTTTTTAAAATCAGCAAGGCATATTGAGAGGGGGTTAAAAAAAATGATTTTGGGAGGTATTTTCCAATATTTTTTGAAAATAGGGGTATTGTTTCATATGCCATGAACGAACGTGCTATGGCATAGTTTCACTAAGTGAAGACCTCGTGATATTGAGAGATCATATGTAACTTCATCATTGACAACATTTGTATATAAATACCAAAACATCAGAAACAATATCATTAGCATGTTATTGCTAAAACAAAACAACATATAATGCTATATCATCATCTGCATTACCAACATAGAGATGTTGGAACATCAACATCATCATCGGTATAGGAATACTAAAAAAAAATCATCAACAAATATCAGTGTAAAAACACTTATGCTAACTCAATCAATCAACTTAACAATCATCAATACTGAAACAAACATCTCAGCAATCATAACAATGTTGAAACAATCATCTCAACAATCATCAGTATAATAATACTGAAACATTAATCTCAACAAATATCTTAAGAGTCAACAGTATAACAATACTGCAACAATCATCTCAACAATCATAAAAACATATCAGAAAACATTTCATCAATCATGAGTATAATAGTACTAAAGAAATCACCTCAACAATCAATGGTATATAAATATTCAGGATACATATTTCCCTTCAATGTCTCAAAGAAGTATAATGGTGACATCTCTGGTAGATCTGTTGCAGCTGCAACATTTTCCCAAAATTCCAAAAAATTTCAAGACCCTCCTTTGCTTTGATTAGTTTGATTTTCTTCTTTGATTTGTTCCAATGATTTTCTAGAAAGATTTCTAATGCTTGGATTGATCTCCTATTTTTTTATATTTTCCTTTAACATTTGAAACTATTTGATCAAACTTGATTGTTTCCTTTGGATACAGTCTTAGCTTGTTTGCTCGGTTTGTTGCTCAATCAAATCAATTTTTGTTGTCAGTTTCAAAAGCGCATCCATTGGCATCTCGCCTGTCTGCTGCCAGCCTGCAATCAAGAAGCAGCGAGGAACATGTTGCGGCTGCAACTATTTCCCCAAATTTATAAAATTTTGGGCCCCTCCTCATGATTTAGCGTTACTTTTAATTGTTGGATCGTTTGAACTTTGTGGTCGTACTTCAATTTTGGATAATGCTAGAGAATTAACTCTCGGCCTGTTTTCGAATGTTGCCTGCGTTTGAATTTTGCGTTTAATCGTAGATGTGAGTTTGGTTTGTTAAGCTGAGGATGAATCAGACTTTATTATTCTTTGGAAAGCCACTGTTGCAGAAGTAAAACAGGTTTACCATCGCTGAGTTTTAAAGCTGTCTAAGCACTTAATTTTTCTATTGATCGGGCATCAATTTTGTTTGATTGGAAGCCGTAGTCTTTCTTTTTCTGCTATTGCGGATCCCAAATCATTTCTCCACCCGAAGCATGAAGCGTTTCGATCGCCGATGCGTATTGGTCCTTTGATCTCTTGCCTGTATCTTTCCTTCTTCTGCCGTTGTGGCTGGGAAAGCCATTTAGTGTCCGATGTAAAATGTCTTTCGACTTCCGATTGAGAGTCTTCCCACCCTCAGGTCTCGTGTCCCTAACCTTTTCGCTTCCACCGTTGTGGCTCCCAAATCAAGTAGCCATCCGAAGTAAAAAGCGCTCCGCTGCTGATGCATGTTGACTTTTTCGTTGCGTGCCCGTAGTTGTGCCCCTTCCGCCGTTGCAGCTGGGAAAACCATTTGGCTTCCGATGTCATTATCCTTTAGATTTGCGATTGAGTTTTCCCACCCTCCCGTCGCATGCCTGTAGCCTTTAATCTTCCGCCGTTGCGGTTGGGTAGAGCTTTTTCTTTCGATGTCATTTTCCTCCCATTTTCCGCAGTTGGTGTTTTTATCACGAGCCCGTAGGAGGACGAGGTAGTGTTGTCGGCATTTGTAAAATGACGATGGTGCACCTGGTCTTTTCTTGTGGATTAGTTGTTTCAGTAATATAATTTGCTGCTTTGTTTTGGAACGCAAATTCAATGAATGATGCATTTTGGTTTATTTGCAGGTGGACTCAAGGGATTGGTCAGACTACCAAGGCGCGAAGGTGTAGCTTGAAATTGTAAATCAAATCGAAACTGGCAAGGTTGCAAGGGAGACAGGCGAAGGAAAAGACAAAATCGAAAGCAACAAAATACGCAGATCTGAAAATCCCGTCAGTTACTCAGCAGATAATGAGCTTGCGCAGAAAAGATGAAAAGGAGGAATATGAAATGCTCGAAGAACCAAAGAGTCACATGTTTGGGGGGGGAACCCAAGCGGTCTACTGATTTTGTTTAAATATTTGAAAGTTAGAAGTTACTGGGACTTTTTCCCGATTATATTTGTGAAGACATATTGTAAGAAGAACTATTTCCTTTTGCAATAGATAATTACAGTTTGCCTGTTGGAGAAAGCTTGGTGGAATATTCAAATGTTGTGCTATGCATTTGTTGAAGAGGAACTATTTCGTTTTCAGCTTTGTGTCCATTAACTGTGAGACCATTCTAACTCTTTGAACCTATGTTATTGTATGAATGTTCTCCGGTTTATTTTATGAAGATTTCCACTATGAGTAATGAATGTTGTTCATAAACAATTGGCTATCTGGTTGTTCAAATATCTTTTAATGTTCATGCATTTTGGAAGAAGTATCCGCTATCTATGATTTTTCATAATGCATGTACAAATTACATTACTCATTAATGAATGATAACTTTGCTCCCTAGGGATAGGTTAGGTAGTTAGTTGTAATTTCTTGCTGTGTGTGATTTAGATGCGAGAGAGTTTAAGATGAGAGGTAAGAACCTGCACATCACATTGTGACTTCTCCTCATATTCTACGTCAATCTGCATGTTAAATAGGCACTTGCATATCATACTTAAGTCAAAAAATACAAAAATATACATGGTGGACTAGGCTGCAACCGGTAAAACCTTTGTTTTTTGTTACTTTGACCTACGGTAGCCGGATCGCAAACTGAACGGATGCCCTACACCAAACAGTCATGGGCTAGTTGGGAACATTGACTGGGGCAAATCCCTTTCTATTGTTGCCTGCAAATTTCTAGGCCTCAACAGTTATGGATCTAGAAGGAGGGCCGCCAGTGCATGGCTGGCCGTGGAAACATATTTTCCCAAGATTACCCCACCAGCAGATATTTGGAAGCTTTTGACTTAACCCAAGTACATACGAGTTCTGGTTCTACCTGTGAAACAAGTAAACCCAGTTTCATCTTATGATTTTCCTGACTCAAACTCCTGTCTGTTCACCTTGTTCATGGCTGGTGTAAATGTGAATCAACCCAACCCTCTCCCGGCTTGGAGAGCTAGATCACCTTTAAACCTCACACCTCCTTTGCATAACCTACCTCAAGCTTTTGAAAAGCTGTTGCCTAAGTTTGACCCCGAGGGAAGAATTGCTGTAGATGACCACTTGCGAAGTTTCTATTTAGCAGTAGAAGGGTTAAGGGTTGGGGATTATGAAGATGTGGTATGTAGATTATTCCCCTATGCCCTTAAAGGAGCAGCAGCATCCTGGTATTTTGGTTTTCCGGTAAACTCTATTCCTGATTGGGACACTTTTGAAAGAATGTTCAGAAGGAAGTACACAGCCCAAAAGACACATGCATCACTGATGAAAGGTCTTGGTTTGTTAAAAAAAGAGAAGAATGAGAGGGTGCATCATCTTACTCAAAGGTTTTCAATATACCTAAAGAATTTTTCTGTAGCTGATAAGCCTTCTGATAAAGTTTTGATTGAATATTATACTTCAGCTTTAGGGCCTGATTTGGCCATGTTCGCTAAAATGAAAGCCAAGCCTACATTGTCAGAAACTTATGAAGAGGCTGAAAGGGTAGAAGCTGAAAAATAGAGTGTATAAGATTATTTTGAGCCTAAGGAGGAACAATCACGTGACCTTGAAGGATGTTAAGAATGATGCAGAATCTATCTAACAGGGTGATAGATTTGAAAAAAGAAAGGGAAGTTCAGAGAACTTATGAACCATACTATCTAGAAAGAGAAGATAGCAGCCAATGGGAAACCCCCCCCCCCCAAATTTAGCATCAATGAACATAACAGAAGTAGGGAGGGATAATTTTTTCACTTTTCACCAACAACCTCATTCTGAAAAGAAGTGTCCTCAATGGTTAAATTCGATGACATTGGTGATGAACAAGCTGATGGACTCTAAATTAACTAAATATAGTAGTAAAGAAGAAGAGAAAAACCAGACCATAGAAAAACAAGATGATGATACCATGTTCTTATGGAAAGGTGCCTCGCTTTTCAACATAGAAGAGAAGGATCCTAAGCCTGAATTCCCACCAACAGCCACAAAAGGTATGGACTTAGAAATTAAAGACAATACAATAATTTCAAAGATTAAAAAATTGCAAGAGAATGTCAAGAGACAGATAGATGTGAATGTTAAAAATGACACACCTGAAGTCACTGCTGTCAACCAGGAAGTAGAGCCAATCAATGAGCCTGTCAAACAGGTAGGTGTTAATGAGGGAAACACTAAAGAAACTGAAGAGCTTAAAAAGGATATACCCACTCAAAACCAACCAGGAGAAGAAGACATAGAATTGGATTGGGAAGAAAAAACTGACACCCCGCCTTTTCTTTTGACCCTAGAAATGTTGAATCATAATGTGCATAATTGCTTGGTAGATTCTGTATCAGCGGTGAATGTTATGCCACTGGAGGTTTGCAAAAATATTAATGGACAGCCAGAGTCCACATTTTCTGAAGTAACACAATTAGACAGCACAGGTGTCAAAGTAGTGGGAGAAATGAAAAATGTCCTCATTCACTTGTCTGCAAACAACAAGATTTGTCAATTTATTGACATTACTGTGGCTGACATACCTAGTGGATATGGGCTTATTCTCAACAGAGATTGGTCTGCTAGGTTAAAAGGCTAATTTGCTTCAGATTGGTTTCATTTACTGTTGCCTCTCACGGGTACCCCAAATAAGATTAAGATTTTGAGAGAGCCTTACATGAAGCATACTGTCACTAAGCTAGGGGAAAGTAATGAATCTGCTGAGTCTGTCCTGGGAAATTATCTAAATGAGCTTAAGCTAAGACATCATACCTCAAAAAGGGCCAGTTGTATGATTGACACTTAGCCTGAGCTCCTTCAACTTCCTTAGGCTGAAAAGGATGACTATCTAATAGTAGACATGTGTTCAATTTAAAAAATAGCACAGCTAGACCATGGATATATTTTCAGCCTACACTGCAGCCTAGCCCTTTAACTCGTTGGACTAAAGATTTTTTAAGGGAGGGCCCACATTTTCTTTTCATTTTATACATAAATAAATTGATTTGTTTTCTTTAATGCTTGATGTTATTTTCTTTGTTTATTGATTTGAGGCTGTTTTCTTTTTATTTACTGCTTTGATATTGTTTTCTTTTAAGTTTAATGTTTGGTTGCTATTCCTTTGGTTTTGAATAAAGAGGAAAACATTGGTTGCAATGGAAACATCAGGGTTCTTGATTAACTGAAATCTTGAACAAAAGACTGTGCTTTGAAACATTGAATGTCTTCTAGTAGCAGTGTTCCTAATTGGCCATGCATTCATTGAAGTTCTACTTAACCCCTATAAATAACTCAGAAGTAACAGGTCTGGAATACTATTTCAAGGCTCCATCCATTTCACATCTAAGATGTCCGAAGGAGTGAAAGCATAGGACCCATGAAAAGGAAGCAAAGTAGACAATACATCATATATAAATGATCCCATTCCATAATTTCAGAAAATCTAAAAGCTATCAAGAGTCAAAACTCCTTAAAAAAGAAACAATACATATCAAATCAAAGCTTGAAAAGCATGAATCTCAAAATTTCCAAAGTTCCTCTCCGTCCGTGAGATGAAAAGCTAATTCTTCTCTCACACAAAAGGGCAATATGGGATAGAGGAGCCTGAATAAAATTTAGAAAGAAAGGCAGATGGAGGACTCACAAGAACTAAAGTTCAAATAGCACAAAAGTGTAGTTGGCATGGGAATGAGGAACAAATGGATAGTGCTGTTTATTATATGTTACAATCCTGTGGAGTTCAAGATCGAAACTACCTAAGGACAAAGGTAAAATGAATCTCACTTATTTGGCCTCAAAAGAGTTATTCAGACTTGCAAATATTTCTGATGTTACCATCTCCCAAAGAATGGACTACTTTTCAATGATTTAAATGCCTAGGTTGGCCAGCCTAGGGATACAAACATCTAGAAGGTTTCAAATTTTATTCAGACGGTCTTGCACTGGGAAGAAGTTAAGTTAGAAATCTAGGGTTCACCAGGTAGCCGCCAATTGTTGCAGCTACAACATTTTCCCAAAATTCCAAAAAATTTCAAGACCCTCCTTTGCTTCGATTAGTTTGATTTTCTTCTTTGATTTTTTCTAATGATTTTCTAGAAATATTTCTAATGCTTGGATTGATCTCCCATTTGTTTTAGATTTTCCTTTAACGCTTGAAACTGTTTGATCAAACTTGATTGTTGCCTTTGGATACAGTCTCAGCTTGTTTGCTCGGTTTGTTGCTCAATCAAATCAATTGTTGTTGTCGGTTTCAAAAGCGCATCCATTGACATCCCCCCTGTCTACTTCCAGCCTGTAATCAAGAATCAGCGAGGAACCTATTGTGGCTGCAACTATTTCCCCAAATTTCTTAAATTTTGGGCCCCTCCTCATGATTTAGCATTACTTTTAATCGTTGGATCATTTGAACTTTGTGGTCGTACTTCAATTTTGGATGATGTTAGAGGATTAACTCTCGGCTTGTTTTCGGAGGTTGCCTGCATTTGAATTTTGTGTTTAGTCACAGATGTGAGTTTGGTTTGTTAAGCTGAGGATGAATCGGACTTTATTATTCTTTGAAAAGCCACTGTTGTGGAAGTAAAACAGGTTTACCGTCACTGAGTTTTAAAGATATCTAAGGACTTAATTTTTCTATTGATCGGGCATCAATTTTGTTTGATCAGAAGCCATAGTCTTTCTTTTTCCACCGTTGCTGCTCCCAAATCATTTCTCCACCCAAAGCGTGAAGCGTTCCGATCATTGATGCGTATTGGTCCTTTGATCGCTTGCTTGTATCTTTTCTTCTTTTGTCCTTGTGGCTGGGAAAGCCATTTAGCGTCCGATGTAAAATGTCTTTCAACTTCCAATTGAGAGTCTTCCCACCCTCAGGTCTCGTGTCCCTAACCTTTTCACTTCCGCCGTTGCGGCTCCCAAATCAAGTAGCCATTCGAAGTAAAAAACACTCCGCTGCCGATGCATGTTGACTTTTTCGTTGCGTGCCCCTTCCGCTGTTGCGGCTAGGAAAACCATTTGGCTTCCGATGTCATTATCCTTTCGATTTGTGATTGAGTTTTCTCACCCTCCCATCGCATGCCTGTAGCCTTTACTCTTCCACCGTTGCGGCTGGGCAGAGCTTTTGCTTCCGATGTCGTTTTCCTCCCGTTTTCCACAGTTGGTGTTTTTATCACGAGCCCGTAGGAGGACGAGGTAGTGTTGTCATCATTTGTAAAATGATGATGGTGCACCTGGTCTTTTCTTTTGGATTAGCTGTTTCAGTAATATAATTTGCTGCTTTGTTTTGGAACACAAATTCAATGAATGATGCATTTTGGTTTATTTGCAGGTGGAATCAAGGGATTGGTCAGACTACCAAGGTGCGAAGGTGTAGCTGGACATTGTAAATCAAATTGAAACTAGTAGGGTCGCAAGGGAGACAAGTGAAGGAAAAGACAAAATCGAAAGCAACAAAATACGCAGATCTGAAAATTCCATCAGTTACTCAGTAGATAATGAGCTTGCGCATAAAAGATGAAAAGGAGGAATATGAAACGCTCGAAGAATCGAAGAGTCACATGTTTGGCGTCGGGGAACCCAAGCGGTCTACTGATTTTGTTTAAATATTTGAAAGTTAGAAGTTACTGGGACTTTTTCCCGGTTAGATTTGTGAAGACATATTGTAAGAAGAACTATTCCCTTTTGCAATAGATAATTACAGTTTGCATGTTGGAGAAAGCTTGGTGGAATATTCAAATGTTGTGTTATGGATTTGTTGAAGAGGAACTATTTCATTTTCAGCTTTGTGTCCATTAACTATGAGACCATTCTAACTCTTTGAACCTATGTTCTTGTATGAATGTTCTCCGGTTTATTTTATGAAGATTTCCTCTATGAGTAATGAATGTTGTTCATAAACAATTGGCTATCTAGTTGTTCAAATATCTTTTAATGTTCATGCGTTTTGGAAGAAGTATCAGCTATCTGTGATTTTTCATAATGCATGTAGAAATT
Organism: Pseudotsuga menziesii; assembly: GCA_001517045.1. Lineage (NCBI taxonomy): Eukaryota > Viridiplantae > Streptophyta > Pinopsida > Pinales > Pinaceae > Pseudotsuga > Pseudotsuga menziesii. Next base: position 19,223 of record LPNX010416765.1, read on the forward strand.
ACATTACTCATTAATGAATAATAACTTTGCTCCCTATGGATAGGTTAGGTAGTTAGTTGTAATTTCTTGCTATGTGTGATTTAGATGCGAGAGAGTTTAAGACGAGAGGTAAGAACCTGCGCATCACATTGTGACTGCTCCTCATATTCTACGTGAATATGCATGTTAAATAGGCACTTGCATATCATACTTAAGTCAAAAAATACAAAAATATACATGGTGGACCGGACCGCAACTGGTAAAACCTTTGTTTTTTGTTACTTTGACCTACGGTAGCCGGATCGCAAACTGGACGGATTCCCTACACCAAACAGTCACGGGCTAGTTGGGAACGTTGACTGGGGTGAATTCCTTTCTGTTGTTGCTTGCAAATTTCCAGGCCTCAATAAGATCCATTCAGGAATTTTTTCTAACTTACTAATTATTTCGAGGAAAACAGGCCTAGTTAGACAGATGGATCTCCGTAGGGAGGAAACAAGCCTTGTTTGTCTTACTAACCCTTTTAGAAAAAAAGAGCCTAGCTAGACATACTAATCCCCCTAGGATGAACATGCCTTGTCTGACTTACTAACCCTTTCGGTCCAAACAAGCCTAGCTAGATGTACTCTCTTCTAGACTGAGATACTAACCCTTACACCCATCATCCATCTATTGTCACTCCCTCTTTTAAGAGAGATCCTTTCGGACTACACCAAGTTCATCTCAAAATTATTCAAACATTACATGAGACAGAGGCTTAGTTGATACATATTCTACTTGTTCCTCTATAGGAACATACTTGAGCTTTATAACTCCCTTTTGAACCATATCCCAGATTAAATGATATATGATTCCATTATGCTTTGAATTATCATGAAACATGGTATTTTGCATCATCTTAATACAAATATGATTATCACATAGGATATCAGTACCATTTATCTCTACATCAAATAGTCCTACTAACATATTTCGAAGCCATATGCTTTGCTACATGCCGAACATGCTACAATGTATTCATCCTCTTCCATACTAAGTGTGATACTGGTATGATTTCTAATGAACCAAGAGATCATGCCTGATCCTAGACTAAAACAACATCTTGAGGTGATTTTTCTATCTTTAGTACTTTCTCCCCAATATAAATCTACATATCCATTTTATTTGATCTCGCAACTAGATGTAGTATCTAAGCCCATAATCTAAATTTCCCTTGAAATACCTCATCACATGTTTTTCCCCAATAAGGTGAGTGTGTTTAGGATTCACCATATACTGACTTAAGGTGTTTACTACAACATATATATCTGGTCTTGTATTGGTTAAGTACATCAGAGAACAAATCATGTTTCTAGATAAGGTGGAATCAACTATTTCTGAAGTATCATCATTTAATAAATTCAAACTTGGTTTCATCGTGGTGGTTATCGATTTATAATATAAAATTACAAATCCTTTTAATATCTCTACAGTATATTTTTCTTGGTTTAGGAAAATCTCGTCTCGATGTTTCCATATTTCAAGACCTAGAAAGTAATGCATCATTCCAAGGTATTTCATCTCGAACTATGCAACATGATTCTTCTTATATTCGATGATAAACTTATCTTCTCATATCAAGAACAAATCATCTAGATATAGTAATAAAATCATAATCCCATCATACTCAATATTATAGGATAGGTTGGAGTCTGATTTACTTAAAGTAAATCCTAAGCTCACGAGAAATCCATCGATCCTACCATACCATGATATGGGTGCTTTCTTTAACCCATAAAAATCCTTCTTTATTCTACGTACATGATTTTTCTGATCATTAGTCTTGAACCCTTGTAGTTTTTCAATGTATATCTCTTCTTCAATCAAGCCATTCAGAAATGTTGTCTTCACATCCATTTGATGTAGCTTCCACTTCATATTGGATGCCAAGGAAAGGATGGTTTTGTTGAGGTGTGTCTAGCTATCATTGAAAAGGTGTCCTACTAATCGATTCCCTTTTTATGAGAGAATCCTCTAGCTACAAATATTTCCTTGTACTTTTCTATACTTCCATCTGTTGAGTGTTTAGTTTTGAAGATCCATTTCGAGGATACCACTGACTTGTATTTTGGTATTGGTACTACTTCCCACACATAATTCTTTATAATGGGTTGGTATTCCTTGACCATTACATCATCCCACTCCTTTTTTTATTATTGATTCTTCAAATCATGTTGGTTCTTTATCAACTAGATCACACATCAAATCCATAAAACCAGGGTATGACTATGTCTTCTTTATTTCTCGGATGGTTCCTTCTGAGGAACCATGTCTCTTTGCCTCTTCGATTACTTTACAAGCCGAGGAAGGTTTTGTATTTTGAGAAATCAATTCACTAGGTAATTATTCAGGTAACTGAGGTTTTGTCATATCATGATTCTTAGGCATATGGACTTCTTCTTCATTCCTAACTAGTTTATTATTTTCGGCGGCTTTGGGATTTTCATGCTCCTCTTCATCTTCCTTATATTTCTTTGACTTTTTTAAGGATGTATCTTCATAAAATATGACATCTCTGCTAAGTTAAATTTGACAGTATACTGGGATATAGATCCGGTAAGATTTTGATTGTTCACTATAACCTACAAACAATCCCTTCTTTCTTGAAGGATATAACTTTTTCCTTTTCAAGTTTGGGAATGTGTATGTATACATAACCAAATATGTTTAGGTGACTTCAATATTTTCTCAGGAAAACATTTTTTTTGGATTTTGGTTCCTATGGGAATTGTGGGAAATTCTATTCTGTACATATACTATTGTTTTGGCTACTTCTTCCCATATTTACATCAGCATATCTTGATCATGTATCATAGCTTTCACATCTTCCATGATAGCTCTATTCTTTATTTCTGCCATACCATTTTGTTGTGTATTTTAGGGAATGGTGAGCTCCCTCTTAATTGCAGCTTCCTTGTAGTAATCATTGAATTCATTTAATGTGAACTCTCCTCCATTATCTGACCTCAAAATCTTTATTTTATTCTCAGATAAGTTTTCCACTAGTGCCTTTGAACCTTTCAAACACTTCATCCTTATTTTTTAGTAAGTATATCCAAGTATTGTGGGAGTAGTCATCAATAAAAGAAGCACAATAGACATACCCTCTTAATGATGTGGTTTGCATTGGGTGAACCACATATGTCTAAGTGGATAGAATATAAGATCTCATTTTCTTTACTATCTCTTTTTCTATAATAATTCTTATTATTCTTCCCTTGTGCACATCGTTTGCACACTCCTTCATGTTCTATCTGAATTTATGGTAGACTAGTCACAACCTTGCTTACAATTGGTAGATATTTGTAGTGAACATGAGCAAGCCTTATGTACCATAGATCACATGGGTTTATGGTACTAGTTGCTAATGTTGAATTTGTATGTCCTTTCAATTTGTAGAGTCATCATTCTTCAAATCCAATTTCTACTAAATCATCTATGGTTTTACGTTTTGTCCACATGAGAACTTTTCCATCTAGAAAAGGAACTCTGAAAACTTTCTTGTTTAAGGCTGAAATAGAAACAAGATTCTTCTTTAGTACTGGGACATATAGGACATATTTCATTTTCATCATCTTTCAAGAAACCAAATTATAGGATGCTTCTCCTATTCCTTTAATGGGGTATTGGGAATCATCTCCAAGCATTACTTTGTGTGGAGATTCCTTTTGTTCAAGGCATGAGAGTGATTCCTTGTAACCTGCCATGTTCTTTGAGGCAAAAATATCAACTAGCCAAGTGTCATTTCCTGGTGAGAGTGATCCTATTAGGGAAGAGATTAAAACATATTCTTCACTAGAGTCTTCATCCTTCTATGTTTCTTCTTCAACTTCTTGATCACTGTAAATATTCTCATCTTTTTTATTCTCTTATTTCATGGGATAGTTGATGGCAATGTGTCCCAACTTGTGACAAGTGAAGCATTCAAAATTTGAGAAGTCTCTCTTGGGTATTTTAAAACCTTGAGTCTTATGAGGATGGTCATGACTCTTCATTTTCCCTTTGGTATGAGTTGTCAAGGCTTGATCCTAATTTTCATTTAATTTTTCATCTCTAGCTTCTATCCTTTCTTCTTCTTGGACACATCCTTCCCATAAATTTTGGAATTTTATTAGTTTCCTTATTGAACATATTCCCCACATAAAGGATTCCTAATCTGTTGGAATGCCATTTATGGTTGTCATCACAATGTCTAATTATTCAACCATATCATCAATGGCTTCTAACTGATTCTTGATTTTAGCTACTCTTGTAAAGTAAGACTGGATGGTCTCTGGATTTTGAGCTCTTACACTTTTGAGTTAATTCCCTAGGGTCATTTTCCTATTAATGTTTATTCCTTCAAATAGACCAAATAAAGCATCAAACATTTATTTTGGACTCTCCCTTGAGGATACTTGATGGAGTGAGATATGATCCTTTTAGCTATGATCATATCCTTCTTATTCTTGGACTTAGGTTCAGCTTCTTCTGGTTCTTTCACTTACTCTTTCACAAATTTATCTAGATCTTTCTCTTGTAGGATGAGCATGATCCTATACTTCCATGCTCTGTATTTTTTGACACCTTCAATATTTTCATCTAGCTTGGTATTGCTTTTCATCTTTAAAATACTGAGAACTTAAAATGGAATAAAGAGGAATAGTACTTACTTGAAGAAAACAAATCATCACTCGCCTCCTTCTTGATGACCTAGGGTTTGATGTAGAAACCCTAAATTTTTAGTTGGGATCGTAGGTAGAGTTGAATGGTGGAGAAGATGCACCCTATTGGGCTATAGGGCAGACTCGGGTTTTATACCATTAACTTCGCACCAACAAACAGACCCACAGTGTTGTCCCTTTCGGCAACAACCTGCGAACAGGTTGCAGTCTCACCCGAAACAGCTATGGGGTGCCATATAACCAGGCTTCTGCAAGCAGAAGAGGGATATTACTATACCTTTAGCCTTAACAACAAATATTTATACCAAACAGAGCTTCGATATTCACTTAATTAGCTTCGCAGTTAGATAAAAGATGTTTCTTGCTTAACCCTTAACTGGGAATTCACAACGAAGTTAATATTAACAGTTATCTTACTTTATCAATTATCTACTTATCAATGCATAAAATAACACCATAATAGAAACAACACAAAAGAACCACAACACAAGATATAACTTGGTTCACCCCCAGTGTAGGGGCTACGTCCACAAAACAACGCTTTTATTCCACTTCTTACAAAACAACAGTTCTGATCTGCACACTCAGCAGCAGATCCGCCCTTCAATTCTAACTACGCACTTAGCTGCAGTTCCTTTCCTTCAATATCTAAGTTGTGCACTTAGCTGCAGCTCCTTTCTTTAAAAAACCCTCTGCACACACAGCTGCAAAGGTCCTCCATGCACACAGCTGGGACTTGACCTTAAAACCCAAAAATAGATCTATCTTCTTTGCATTAGATGATCCTCATTTCATTAGATGATCTTGACATATTTACATGCGTGCCTATTTATACAAGTGCAGCATTACAAAATCATGGGCTTACACCTGAATTTTATGGACAATTACAAAAAAGAGGGCTTTGACTCAACCCTGACACCCCTAAGACTATTTTGAGTCACAACTCCACTTACAAGCTTCCGCAAAAACCACGGAGTTACCAAAATTAGTGACCGTTAAGGTGCGCGCTCCAACAGGCCCCTAAGACTCACCAGTGTCCCGTCTTGGGACACTCTGCTGCTTGTCTGGTGGGAGAATATTGTTGGTTTACAGAGTGAACTGTTTGTTGAGGCCACGCATGATATCATCGACAGCTTGTTCCTTCTCCACCAAATCCTTCAATGCTGCTGCTGATGCTTCACTGGCCTTTTCTTGTGCAAATGCATCATATTCCTTCAAAACTTTGAGTTGGCTATCCGCAGCAGTGCTCAACTCCAAGGCCTCATCGACAAGGGACTGCATAGAATTTTCCAACAACATTGCTTTCATTCTGTACGACTCAATTTCCTGTTGGAGTTCATTGCTTTGCTTCACCTTGAGCATCTTCTGCATAAGAGGTAGAGTCTTAATTTTCACTTTCACTGCATCGAGCTCTGCCTGTCGCTGCTTGATGGTTTCTTGCAGCTTTTCTACTTCTGGATTTTCCTATAGTTTCATCCAGGCGTTGACACTTTCTTCTAGTAGTTTTTCTGCGCTGCTCATAAGATCGGTGATCTTCATTGCTGAGGCCTGAATATCTCTGTGACGCTACTCCCTGACCTCTGGTGGACTCTTCGGAGTGATGCAAAGCTAAAGCTACGCAATCTGAGCCTCATGCTCTGCTTTCATCATCTCTATCTGGCTCCGTGACTGTTGTGCGTAGTCTTTCAACTTCACTATTTTTCGGTCTAGTTCCTCTTCAGCCTGCATGTCGAAGTCGGGGAGACTTCGACACGCCTCATCCAATACTCGCACTAGTGTGGCCTGCTTTCTTTATACTTCCCTCTTTCTCTGGTCTGCTTCATCAAACTGCACTGCGAGGCTCGCATTCTACTTCATGATACTTTCCAACTACATTTGTGAGTAGTGGTCTCGTGCTTGGATCTCCTTCATGATTGCTAACTGACAAAGATGTAGTTTCGTCATTGATATCTTGGTGTAGTCTATCGCAACTATCATGCTCATCTGTGAGTGAGATGCTGCGTCCATGATGATGAGTGTGGCACTTGGAACATGTCCTCTGTTATCTTTGACTGGCCATTGTCTTGTGTTTGGCTGCATGCTTACTGGGGTACTTCTTGCTGTAGCACCAGTCGCGGATTTTGCTACTAACTCCTTTAGTTAAAAAATTCACTGTGTTACGCTTGTGAGAGCATCAAGATGCGTAGCTGCGAATTGTGACCAGTTGCTAGTTAGTACTTATGTAGACTTTGTCAGAGCCTGGTCAAGCTCTTCCATCATCATGGCCGGCTCTTCGACAATATTTGTGCCTTTTGACACCTTTGTTTTCTTTCTTTACTGAGGTTTTGTCACTTCCTCTGCCTCTGGGGACTTGCGCTTATTTGGTCGAGTGGGATCTGAGATGGTTTTGACCGAATCTTATTCTTCGTCTTCATCTCCGTCATCTCCACCCTGGTCGCCTTCACTCTGCTATGATTCACTCTGTTCTTTGCTTTCTTTGAGTGAGTCATTCTGTTGCGTGTGGCTAGGGCCTACGCCCACATTGGTGACTGGAGGGACTGGAATGTTAGGTTTTGTCCCTGTGTCCCTCAACCATTCAGCCAGCCACTGTTTGACTATTGCGAGGATGTCTTCCTCATGCACCACATATGGCAAATTCAACCATTTGTGCTTGTTATCTGCATGGGCATGAATAAAGACATGATGCATATCAGCCCTGAAGTTGGCCGCTCCATCATACTAAGAGAATAGCTCATTATTGAGCTGTAATGTCTTTATCCTACGACACCCACAGGGATGCGTACCTTGCTGCGCTAGGCATATGTGGAGGCAAATCAACAAATTGTGCCTCGGTAGGTTCTTTCCATCCTACCAGTGCAATAAGCACTAATAACCATGAATAGTGAAAGGGTCTACCTTTCTCCTGTGCATCGCAGAAATCTTCAAGGAATTCCTTAGCAATGTACGCTACCCAGTTGTAATTGTATCCTTCGGCACAGTTTGCAGCAATACTGACAATTGGTGCAGGAACTTCATTCGGCCTGCACTTCCTCATTAATTTACAGGCTAAGAGCTCAGCTGCGAAGCGAATGTTTGGTGCTGGATTATCGAGGTTTGATATCCTTGCTTTTCTTTCGTCAGCCCAAAGTGTTCCTTCATATGTTGTGCCAGCTTCATGTGTTCATGCTTCCCAACGAATTCGATCCCAAGATCAGGCCCTTCCTACGGCAAACATGTGATCCTATTAACCAACTCTCCATTAATAGGGATTCTCTCATCACCAATCCATAGATGCCGATCATGCACTAATGCCAATAATTTCTTGACTACCATGGTAACTAGTGTGCTATGACCGAAGTGGGGGATGTTCATCATTTTCAGCAAGCCTGCTCTGTCTAAGCCAGCAGCCCACTATTTCGCTTCTAATAATATTGCTCCAGTCTCTGGATAGTGGACAGAGTGCAAGTATATCCCAGGTGTGAACTGTGGAAATTTACCATGATCATTTGTATCGTGGTCTGCGTACTTGAGCCGATCTATTTTCCCTGTCATTGTCACGACCAACTGCACACCCGGTGGCAGCGAAGGGGTGTGTAATGTGAACTTCTTTGTCCGCCGAGGTAGTTGAACTCCTGTTCGAATGGGCGGAAGATAAGGGGGCCGGTGTGATGCAACATTCTTTGCCTCACCGAAGTCTTCAAAACCTTTAGGTGGGATCTCTGCTGAGCTAGGAGGGTTCATCTTAGGATCCTCCGATATTTTCCCTGATTGCTTGTGTCTGTCTTCATTCCTCTTAGAGAAAACTTCTGGTTTAAACTTCTTCCTGGTATATCGTGTCTGCATTTGCTAAGTCGGTGCTAGGGGAGTTTCTTCGCGGGGTGTAGAGGCCGGTGGGTTGCTCATAAGGTTTTGTAGGCTCGTCTGTTCAAATTCTCTCAATAGTTCATGAATTTCATGATCAGCTGACATGGACTCAATTGTAAGACTCGAGGAAATGCGTAATGTGATTTCTGTAGGTCTGGGTGTCTTCTTATAGATTCCATCGACCAAATATGCCATAACTGTGCATTGAAGACACCAAATCTGACAAAGATCTTGTTCAAACAGAGCTAGATTTCTCAGGATCTCATTATTACAAGCAGTTAATGCAGTTAATGTACCAACACTGCCAATTCTGATTTTTTTTAACGGTCGGATTTTGAGCTCCGACACACCTGTCCTTCTTCGGCACCACAAGTAACACCAACTGTGCCATAATAAGGATATTCAACACTTCCTGACACTGGCTTTGATAGGGATTCGAGCTTTAGCCTGCGACAGAATGTCTTCCACAGCCTCAATGATTCCTGCTGCGAGCATCTTATCGAGCTCCATCCTAACTTTTTCTTTATACTTAGGGTTCAGCCTATAAGAGCGCTGCTTCACAGGATTCGCATCAGGTTTCAAAGGGATTTTTATCACTCCTATATCACCAAGGATACCTTTCATTTCTGAGAAATTCATCGGGAATAGGTCCTGATACTCATGGAGAAGTTGGGTCACTTTGCTTACCATTTCTTCATCCCAATAATCTCCAATAGTAGCATACTTAGGCATTTCTTCTGACCCAATGTTTACTTGCCTCATCTTCAACGGTTGAGTCACTTTTGGTGCTTCGACTGCTGGTCCATGTACTTTGCAGTGTCCTTCTGACTTAGGAATGTTTATGTTGCATGGGTCATCATCCTCGTCAATTGCGAGGTTATAACATTTTATTGCATTAGCTTCTTGTTCTTTCCAATCAGGTTGGTACTCGGCTGTTTCTTTACCATCAAACACCTTAGTGTGGATTAGCCTAACAGCTACGTCCAAATCAGGACAAACCTCATTAATAGAAAATGTCAACACAAAACTATCAACAAGACTATCCCAACTTACAGTACCCTGGTGAAGCTCCACCTCTGCATACCAATTCTTCACAATAGGTTCCAGGGTGTGCACGAACCAATGTACCCATTCTTCACGAGGGACATGCTTCCATGCTTCATAACACTGTTCCAAATGTTCTTGAGGGCTAGTCTGACCATTAAACCTGCTTCGCACCTCCTGAGGTTGATCCACAAATCTGAGGCGAAGAAGATTTTGACAAGCTTCCCAACTCTGAATATACTTCTTATGACCATTCCACCATCTAGCAGCTGTGGCTCTTAATACTGAATCTATAGTTTCCATTTTCTGTGAATCTGGTACCTGCTTTGAAAATTGAAAAATAAACTCTTTGGGGTCTGTCAAGCCATCAAAAATAGGTAAGACTCTTGTCTATGAGCCAAGCCATCTGAGAGACTTGGTAATTCTTGCACACCGATGTCCATGTAGCTCATAAAGTCTATGCTCCCAATTCTCTAGGCCTTCATCTGAATTAGTCATGCAAGAACTATCACACTTCCAATCCATTATACCTTTAGTAGTAGGATTAACATAGTCTTCCTCTTTAGATGTGATGTTGTAGATATGATCCAAAACATCCTGATCCTCATCTCTGACTGGCTCTGTGTACCTTTCTCCTTGACAAGGGTCCAAAGGGACTATGAATCTCAAGCCTTTTCCTTCAAAAGTCATCTGTCTGTTCTTAAGATTGATTACTGTAGAATTCTCTATTGCCCATTCAATTCCTAGCAAGGCTGGATAGGGGTTACTATCATCAATTATCTCAATGACTTCAAAATATGCTAAGGTACTGACTCCATCAATGTCTACTGGGACACTAGAGAATCTTCCTAGGGGCACAATCTTCTGCTGATTGGATAATCTCAATTGTATAGGGGACCATTCAAGGGTATGTTTTCCCATTTTTTCCCATGTCTTCTTAGTTAAGACATTGAATTCTGATCCAAGGTCTAAAATGATATCAGTCATGTCATACTCTCCTATCTGAGCATGCAATCTCATTTCTCTTCCAGTTCTTCTAACTCTATTGATAGTTTTTTCTTTACCAGAGCTTCGCTGAGGTTCACAAGAAGCAATAACTTTCTGTAACTCATTTAAAGCATCCTGATTTCATAAGAGATTCATACTACTCTGTAAAAATGTCGACAGTGTACTTACTTTCTCTGTCGAAGATTCTTGAGACTGCAACTGCTGTTGATGCTGCTGCGCAGGTGCTACTGCTGTGCTCATATCAACAAAGTATTTTTTGGCTTCCATAAATGTTTCTTTTTCTCTTCCCACATCGAAGGTTGGAACTTTCTCTGGGGTCTTACGAACCCAAGCCTCGTTAGGTTGTTTTTCCTTATTCTGCACTTGTGTCATAGCTGCACTCCTCATAACAAGGTTAATGGCTGGGACAGGTCTTTGCTCTATAGTAATCATCTGAATATTATGAGGAGGAGTGCTATTTATTTCTTGTATCTTGGCTATCAGCTGCGGGCATTTCTCAATGACATGATCTACTGCTTGACAATATCGACATGTCATAGTTGGGTTCCGACAGTCTCTAGCTAGATGTCCTGCATGGTTACAGTTATAGCACACAACCTGGCCTCGACCTCTTCCAGGCATACCACCACAATCACGATCTCCAAAAGTACCTCGACCTGATGTATTACCACGGTAACCATATCCATCATTTCCTTGTGCATTGTTTTGTACCCTATAAGCATCATATGTTAGCTCTCACATAAGGTCAAAGCTGCGACATTCCTCTTCGTTGTGTCCCACTGACTTACAGAACTTGCAATAGGGATTCTTAGGGAATTGCACATATCTTTCTAGCAAATAGTAGTCTTCAGGTCGATGCTGGCCAGTTGTTCTACAAATCTCACAATATAGAACATTAGGGTTAAATGGGTTCGACGCACCAGTATTTAGGTAATTTCTTAGCGCAGGGCATTGTTCCTTGTCATGACCTTCTGTCCTACATCATGCACACCACACCTCTTCATGAATAGATTTCCCTTTTTTCATATCGTGCAGCTCCAAATCCATTTCTGCTAACTGCGCTTGTATTTGTGCTATGCCAGAATTATCTTCGACAGGAGCTGTCTCTAGTTTCATGGCAATCTCCAAAGCCTCTTGCTGATCAGCAACCTTCTGTTGCATGAGTGGCATTCTGATATGAGGTAATAAGGTTGCAATGAACCACTCTTTATGCTGCGCTGGTCCAATAGTGAAACTAACTTGATCTAGTAGAACTTTGAACCTCTGATCAAAGTCCCAAACTGATTCACCTCGTCTCTGTTGAATCTCTTTCAATTCAATTATACACTGTGATTCTGATTTAGGCTTCTTGAACTCTTTGATCATTGCTTCTTTAATATCAGCCAAGACATGGTTCTATGTACTAGAAAACTTCATAAACCAAGTCAAGGATCGGTCTCTAAAAGAAGTGACCAGCTGCGCTCTTCTTACATCTTGATCCAAAATGTTCTTAGCTATCCACATAGCTTCGCATAAAAACCAAAACTGTTCTGGATCCAATCATCCAATTCCTTTGAAAACTGGGAGCTTGATATCATCAGTCATATGGGCCATAGCAGATTGAGGGGGGGGAGAAATTACTGGGGTAGACTGACCTGCAACAGGAATACTCGGGCTAGGGTTACTACCAGACTGCGACGGGTTCCCAGGGGTAGCAGATATTCACTGCGGGGTTATAGGAGGATTTCTAACAAAAGGGGTTTCTTCAGATTTAGGGTCTTCTGGCATATACTCGGTATTCTGACCTAGGGTATAGGATTATAGGTTTCTCTTGTATATTTTACCACTTCGCAGCAAACCACTTTACTCGTCGAAGTTACTTTCACTTCCAAACATAGGTTAGTAAAAATAATTCTAGCAATCTGATTCTATAAGCAATATTCCCTTCTCAGCCAAGAGCATTTTAATTTGCAGACTAAATGAATTTAGGTACTTACCCCTTGGTCCTTTGAAAAACTGCCTTTCAGCTTCGCTAAAAGAGGTACTTGTGTTGATGGAAAATTCTGTCACAAATGCTTCAAGGGTTCATGTTATCCAGAAATCGACAGCTCGGGATATCGCATTATTCACTCTTTTCAATATGTTAATTCTTGCGGGGGTCCAGTCAGGAAACTGATCTTCCTTGAAGTTGGTCTTTCTTTCTATCAACCTAGATAACCACTGGTGCAATTCTATGTGGATACTACCAAAGAAAATTTCATGAATATCAGTAAAAACGTACCTTTGCAAGAATTCATCTGAGCTATGACGAGGATCCTTATTTTCTTGTTCCACAAATTTTTGATAGGTAGCTTCAACCCAATCACCGATTTATTTTACTGGGGGCCTCCAAAACTTAGCCCTTCAGGTCCGACGTAGATCCCTCTTCAAGCATATCTGATTTCAACTGACAACGGAACCAATTTGTTGTTCTATAGGGTAGACCCGGGTTTTATACCATTAACTTCGCACCAACAAACAGACCCACAGTGTCGGCCCTTTCGGCAACAACCTGCGAATAGGTTGCAGTCTCACCCAAAACAGCTATGGGGTCCCGCAAGAACCAGGTTTCTGCAAGTAGAAGAGGGATATTACTATACCTTTAGCCTTAACAACAAATATTTATACCAAATAGAACTTCGATATTCACTTAATTAGCTTCACAGTTAGATAAAAGATGTTTCTTGCTTAACCCTTAACTGAGAATTCACAACGAAGTTAATATTAACATTTATCTTACTTTATCAATTATCTACTTATCAATGCATAAAATAACACCATAATAGAAACAACACAAAATAACCACAACACAAGATATAACATGGTTCACCCCCAGTGTAGGGGCTACGTCCACAAAACTGTGCTTTTATTCCACTTCTTACAAAACAACGGTTCTGATCTGCACACTCAGTAGCAGATCCGTCCTTCAAGTCTAACTATGCACTTAGCTGCAATTCCTTTCCTTCAATCTCTAAGCTACGCACTTAGCTACAGCTCCTTTCTTTACAAAACCCTCTACGCACACAACTGCAGAGGTCGTCCACGCACACAGTTGGGACATGACCTTAAAACCCAAAAAATAGATCTATCTTCTTCGCATTAGATGATCCTAATTTCATTAGATGATCTTGACATATTTACATGAGTGCCTATTTATACAAGTGCACTATTACAAAATCATGGGCTTACACCCGAATTTTATGGACAATTACAAAAAGGAGGGCTTTGACTCAACGCCGACACCCCTAAGACTATTTTGAGTCGCAACTCCGCTTACAAGCTTCCACAAAAACCACGGAGTTACAAAAATTAGTGACCGTTAAGGTGCGCGACCCAACACACCCACCAAGGTTGAGGTAGAATGTATCTTCCTTTTTCTAATATTGATGATGAATACTCAGGAAAAATAAAGCCCTAGTTTGTCCCGACACAAGTAACTAGTCCAAAATTGAAAATTCTTGGAATTCAATTCTGTCTCCAGAGAAAGATGTGCTCTTGAGGGACGATTTGAGAGAGACCTCCTTTTTGATTTAATTGTTGAGGGATTTTTTTAGAGTAACATAACCCTAGCTATGGATTTCTTCCTTTTAGGGTATCTCTAATACCATGTATATTTTTTCTTAATATGCTTAAATGATATCTTAAACAAATTGTTACCTGTAGATCACTAAAAGAAAAATAAGCACATAAACACAACAACACAACAACACAAATATTTTCCTCGGGAAAGCCACAAGGGAGAAAACCGTGCAAAACTTCCTCAGTATAAAACTCAATCAGAGTAGTTTAAAACCCATACAACTTCTTCTCTCTTTTTTTTGTCACACTAATATTTCTCTCTCTTACCAAACAACTTAATTGATTGAGTACAAACAAAGGGGAGCTCCTGGCTATTTATATTCTTTAGCTTACATTACCTCTAACCTAACAGGGTCAACTTTTCTAACTGGTTGGGCTGAGTTGTCCAACTGGACACCGAAAATAACATTTATTATATTGATAATTGGGTACTATTGACCCAACTTACATCCAGAGGTTTATATTGATTCTTTCAATGATACTAACAAGACCAAAATCATTTCCCGAAGGAGGAATACAATCAATATAGTTGTAATATATTTTGAATTTATAATACTTTCACACTTAACACATCCCCCTGTGTGTTTTGTGTAGCTAATTCTCGTAGGTTATGGTCCTGCTACCCTCTAAGTTTTTCTCTCTTAAGGAGAATCTCCATGTTTAAGTTTCAAAAAATATTTTAAACAAACTACTTAACAAATAAAGAGTTATCTAACAAATATCTATTTAACAGTTTCTAAATTAACATTAACTTTTATTTACGAGCTATAATAACCTATCTTGGCCAAGAGTAGTTTTAACAAATTACTATTACTTGTTGCACTATAAGTTATGATTTTGAAGATATAATAAATTCTGAGAAAAATCTCATTTAACATATTATAATTTCTATAAAAAGTAAATTATGGTCATCTATTATAAGAAATAATAATAAATGAACTATCACAAAACAACAAGTTATACTATGTTGAATATTTGAAATATTATAATAATAATTCTTACTATTCATAAAATCTATAGAAATAGATAACAACAACAATAAATAATATGAAAAATGACATAAAATGTTATATAAAAAATGAAAATTATCTAATAATAACTATAAACATCATACAGTCAGAGAATTAGATATGGTGTACTCGAAAATAAAAAATATAGTCACTAAAACACAATACAATGTGTATGTAAATCAACATATGAAAGAAAACTGTAAAACAGAATTGATATTCATATATATAATTGTATCAAAGAAAAGAAAAAATACAATGTTTCCAGCCTTTTTCTAGATATATCAGAAACGTATACCAATACAACTGTTATCATGACATAGGAATCGACTTCAAAATTTTGGAAATTAAAACTCAGTATGACAACTTCTTCTCTCTATCGAATCCCCCTATGTTAAGTCACCCTCGTGAATTATATACTAAGACAACCTAGCTACTTGGAAAATTTTATGGACCTTTTCCCAAAATAAAATTTTCCATTAAAAAACTTGATACACATCAATTTAATAACTCTCAAACTTAAACAAATAATATACATTATTGTTCTGTTGATGAGATAATGTAATATCATGAAAAGTTTAAAAAATTCCCAAAAATAAAAGGCACTTGGCAGCGAGAGAATCATAAGAGGCAATCATTTTAACATTTGGAAAAGAACCTTCCACAAGTCCAACAGCATCAACGAAACAAAACTCATACATGAAAAATATGTAAACCAATTGGAAATGAACCTTCCACATGTCCAACAGCATCAACAAAACAAAACTCATACATGAAAAATATGTAAAACAATTGCAATATCAATTCAACAGAACATTAGATTTTCTTTTACACTTGTATTTAATCAATGAACAACAAACAAAAATAATCCTATACACTTCTACAAAATCTTCGATTTTGTAGATGTGGTAATTAAAATATTTACCCCTGATGAATTGAACAACCTGAAAAAGATAAACTGAAACAAGAAAATGATTTTAAGTCAAGATTTGGAATTTTGTTTCTCGTTGAGCTTTGGACAACCTAGATTGAAGTTTCATCATCTTAATCTTTTGTTTTTCTCTTTGCTTTAGTAATATTTCATTTACAGAGGTCTATGGTATTTTAATGAATTTATACTTGTATTTCTTGAGTTTCAAATGAGGTCTTCGATTTACCAACAACAACAACTTGCTTTTAAGTGTCTTAATATTTTCCTCTTTGACGACCATTTTCAATTGAGATTGAAAAATTCTATCCTCGAGTATATGCATGATAGTTTTTTGAAGATTATTTTCACTTCTAGAAGATGAGGAGTCCCCGATGTATGTGAAATTTTTATCATGCATGTGCTCTTTGTTGACGATGCTTGTATCTTTGGAAAATTTTTTGTGGAAGAATGGAAGTATATACATACGTCCTTGAAACTTTATGTTTGGCTTTTGGTATGGAAATAAGTGTGCTTTAATAGTGTGCTTTTCCTATAAAGTGTATGGATAAATATCATGGGTACAAGTCTTTAGAGCAAGGTCTGTCAAGCTAAATACTTAAAAAATTCATATTTGGTTCCTTGTTCAGGTTAGACACTTTGGAAAACAACGATTATTATTTAATTTGGAACATATTTATAAATAATTTCGTTGGATAAATAAATGGGTGGCTTGGGACATTGGAAAAGGGAAAGAAAGTGAGAGTTCACATAGACCCTTTTGTGGGAGATAATGGAAATTACAAGTTACTTGAGGGTATTATCAGTCTTCTCGAGGTGTTTATAGATTTATCTACTCTTAACAAAATCAGAAGACCTTCTTGGGAAGTTTTGAAAGGGGGATATTGGTTTATGTCAAAAGACTTGGCTTTTACATGTATCTCGGCAGATATTTGGGTTATTTATATTCATAATTTAAATGTTGCAGGTATCATATTTAGCTATAAAGAGGATAAATTATCCTCATATTGGAATGAGGAAACAAGAAAGGTAACTGCAAAAGAAGCATATTCTCCAATTGTGCATTCTCTCTCTTCCTACAATGTAAAATGCTGGAACTCAAAACTGTGGAAGTGCAAACTTCCACTAAAAGCTAAGTGTTTTTTGGATTCTAGTGGAAACAAAAATTTTAATTGGTAAAATTTGAGGAAAAGAGGTTGGATTGAGCCAGGTGTTTCTCCACTTTGTATAAGGGAAGAAGATTCAATTGATCACCTTTTTATTTATTGTGGTTTCAATAAATCAATTTGATCCTTTGTTGTTGTGGATCTGAATACAACTTTAGATTGTGGTGAAGGATGTTTGGAAGTTAGTTTCCATTAGAGGAAATTTGGGGTCTAAAATGGGCCTTATAAGAAAACGTGCCAAAATAAGTTTTTGTGAGTTGTAATTCAAGAACCAATAGAATTTCAATAAAATAAGTCAACCATAATGGTTGAATTTACATATTTGTCATTAAAAAAACTACTTTTTTTGTCTGTATTTTCGACATATCTCATTGTGTTTTTACTCAAATTTCGATCGGGAGAGCTCGTTGGATGCGGAATTTGATTCCACATCCAAAGAGTACCCACACTGCATACTTTTGACGGACCCCGCTACCCCAAAAACAAGAAATACCTGAAAAAATGTGATGATGATGTCATCATCACGTTTTTTCAGG
>LPNX010416765.1:37154-76056 GCA_001517045.1 Pseudotsuga menziesii
GAAATGGTATTGAAAAGAAAAAGAATTAGACTCCTTCCAATTTTCATCTTCTAGAATATTTGGAAGGTAAGAAGCAAAGATATTTTTGAGAATGTTGCTTCAAATGCGTTAGTTTTTCTACATTAATTCAATTTGATTAGGATTGTTATATCAAAGAATAACAAGAAAAACAAGATACATAATATACATAAGACACAAATATTTTCCTCTGGGAAACCATAAAGTAGAAAACCCTGCAAACTTCCTCAGAAAAGTGTCATCACTAATACAATATCACAATATGCAAAAACCTAAGAATAAGATGCATTTTTTTAGCTCTGTCTCTTTCTCCTCTAGAGAACTTGTCCTCTTCGTCCTAATGCACACATGATATAGTGTGTTAGTGTATATACAAATATGGAGGGAACTTAGCTCCGAATGTACCTCGATATAGATGACACGAAGTCTCTCACTGAAGTACTCGAACTTAACTCCGACTAGCGACTTGGTAAACACATCGACTATCTTCTCATGTGTTTCCACATATTGGAGCTTCACTGCTCCTCTCTACACCATATCCTGAATATTGTGATACTTCATCTGAATGTTCTTAGACTTGTCATGGAACACCAAGTTCACTGGAAACTTCACACAACTTTGGTTGTCAAAAGATAAACAAGTCGTCTCTAACTCAAGATCAAGCAAATTAGACAATATATTTCGAACCCATACTGCTTCAAAACTAGACAAACGGGATACAACACAATTTTCCTTGGATGTACTCAATGCCACACATGACATCTTCCTGCTTAACCAAAAGGTCAAGTCAGAACCCAAAATGAAGCATCATATCGAAGTTCTCTTTCTTTAATTGGTGCTACCTACTTGATTTGAATAAACATAATCATGCATGTTAATCTTCTTATTCACATCATACTTGATCCCATATTCAATTGTATTCTTCAAGTATCTCAATACATGCTTTGCAGCAGTCAGGTGAGCATGTGTCAAATCTGATAGGAACTAGATTATGGTGTTCACAGCAAAGCATATGTCAGGTCTCATGTTCGTCAGGTACATCAAGGAACCAATAATTTGAAGTTATGTCATGGAATAAACTTACTCTAATGAAGCATAACATAGTAGCTTCAAGTTCGATGCCATAGTTGTGGAAATCACCTTATAGTCCATCATTCTAAATATCTTAAGAATATCCATGATATACTTTCCTTGACTAAGGAAGATCCCATCCGCACTCTTCCACATCTCCATGCCTAAGACGTAATGCATCATCCATAGGCCTTTCATCTTGAACTTGGTGCCAATCCTTCTTTTAGCATTTGCAATGAGATTATCCTCATCTGTAAGAAACATGTGATCAACCTATATCAAGAGTATCACCGGTATTCCTCCTTCAACTTAAAGTAAGGTTTGAATCCACTTTACTATTGGTAAATTCTAAGCTCATCAATAAGTTTTCCATCCTACTGTACAATGTCAATATTATTGAACTCTGAAATCTTCTATAGTCACTCCCTCTGAAGTGGAGCATTATCCTCCCTATGCATTTTGTAGTCTATGTATCAAAATATTTTTTATTGGAGTAACATGTAGCCTCCTCTGATATTGATATTCTATGTATCCATTCATTTCATCCCTCAAGGTCACTAGATACCGATATCCTCCATCTCGAAATCTTTTGAAATTTCCTCTGGCACCCATATATGAGCTCCTCATCATCTATAGTCTTCCATCTTCAACCTTGTAGCAAAGGTTGAGATCTTCATCGCTCTAGGTGATGTTAAAGATCACCATGTAACTATATGTGCTATCCCATGGGTGTCTCCTAATCTCATACAAATCCTTTCGTGCACATATGGTTCTTAGCTTTATATGCAATTCGGATTCACTGGAAAAATGTGTTTGGTGAATGGAGTATGTCTTGACATAATATGATCCCTCTTTATGATATAAATCCAAAAACCTTTATTTTTACTTATTGATTCTTCCATCAACTGCATACTTGATCTTATAGATGCACATGAAGTATATGAAGGAGTTTCCGATGCCTCTTCCTTTCTATAGAATTCCTATCATAATTTTATTCATATTGGATCATCTCTCACGCCCAATATGGTCTTCATCTCTCTAGGTGTATCTACTTCTGTGGAATAGTCATATCATGATTCTTATATTATTATGAATCTCTTTCTTCCATCATTGTGATTCTGACCCTCGGAACTTTTGTTTCTTCTTTATTTTGTTGGAGTGAATCTTCAAGCTAAACCGTCATTCAGATGTTCGTCGAAACAAGTCTCATCCTTCTTTTCTTGTAGGTGATTATATGCGATCTATCCTACAATTCAAATTTAGTTGCATGATTAGAAACATCTCATAATTTCCAAAACATAATTTTCATAACAATAAATTATTATGTATATGTCATACAGTCATGTAACTATCTTATCTCCTGCAACATTTGTCCATATCTCGTATACATACAATAACTTCTTATATGCCTTCGATCTCTGCTAGAACATTATTAGGAGTGTGCACTACTCCCAATAAGTCAACACAAATATTTCATTATGGATAAGTAGCAATGGAATGGTGTACACCACCATATGCCACTTATACATATTATTATTCAACTGCTCATAAATGAAAACACTCTAGCATGCATAGAAAAATTCCTAAATCTAGGAACCATATGATCTAAGAAACTAGATATATAGGAAATGACAATTCAAATGCTTATATTCGCTTGTTTGGTATAATCCCTCTTGATCGATCTCTCCTTGCATGGATTACTGGAGTCTCCGACGATGCTCTTATACTTTATCGTACAATTTATATCACGCATTCCTATGTTTCTCATGATAAAAATACTAAGCAAGTCTTCTTACATCACATATCACATAGAGCTATGTATTGGTAATGAATATGTGTGTCGTACAAATCTATCCCTTCTTATCAAATGCTAAAGTGGATAAGAGTATGATATTCATATTCATCAGTAGAATTCTTCTGGATCATATTCCTCAATACTTAAGGAATCTTCACTTGCTTTATTCTCAGTCGCAATATGTTAATCTTTTGCTGCATTGAGAGAAACATTGGTCTGCTCTTCGCAACATTATTGAGTTCTATTTCCAACATTCACATCTTCACATCCTTGAGTTGAGTTCTCAAGGTCACCTCCTTGTTGATGTTATTTCATTTGTACAAGCAGGTCATTTTATCAAACACCTCCTTTGGACTATTCAAGGATGATACATGTGATATCCTCTTGAGATGAAAATCATCCTCTTGGCTTTAACTAGGTCCGTCTTGTGCTTTTATTTTTCTTCATCTCCCTCAGGATCTACAAATTCTTCTTTGACATAGTTTCTCCAAGTTACGCTTCTTCAAGTATGAGAAGCAATCTATACATCCATGCTTGGAATTTACAGGCTCCTTGAATCCTGTCCTAAAGCTTGGTACTGTTTTTCATTATGATAAATATGAGAAACTCAAATGGAAATAGAGGGAAACCATAACAGAGAAAACCTTGCTAAATTTCTTAAAATAGTTCCCTAACTAATAAATAATCACAAGATGGAAAAACATGAATAAGATGTTTTCTGCAACTCTCTATGTCTTTTCTCTAGTGACATTTTCCTCCCTCTACTTATGCAGACATGAGAGTGTGTGTGAGGGATCGTGACCTCCCTATTTATAATCTTCAGTTTTGTAACTTACTTAACTAACTAGGTCATCCAGGTTTTATCTTTGGGGCCGACCTACCTAGGAAGACTCAAAAATACATTTGACTTTATTTATCTTTGGGACTATTTCCCCAACATACAATGGAGGGTTTACTTCAACAACTATACACAATAATGACATCACGAAAGGAGGGGAAAAATATATGACAAGGGTACACCAATATACAATGATAATATACAATAGAATATTTTTCAAAGTGACAAATAAAACAACAAAATGTTATTTTATGTAGAATAAAAAGCATCTCTCTTTAAGGAATTTGAAGGAGTAAGGAAAAAAAGAATCAGACGATTGTTTATAAGCTTGTTTTTGCTCATTTCTCAGCAGTTGGTTATTTTGAGAGATATTCGAAGGATGGCTCATGTCATTATGATATGGTGATAAAAATAAATGAACATCATTGGTTTAATATATGGATTGGTGGAGAAAAGGGCCGTAACACAAAGTGGAACTCATTGGTATTTGGGGAGTTCTTTTTTTTTGCAAACAAAAGTGGAATTGATTATTTAAATATATATCAAGACTCAAAGATTATAATTAAGTGGGACAAATATGGTAAGAATATGCTAGAAGGTTCGGTTATACTAGATTAAGTTGAAGCCTTGGTTTTTGTTATGTTAAAAGTATTGCTTAGTATGGGATAGTATTTTTGTCCTTTTGGTGAAAAATGAATGTTTGATGACAATTTTTGTGTTAAGCTCATAGGCAAATGAGCTAGGAGTAGATTTTTTTAAAGTTGATGAAGGAATTTTGTTAGTCTGGAAATTATATGGAATGCATGTATTTTTCATTGATTCTAAATGAATATCAAGATTTTTTTTTTCTTTGCAAAAAATAAATAAAGTATAGAAAATATCATCAATATATTTATTAATAAAATAAAGTATATAAAAGTATCATTAATATTTTTATTTATTTATATTATAAGTTATTTTTTATAACTAATTTAAATGATAAGTTTATTTACCTATATTTTTTAAAGGTTTATTAAGTCAATAAATCGACTGACATGTACACTGTTTCGACTATTGACTTTAAAAGGATCATATGTTGACCAATCGAATAGATAAAGTATTAATTTTCCAACTATAATGTCTCTCACAAAAATATAAGAAAAAAAAAATTATTTTATTCTATTATCGGATTATGTTGTCCTCACACGTATAAATTGGTGGCAGCATGAAGTATATGGTTGTCATGAGTAATATGCATGTGAAGTAACTTATATTGATTTTATAATGGATGCACAGGTTATGCCTTATGTGGCATTTTCATACCGGTGATGACAACCCTATAGCCACACATTAAGGTGATGTTTTTACTATTTCTATGCTTATTTTAAAAATTGGTTTTTTCTAGGGAATTTAAGCCTAAAATCTATGGCTTAGTCTTAGCAACTATGTCCTAGTTCTAGAATCTGCGAGATGTAGAAAAGTTGGTGGTGAGGTGTGGTTAATACGCCCCCTAAGCTGAAAGGTCGTCAATTCTAATCCCGTCGGATACCAAAAATGCAACCATGTTAAAAGTTGGTGCGGTCCAGGATCAGTGTGATCTCTGGGTGATTTTGACGGCTTAGATGCCCCGGGTTCATGTTTTCTTAGCCAATGGAAACCTTGGTAGTCAGGGGGGTTCCACCACTTTTCCAACAACAAAAAGAAACTATGTCCTAGTTCTAGCAACCATATCCTAGTTCTAACATACCCTCCACTATGATCTAGAAAAATGTAACAAATGTTATATTAAAGGGGTGATGTATGACGTAATTAGAGCAAGATTTGGTTAAAAGTTTGTAATTAAGTGTTTCAGTTAATGAAATGTTTTAGGGACTATGGTGATAACACCATACTCATGATTCCAACCATGACCTTGGGAAAAAATACATTGTTGTTATAACATGGTTTATGCCATCACCTTCGATGGGAGTTACAATGTTTTCAAACCCCTATATTTATGTTTTGGGCTATGGGAGAATAACTATGTTGTGGGTGCGAGTTTACAATGCATCCATGCATATTGATGGAGAGATTTAAATGCATACGACAAGGACTCGGAGGGATCTTATCCTTCCATTTCTCACGATCTCATGCAATGAGTTTTCCAAGGGTTTTATTGTGGAGTTTACTCTATATAAAGGTTTCATTTTCACATTTGTTTTTGATCTGTAACTGGTTGATGGGAGAGAGCTCGACCATTCATGGATGTGCTGCACATTTTTTCCCAATCATTTACACAGTCAGTTAATAACATTTCCTTTCTTTATTATGAGGTATATTTAAATTTTTTTATTAGTGTTATGGAAACCATGATGGCCTTGGCCTTTCTAGTTGATCGCGGTGAGGAAGAAAATAGATCCTTCATTGAGCTTACCAAGCCTTTAACAAGGTAACAAATACTTCTCAGTTTGGTTTTACTCAGTTTAAAAATTTGTTTTAGATTAATGGAATAGAAATTATCTAACCTAGGGTTTGTCCATCGTTATGCAAGAAGAGGAGAAATAAGGGCATCCAGGAGGAGATGACCCCTGGAATGATGTTTTGATTTTGGAACTTAGTTCTTATGATATCACACATTGAATGTAAGAACCAACTAAACAATAGTTATCAAGTGACCTTTCCAACATTTCCATCGACATCACTACCATAGCATTGATAGTTGTTTTCCTGATTTCGTGTCTATGGAAAACTACGGATAACTAACCCACACAAGGCACGTAATGTTGATTTTTTCTTAATATGCTTATACGATATCTTAAAACAAATTCATACTAGTAGACCACTCAAATAAAAAAAAGCACAAAATCAAAATAAAACAAGAACATAAATATTTTACGTGGGGAAACCACAAGGGAGAAAACCACACAAAACTTATTTAATAAAGAACTCAACTAGAGCAGTGTAAAACCTAGATAACTTCTTCTCTCTTATTTATGGCGCACTAATATTTCTCTCTCTTTCAAAATAACTTGAGTGAGTGAGTACAAATGAAGGGGAGAGCCTCCCTATTTATATTCTTCAATTGAATCGATCTCTAACCTAACAAAGCCAACTTGTCTAACTAAATGGGACGACTTGTCCAACTGGACACCAAAAATAAGATATATTATATTAACACTTGGGTGCTATTGAATCGAATTACATCTGAAGGTTTATATTGATTCATTAAATGATACTAACAATAGCAAACTCATATCTCGAAGGAGGAATACAATCAATACATCTCGAATATATTTCAAAGTTATAATACTTTAACACCCCCTTTGAACTAGGAAGGTATTCAACCACACCAACAATTGATACTACAACTATACAACTAGATGGTGAGTCTCTATATTTTATAGGAAGTTTTGGAACATCATCATTACTCTTCATCATCGATCTTAGCTGGATCATCTTATGCAATCTTCAGTATATAAATACTGAATCATCTTTCGTACATACTCGAGAATCTTCTATCATCTTATGAATTGTCTTTTGTCGCATTAATATTTGATTACTAAATCATCTTTTGGGTCTTCTTCTTATAGCCTCACTATGTGACTATTGATTCATCGTCTATCACGTCAGTATATGAATACTAAATCATATTTTGGGTCATCTTCTTACTGCATCAATATGTTGATACTGAGTCATCTTCTAGTATACATCCATATGTGGATATTGAGACATCATCTGTAACTTCATCATTGAAAACATTTGTATATAAATACCAAAACATTAGAAAAAATATCATTAGCATGTTATTGCTAAAACAAAAGAACATATAATGCTATATCATCATCTGCATTACCAACATAGAGATGTTGGAACATCAACATCAACATCATCATCGGTATATGAATACTAAAAAAAAATCATCAACAAACATCAGTGTAACAACACTCATGCTAGCTCAATCAATCAACTTAACAATCATCAATACTGAAAAAAACATCTCAACAAACATCTCAGCAATCATAACAACGCTGAAACAATCATCTCAACAATCATCAGTATAATAATACCGAAACAATAATCTCAACAAATATCTTAAGAGTCAACAGTATAACAATACTGCAACAATCTTCTCAACAATCATAAAAACATATCAGAAAACATTTCATCAATCATGAGTATAATAGTACTAAAGAAATCACCTCAACAATCAATGGTATATAAATATTGAGGATACATATTTCCCTTCAATGTCTCAAAGAAGTATAATGGTGACATCTTCGGTAGATCCATTCAGGAATTTTGTCTAACTTACTAATTATTTCGAGGAAAACAAGCCTAGTTAGATAGATGGATCTCCCTAGAGAGGAAACAAGCCTTGTTTCTCTTACTAACCCTTTTAGGAAAAAAGAGCCTAGCTAGACATACTAATCCCCCTAGGATGAACATGCCTTGTCACCCATCATCCATCTATTGTCACTCCCTTTTTTAATAGAGATCATTTCATACTACACCAAGTTCATCTCAAAAGTATTCAAACATTACATGAGCCAGAGGCTTAGTTGATACATATTCTACTTGTTTCTCTATAGGAACATACTTGAGCTTTATAACTCCCTTCTGAACCATATCCCAGATGAAATGATATATGATTCCATTGTGCTTTGAATTATCATGAAACATGGTATTTTTCATCATCTTAATACAAATATGATTATCACATGGGATATCAATATCATTTATCTCTACATCAAATAGTCCTACTAACATCTTTCGAAGCCATATGCTTCGCTACATGCTGAACATGCTACAATGTATTCATCCTCTTCCATACTAAGTGCGATACTGGTATGATTTCTAATGAACCAAGAGATCATGCCTGATCCCAGACTAAAACAACATCCTAAGGTGATTTTTCTATCTTTATCACTTTCTCCCCAATATGAATCTGCATATCCATTTTATTTGATCTTGCAACTAGATGTAGTATCTGAGCCCATAATCTAAATTTCCCTTGAAATACCTCATCACATGTTTTTCCCCAATAAGGTGAATGTGTTTAGGATTCACCATATACTGAATTAAGGTGTTTACTACAACATATATATCTGGTCTTGTATTGGTTAAGTACATCAGAGAACAAATCATCTTTCTAGATAAGGTGGCATCAACTGCTTCTGAAGTATCATCATTTAATAAATTCAAACTTGGTGTCATCGTAGTGGTCATAGATTTACAATATAAAATTACAAATCCTTTTAATATTTCTACAGTGAAAATCTCGTCTTGATGTTTCCATAATTCAAGACTTAGAAAGTAATGCATCATTCCAAGGTATTTCATCTCGAACTATGCAACACGATTCTTCTTACATTCGATGATAAGCTTATCTTCTCATATCAAGAACAGATCATCTAGATATAGTAATAAAATCATAATCCCATCATACTCAATATTATAGGACAGGTTGGAGTCTGATTTACTTAAAGTAAACCCTAAGCTCACCAGAAATCCATCGATCCTACCATACCATGATATGCGTGCTTTCTTTAACCCATAAAAATCCTTCTTTATTCTACATACATGATTTTTCTGATCATTAGTCTCGAACCCTTGTAGTTTTTCAATGTATATCTCTTCTTCAATCAAGCCATTTAGAAATGTTGTCTTCACATCCATTTGATGTAGCTTCCACTTCATATTGGATGCCAAGGAAAGGATGGTTTTGTTGAGGTGTGTCTAGCTATCATTGAAAAGATGCCCTAATAATCGATTCCCTTTTTATGAGAGAATACTAGAGCTACAAATATTTCCTTGTACTTTTCTATACCTCCATTTGTTGAGTGTTTAGTTTTGAAGATCCATTTCGAGGATACCACTGACTTGTATTTTGGTATTGGTACTACCTCCCACACATAATTATTTGTAATGGGTTGGTATTCCTCGACCATTACATTAGCCCACTCCTTTTTTTTTATTGATTCTTCAAATTGTGTTGGTTCCTTATCAACTAGATCACACATAAAATCCATATAACCAGGGTATGACTATGTATTCTTTCTTTCTCGAAAGGTTCCTTCTAAGAAACCATGTCTCTTTGCCTCTTCGATTACTTTACAAGCCGAGGCAGGTTTTGTCTTTTGAGAAATCAATTCACTAGGTAATTATTCAGGTAACTGAGGTTTTGTCATATCATGATTTTCGGGCATATGGACTTCTTCTTCATTCCTAACTGGCTTATTATTTTCAGTGGCTTTGGGATTTTCATGCTCCTCTTCATCTTCCTTATATTTCTTTGACTTTTTTAAGGATGTATCTTCGTAAAATGTGACATCTCTGCTAAGTTCAATTTGAGAGTATCCTGGGATATAGATCTGGTAATATTTTGATTGTTCACTATAACCTATGAACAATCCCTTCTTTCTTGAAGGATATAACTTTTTCCTTTTATATTTGGGAATGTGTATGTATACATGACAACCAAATATGTTTAGGTGACTTCAAGATTTTCTTAGGAAAACATTTCTTTTGGAGTTTGGTTCCTAAGGGAATTGTGGGAAATTCTATTCTATACATATACTATTGTTTTTGTTGCTTCTTCCCTCATTTACATCAGCATATCTTGCTCATGTATCATAGCTTTCACATCTTCCATGATAGATCTGTTATTTCTTTCTAACACACCATTTTGTTGTGTATTTTAGGGAATGGTGAGCTCCCTCTTAATTGCAGCTTCCTTGCAGTAATCATTGAATTCATTTGATGTGAACTCTCCTCCATTATCTGACCTCAAAATATTTCTTTTATTCTCAGATAAGTTTTCCATTAGTGCCTTTGAACCTTTCAAACACTTCATCCTTATTTTTTAGTAAGTATATCCAAGTATTGTGGGAGTAGTCATCAATAAAAGAAGCACAATAGACAGACCCTCTTAATGATGTGGTTTGCATTGGCTGAACCACATATGTCTAAGTGGATAGAATATAAGATCTCATTTTCTTTACTATCTCTTTTTGGATAATAATTCTTATTATTCTTTCCTTGTGCACATCGTTTGCACACTCCTTCATGTTCTATCTCAATTTATGGTAGAATAGTCACAACCTTGCTTACAATTGGTAGATATTTGTAGTGAACATGAGCAAGCCTTATGTGCCATAGATCACATGGGTTTATGGTACTGGTTTCTAATGTTGAATTTGTATGTCCTTTCAATTTGTAGAGTCATCATTCTTCAAATCCAATCTCTACTGCATCATCTATGGTTTTACCTTTTGTCCACATGAGAACTTTTCCATCCAGAAAAGGAACTCTGAAAACTTTCTTGTTTAAGGCTGAAATGGAAACAAGATTCTACTTTAGTACTGGGACATATAGGACATATTTCATTTTCATCATCTTTCAAGAGACCAACTTATAGGATGCTTCTCCTATTCCTTTAATGGGGTATTGGGAATCATCTCCAAACATTACTTTGTGTGTAGATTCCTTTTGTTCAAGGCATGAGAGTAATTCCTTGTAACTTGCCATGTTCTTTGAGGCACAAATATCAACTAGCCAAGTGTCATTTCCTGGTGAGACTGATCCTGTTAGGGAAGAGATTAAAACATATTCTTCACTAGAGTCTTCATCCTTCTATGTTTCTTCTTCAACTTCTTGATGACTGTAAATATTCTCATCTTTTTTATTCTCTTATTTCATGGGATAGTTGATGGCAATGTGTCCCAACTTGTGACAAGTGAAGCATTCAAAATTTGAGAAGTCTCTCTTGGGTCTTTTAAAACCTTGAGTCTTATGAGGATGGTCGTGACTCTTCATTTTTCCTTTGGTATGAGTTGTCAAGGCTTGATCCTAATTTTCATTTAACTTTTCATCTCTAGCTTCCATGCTCTGAATTTTTTGACACCTTCAATATTTTCATCTAGCTTGGTATTCCTTTTCATAGTTAAAAGAATGAGAACTTAAAATGGAATAAAGAGGAATAGTACTTACTTGAAGAAAACAAATCATCACTCGCCTCCTTCTTGATGACCTAGGGTTTGATGTAGAAACCCTAATTTTTTAGTTGGGATCGTAGGTAGAGTTGAATGGTGGAGAAGATTCGCCCACCAAGGTTGAGGTAGAATGTATCTTCACTTTTCTAATATTGATGATGAATACTCAAGAAAAATAAAGCCCTAGTTTGTCCTGACACAAGTAACTAGTCCAAAATTGAAAATTCTTGGAATTCAGTTCTGTCTCCAAAGAAAGATGTGCTCTTGAGGGGCGATTTGAGAGAGACCTCCTTTTTTATTTAATTGTTGATGGATTTTTTCAGAGTAACATAACCCTAACTATGGATTTCTTCCTTTTAGGGTATCTCTAATACCATGTCATATTTTTTCTTAATATGCTTAAATGATATCTTAAACAAATTGTTACTAGTAGATCACTAAAAGAAAAATAAGCACATAAACACAAGAACACAAGAACACAAATATTTTCCTCGAGAAATCCACAAGGGAGAAAACCACGCAAAACTTCCTCAGTATAGAACTCAATCAAAGTAGTTTAAAATCCATACAACTTCTTCTCTCTTCTTTCTGTCACACTAATATTTCTCTCTCTTACCAAACAACTTAATTGATTGAGTACAAACAAAGGGGAGCTCCTGCCTATTTATATTCTTTAGCTTACTTTACCTCTAACCTAACAGGGGTCAACTTTTCTAACCGGTTGGGCTGAGTTGTCCAACTGGACACCGAAAATAACATTTATTATTTTGACAATTGGGTACTATTGACCCGACTTACATCCAGAGGTTTATATTGATTCTTTCAATGATACTAACAAGACCAAAATCATTTCCTGAAGGAGGAATACAATCGATATATTTGTAATATCTTTTGAAGTTATAATACTTTCACACTTAACACATCCCCCTATGTGTTTTTTGTAGCTAATTCTCGGAGGTTATGGTCCTGCTACCCTCTAAGTTTTTCTCTCTTAAGGAGAATCTCCATGTTTAAGTTTCAAAAAATATTTTAAACAAACTACTTAACAAATAAAGAGTTATCTAACAAATATCTATTTAACAGTTTCTAAATTAACATTAAATTTTATTTACGCGCTATAATAACCTATCTTAGCCAAGAGTAGTTTTAACTAATTACTATTACTTGTTGCACTATAAGTTATGATTTTGAAGATATAATAAATTCTAAGAAAAATCTCATTTAACGTATTATAATTTCTATAAAAAGTAAATTATGGTCATCTATTATAAGAAATAATAATAAATGAACTGTCACAAAATGACAAGTTATACTATGTTGAATATTTGAAATATTATAATAATAAGTCTTACTATTCACAAAATCTATACAAATAGATAATAAGAACAATAAATAATATGAAAAATGACATAAAGTGTTATATAAAAAATGAAAATGATCTAATAATAACTATAAAAATCATACAGTCAGAGAATCAGACATGGTGTACTCGAAAATAAAAAATATAGTCAGTAAAACACAATACAATGTGTATGTAAATCAACATATGAAAGAAAACTGTAAAACAAAATTGATATTCATATATATAATTGTATCAAAGAAAACCTAAACTACAATGTTTCCATCCTTTTTCCAGATATATCAGAAACGTATGCCAATACGACTGTTATCATGACATAGGAATCGACTTCAAAATTTTGGAAATTAAAACTCAATATGACAACTTCTTCTCTCTATCGAATCCCCCTATGTTAAGTCACCCTCGTGAATTATATACTAAGACAACCTATCTACTTGGAAAATTTTATGTACCTTTTCCCAAAATAAATTTTTCCATTTAAAAACTTGATACACATCAATTTAACAACTCTCAAACTTAAACAAACAATATACATTATTGTTTTGTTTATGAGATAACGTAATATCATGAAAAGTTTAAAAAATTCCCCAAAATAAAAGGCACTTGGCAGCAAGAGAATCATAAGAGGAAATCATTTTAACATTTGGAAATGAACCTTCCACAAGTCCAACAGCATCAATGAAACAAAACTCATACATGGAAAATATGTAAACCAATTGGAAATGAACCTTCCACATGTCCAACAGCATCAACAAAACAAAACTCATACATGAAAAATATGTAAACCAATTGCAATATCAATTCAACATAACATTAGATTTTAATTTAAACTTGTATTTAATCAATGAACAACAAACAAAAATAATCCTATACACTTCTACAAAATCTTCGATTTTGTAGATGTGGTAATTAAAATATTTATGCCTGATGAATTGAACAACCTGAAAAAGATAAACTGAAACAAGAAAATGATTTAAAGTCAAGATTTGGAATTTTGTTGCTCATTGAGCTTCGGACAACCTAGCTTGAAGTTTCATAATCTTAATCTTTTGTTTTTCTCTTTGCTTTAGTAATATTTCATTTACAGAGGTCTATGGTATTTTAGTGAATTTATACTTGTATTTCTTGAGTTTCAAATAAGGTCTTCGATTTACCAACAACAACAACTCGCTTTTAAGTGTCTTAATATTTTCCTCTTTGACGACCATTTTCAAATGAGATTGAGAAATTCTATCCTTGAGTATATGCATGAGAGTTTTTTGAAGATTATTTTCACTTCTAGAAGATGAGGAGTCCTTGATGTATGAAGGTTTTTTCTCAGATATGAAAGGAGAGGATCTTTCAACAAATTCCTTTGCAGGAGACGTCATGGTTTTGTTCAAATCCATAATCTATTCCTCACCATCGTGGGAAGTTTCATGAATTGCAGAAATATCATCATCATCTCTTACAACGTATATCAAAATAGACTCTTTTTGGTGGTGTATTTTAATAGGAAAGGAAACCATAGCCATACTAGAAGTGAATCGACGTGGGATCATAGAATATGACTCCTTTTGTTTGATTTTACATTCAGTGTAACATGCATATTCTTTGTTTTGACAACTTGCTGACCCCTCTAGCTTTTGTGTTGGTATACTACCAGTTTGCACAGGGTGCGATGGATTAACAACAATTTCAACAACTGGAATAGTGTCATTCTTGGTCAAATCACACCCTAAATCCTTTTCTGGGATAGGGTTATCAACACTTGCCTTTTTTATTATCTAACTTAGAGTCTAAATCAAAGGGTTCATGCACATATGTCTATCTTCTTTTCAGTTGAGTCTTAGAGATAGGAGAAGGCCAAAAATGAGTCTGTCGAAAATTATTTTCATTTAAAATGTGATCCCAATTTTTACCCATCATAGACAGCTGGATTGTATCACAATTTTAAGTAAACAATGGTGGAATAGGTTTATGTCTTGATCTCCTAGTATGTTTTGAACCACATAAGGCATCTTTTCTAGACTATTAAGCAAGAAGCAAGGTAAATTTGCACTAGAACTATTGAATACCATAATAATATCAAGGTGATAAAGATGTACATAATAAAACCTACCATCACACGTGATCTACCTTATAATTATTTGTAGAAGAGGCTTCCGTTAAGGTTTGAGGAACTTCATTGGATATCCATGTTTATTATCAAAATTCTATGGCAGACGAAGCAAACTAATGTTTCCACTTCACTCTATTAATATGATCTTACTTTGATGTTTTATTTTGATATATTGGGTCTAGGACCCCACTGCATATGAACATGATAATTTGTTTGATATATTGGGCGTAATCTAGTTACATATGTTTTAAGTGTTGGGCGTGGAACATGAAGCACATGATTGATGAGATGTTTTATGTTGAGTGAGGAGCTCTAGACCACATGAGTATTTCAATGTTTGTATTGAGCGAGAAGCTATGGAGCACATGAGTGTTTATATTGTGTTGAGCGAGAAGCTCCGGAGCACATGAGTTTTTATGTTTTGATGACTGAGGAGCTCTGGAACACATGAATTATGAAAACCTTTGTGTTGACTAGGAAGCTCTGAAGCACATGAAATGATAATTGGAAGTGTTTGGCATAATCCCTAGAGCCTTCCAAGTTGATGTTGAGCATAAACTCTTGAACATCAGATCATTGGCTATTGTATCCCTAGGTGTATACTACACATACATGTTAGCATTAGTGTTGAGCAAGGATCCCTAGAATTGCACTAAGTTTGTAACTCCATGTTTTTAGCGTTGAGTATGGGCTTTGGATAAGCACTGGGAGTTACTGAAAAGAATTAATGATTTCTAGTGAAAATAACTCGAGTAAAACCCTAATTTGCTCTTGAACGAGCTCTGTGGGATTTTCAGCTCCAAATCTAGATCCGACATCTTGACCTGGTAAGATCTAAATATTTTGTATTTCCATTTGAGGTTCTCAGTTAAGATGTCTCATCATACCAAGCTTGATGAAAATATTGAGGGAGCTGATAACTGCTGAGCTTGGAAGTATAGGATTTCCTTGGTCCTGGAAGAGAATGAGTTAGACTCTTACATCCATGAGGAGATTCTAGTTCCAGAGGGAGATGAGGCAAAGGCCTTACATAAGAAGAAGTTGGTTATGGAAAAGAGAATCATTGCTGATTCCATCAAGGATCATCTCATACCATAGGTGTCCTCTCTCAAGACACTTAAAGCTATGTTTGATGCCCTAACCAAATTGTTTGAAGGGAAGAACATAAACCGGAAAATGACTCTGAGAAAACAACTAAAGAATGTGGATATTTAGAATGTAGAAACAATCTAGTCTTACTTCACAAGAGTCTCCCATATCAAAGAACAAATAGAAGCTGTAGATGCAGAAGTGGAGAATACAATAATTGTGATGACAACACTGAATGGCCTTCCTAGGTCATGGGATTCATTCATCCAAAGAATCTGTGCCAGAAAGAAGTTAGTCAAGTTTAGCAGACTATGGGAAGAATGATCTCAAGAAGAAGCTCGGATAGCAGCTCGATAAGAGAAGATGGGAAGTGAAGATCAAGCTGTCACAGTCCACTCCAAGAAAGGTCGAAGAAACTCTCATCACACCAGAGGTAAGAATTCTTACCATAAAGATAACAGTAGAAAGGACCTATCTAAATTGAGATGTTATACATGTGATGAAAGAGGACACTTTGTAAAAGATTGTCCTAAGAACAAGGTTCATTCTCATAAGAGTAAGGGAAACAAAAGAAGACATCATGCTCATGCTGCAGAGGATGATGAACCATTCAGGAAAAGAACCAGATATGAAAGTGAAGATTCTTCCAGTGAAGATGAATATGTTTTGATTACCGCTCTTATAGGAAACATTAATCATGGAAGCACTGACTGGCTTATAGATAGTGGGATTCCAAGCATATGATAGGATTCAAGGAATATTTTGTAAAACTATCAGAACATGTCACCTCACAAGGTGAAGCTAGGAGATGACTACCAGTATCAAATAAAAGGTAGTGGGGAATCCTCCTATAAACTAGACTCTGGAAAGCCTATGATAATGAAGGAAGTTTTTCTTGTACCAGGACTCAAGAAGAACCTTCTCTCCATATCTGCATTAGATGCAAAAGGAATGAGGGTTGCATTCATAGATGGTTAAGTTATCATGTGGCCAAAAGAAAAGACTATCGATGATGCAGTGGTGATTGGAGAACAAGAAGGAGGATTATACAAATTAAAGGGCCATCCAAAACAAGCCTTGGTCCATGACACAGTAGAGCTAAGTGAACTTTGGCATAGAAGGGTTGCACATGTGCATTAAAGAACACTACCAATTGCAAGCAAAGTTGTTGAAGGTCCTCCAGAATTCCAAGCAAAACATGATGGGGTCTGCAAAGGATGTGCGAAAGGAAAGAATACAAAGAAGACATTTTCTAGCAGCGAAAGCAAAGCCAACGGAATCCTAGAAATTATCCACTCCAATGTATGCGGTCCTATGTCTTCAAGCTCACTAAGTGGGTATGCATATTATGTTTCTTTCATTGATGATTTTTCTAGGAAGACATGGGTTTATGTTGGTCTCCTCTGGGCAGGCTCGGGTTTACTTTATTGTACCAACAAACCCCTAGCTCACTGGCCCTTTCAGCAACAGACTGCAGAACGGCCTGAAGTCTCACCCAAAGTGATCCTAGATGGGGTGGCTGAAGAATTAGGCTTCCTTAACCAGGATTTGTAGCATCCTAGGTCCTCTTGACTCTAATTAACCAGTTAAATCTCTCAGCAAGGGTTGTTCCTCTCTTCCTAGCTGACTCTGCTATGGGACTGACTCTTATCGCATCACAGCTTCTGGGACGATGTGCAAACTTTCTCTTCTGCCCAACTCTTAACCTATGACATCTCATACCGCAGCCTCCCTGACAGTCCGATATCGCCTTTCTATGCTGCGATGCTTTCTACAGTAAGACTCAATATGCTCATCAACTCTCAAGGTCCAGAGGATTCCTCCCGGGGTATAATATCTCAGTTAACCTTCATTAGGGTGTTAAACAACTTCACATAAGCTCCTACAGTTTAACACGCTTAACACCAATTACTCTCACTCACTGAACTAAATATACAGAAGTCACTTAACACTGTAGTTGTTAGCTTTTGTGAATCAAGCGCTGATAAAATCATATACATAATACTCGACACATTCAACTCACATTTAACCTTCTATGTTACTGTAAACTAAAGGATAGTATACATACATTCATAAACTGATAAGCAAAGT
The DNA here is from genome assembly GCA_001517045.1 of Pseudotsuga menziesii. NCBI lineage: Eukaryota > Viridiplantae > Streptophyta > Pinopsida > Pinales > Pinaceae > Pseudotsuga > Pseudotsuga menziesii. The sequence goes on from LPNX010416765.1 coordinate 55,467, forward strand.
TCATGTAACAGATAACAGATAGCAAATAAGTAGAGCACAATCACATGAAACAGTCACACAACACATGGATGTTACGTGGTTCACTTTTAGGGGGGAAGCTACATCCATGAGAACTATGTTTGTATTATATCTTGAGAGAGTAACACATTTCTGCTGCAACCTCTTATGAAGCTTGATATCTTCTGGGAAACTCCATGCACACAGCTGGGAGCCCTTATCTTAGATCTATTCTCTTTCGATAATGATTTCTTCTTACAATATACCTTTCCTCTCTCTCTCAATCCCTACGGATTGTTACATTCATGCTTAAGGAATCAGCCGCTGGTTACAGTAAGATAACTACAGACTTAACGACAGAACTAGAGCTCGACTCTTCCTCAATGTCTCACAATACTAACGACAACTAGTAACAACTCGACCAACCAACCTTTCATAATACAAAATACATGCTTAAATAGGTGGCCTGAAGGTCTCACCGTGATACAAAACTGTGGGCATATCCCAACAGTAACCCAAAACCCTAATTATGACAGTCGGCCTATCTGTACTTTGAACCGCCACTTATTGGTCACACCGCAGCTTCCTGCAGTCTTCTGCGATTTTTGGCACTAATCGTGGGTATGGGCACCACTTCCTCAGTCGCTCCCCTTTTGTCCTTTATCTTTAATACCTCAGCCCATTGCTCCTTCTCCATTTATGAGGGTAGTTGAGCCCTCCTGTCATCGCCACTGCCTTAAATGCATTGGTTGATCTCTCTTCTCGGTCGCTTCAAGTACTATTTCCTTTGACTTTACTGTTTTCGGCCCGCGATCCATGGTGGGAAATGCGCTACAGCGTCATACCTTTATCGCATCACATCGCTTATATCACTAGATTATCGGCATCACCAAAACTATCTTTCCTCCAAAAATTGTCCATCTTCTACCAAAAATAACAGCTTTTCCTGTAGCTGCGGGGCAGTGCTCCAACAGTTTACTTCATGAAGAACAAAGATGCAGTATTCAGCAAGTTCAAGGAATTCAAAGCCTTGATCGAGAATCACATTGAAAAGAAGATCAAGACTTTTCAATTAGATAATGGTATAGAATTCACTTTGAATGAATTCAAAGAGCTATGTAAAGAATCAGGGATTAAGAGGGAGTTTTCTACTCCTTATAATCCACAACAGAATGGGATTGCGGAATGGAATAACAGAACTATCATGGAAGCTGCAAGAGTTATTCTTCATGATCAAGATCTTCCTATTCATCTTTGGGAAGAATCTTCCAGAATAGTAGTGTATGTACAGAACCGTACTCCACATAGAGTACTCGAGAAGAAGACTCCTGAAGAAGTCTTCTCCAATAAGAAACTAGAAGTTAGCCATCTCAGAATATTCGGCTGTCCTGTATACATACACATTCCAAAAGAGAAGAGAAAAAAATTAGATCCTTCAGGAAAGAAGGGTATATTTGTGGGATACTCTGAAAGCTCGAAGGCTTATAGAATATATTTCCTAGGATACAAGAAGATTGGCATCAGTAGGGATGTGACATTTGATGAAGACACAACTTACAACAAATCCAGAAAGAGAGCTGCTGAAGAACCTGAAGAAGTAGAAGCACCCAGAATTCATGGTACAACCATGAATGAAGAAACTCAAGAAGAAAATCGAGAATATGAAGAACCACAAAGACCTATAGATCCACCTCTGGAAAAGAATCCTCATAAGAGGAAACCTGCTTGGGTACATGAAATTATCCAAGGTGCGGAAAGATATGGGGCTCCAAAAGAGAATCACAGAGAAAGAAAGAGGACCAGATCCTACTCTGGGTATGTAGCTTTACTATGTGATTTCATTGATAAAGAACCTTCCAGTTATGAAGAAGCGGCAAAACGGAAAGAATGGAAGGATTCTATGATCGAAGAGTACCAATCGATCATGAAGAATGATGTTTGGGATATTGTTCAAAGACTAGAAGGGAAGTCAGTTGTAACTTTCAAATGGATCTACAAGATCAAGCATGCTGCAGACGGTAGCATTGAAAAATATAAAGAAAGATTTGTGGCTTGGGGTTTCTCTCAGAAGGAAGCAATAGATTATGAAGAAACCTTTGCACCTGTATCCAGATACACTTCCATCAGATTAGTACTTGCTCTAGCTGCAGTGATGAAATGGAAGATACACTAGATGGATGTCAAGACTTCTTTCTTGAATGGTGTAGTAGAAGAGGAAGTGTATGTAGAGCAGCCACTCGGTTTTGAGACACATGACAGGGAGTCTCATGTGTGCAGATTGAAGAAAGCCCTGTATGGTTTGAAATAGGCACCCAGGACATGGTATGGTAGAATTGATAGCTTTCTATATAGTTTGGGATTTACCAAGAGTAAAGCAGATTCCAACCTTTACTACAAGGTTGAAGATGGAAACCCAGTGATGCTTCTACTATATGTAGATGATATGTTTGTAAAAGGTATGGATGGGTTGATTGCTGATACAAAGAGAAAGCTTGCTACTGAGTTCGAAATGAAGGACTTGGGTATGATGCATTATTTTCTAGGTATGGAGGTGTGGCAGAGTGCGGATGGAATTTTACTTGGACAATGGAAGTATGCAGTAGAGATCCTGAAGAGGTTTGGGATGATGGACTGCAAGGCTATGGACACACCTATGGCGTTGAACCTGAAGCTATTGAGTGATGCTTCATCAGAGTCAGTTGATGCTACGATGTATCGTCAGATGATTGGGTCCTTGATGTACCTGATGAACATGAGACCAAATATTTGATTTTCTATGAACACCTTGATCTAGTTCTTGACAGATCTGAGAAATGTTCACTTGATTGCTGCAAAGCATATTCTAAGGTACCTAAGGGGTACAGTTGATTATGGGCTCAAGTACGAGGCGAATTGGAAGATTAACATGGAGGCTTATGTTGATTCAGATTGGGCAGGTAGTGCCATCGATAGGAAGAGCACTTCAGGGTGTTGCTTCAGCATGGGATCAGGTGTGATCTCTTGGTTTAGCACGAAGCAATCCTATGTGGCACTGAGTACAGCTGAAGAAGAGTATGTCACAGCTTGTTCAGCTAGTTGCGAGGAAGTATGGATGAGGAAGCTACTGTCTGATTCATTTGATCTCCAATTGGATGATACTTGTATACATTGTGGCAACCAGAGTTGCATGAAGTTGTCAGAGAAACCAGTGTTCCATGACAAGTCCAAGCATATTGAGATCAAGTATCACTTTATCAGGGATATGGTGTAGAGGGGAGCATTGAAGCTCCAATATGTTGTGACGGATGATCAGATAGCTGATGTGTTGACAAAGCCATTGGCTAGGGTGAAGTTTGAGTACTTCAGGGAGAAGCATGGTGTTCTCTAGATCGAGGTTCCCTCCAAAGGGAAGTGATGATTTCGTGAGCCATTCTGACATGGTGAGAGGATTGGTTCCTTCCATGGTCAGATGTAAGGGCTGAGCCATTCTGTCATGGTGAGAGGATTGGTTCCTTCCATGGTCAGATGTAAGGGCTGAGCCATTCTGTCATGGTGAGAGGATTGGTTCCTTCCATGTTAGATATGAGTGTTGAGCCATTCTGATATGACTGTAGAATTTTTTCCCACATGATCAGATATAAGGGCTATTACCATTCTTGGAATGGAGGTGCCTGGTCAGTTGCCAGGAAAAATCAGTCTTAGACTGAGGGCCATTCTGATATGATTGTGAGATGTGTTCCAATATGATCATATATGAGTGCATGGCCATTCTGATGTGATTCTTTATCAGATGTAAGGGCTGAGCCATTCTGTCATGGCTAAAGGATTAAGTTCCTTCCATGTCAGATGTGAGTGCTGGCCATTTCGACGAGTATGTCAGATGTAAAGGCTACTTCCATTCTCTGGGAGAATGGAGGCACCTGGGAAATTACCAGGTAGCTTAGTCTAGGACTGGGGGGCATTCTGATGTGACTGTAGGATTGGTTCCTAAAATATCAGATGTGAGTGCATGCCTTTTTGATGAGTAGGTCAGATGTAAGTGCAGAGTCCTTCCATCATGGTTGCAAGATGTGTTCCAGCATGGGTGAATGTAAGTGCAGAGCCCTTCCATCATGGTTGCAGGATGTGTTCCCACATGGGTGGATGTAAGTGCAGAGCTCTTTCATCATGGTTGCAGGATGTGTTCCCACATGGGTGGAAGAGCAGAGCCTTTTTAGCATGGTTGCAGTATTTGTTCCTGCATGGCTAAATGTGAGTGCTGGGCCTTTCTAATATGATTATAGGATTGGTTCCTACATGATCAGATGTGATTGCTAGGCATGCGTTTCTGATGAGTAGTTCAGATGTAAGTGTTGGGCAGGGAATTCTGACGAGCAGGTTAAATATAAGTGTTGAAGAAGACCTACATGGAGGCTAGGCCTACAACCAGCATGAAAAGGGGCTTCCTTTGTAGAAATTCCAGTGACAAGAAGAATGATGAGATAGCACCTGTGATGATACAGTGATGATGATCCAGCAGTGATGATCCAAATCCAGTGATGATCTAGATCCAGTGATGATGTCTAGTGATGATCCAAATTGAGTGATGATCCAGATCCAGTGATGATGTCCAGTGATGATCCAGATCCAATGATGATGTCCAGTGATGATCTAGATCGAGAGATGAAGATGACTTGAAGATGAAGATGACTTGAAGATGCAAATGACGAGATGACCTAAAGAAGAAGACCAGTGATGAAAATTGTGTTGAGAGAATACCTTCCTAGTTAAGAGGGAGTGTTGATGTAATTATAAGTTTGGAATGTATTCACTTGTATTTATTATCTATTGTAACCCAATGTTTATTTCGTAATGTACTTATGTCATGTCATGCCTCGACGTTCTGATTGGGAAGATCTATAATGTAAACAAGTCATGTCAAGTCATTGTGGGTAACCCTCCTATTGTCTAAGGGTTAAAGTCCCCGCAGTTCTGGGGCACTAGGGTTATTAGAATCTCCTAGAGAGGTCAGCCCTAGTAGGGTTTTATTCATGTCAGGATTAGTATAAATAGAGAGCTATACTCTCTATTTAGTACACATTACATACACACTCAAGTGTAGCGCATAGTTGAGGAAGGAGAAGACACTAGGGCTAGATAGGAAGAAGGTTACTACTGTCGGGATATCACTTGTTGTTTTTGGTTTTACTATTTTGGTGTTGATTCTATCTCTGAGGAAGTTGCAGGGTTTTCTCCATTTATGGTTTCCCCAAGGAAAAACAATGTGTTCATTGTCTCTTGTGTTTGATTGTTGTACTTGTTATTTTCTCAGTTAAAGATCCTAATAATGATAGCTTAATGTTGAAAAAATAACATAATGGTCTGAAGTTATAAACAACAACCCACATAAATCCATTTCATTATAATAAACCAAACTACATATTTCACATAAAAACTACATCTATGAAAATTGTATGCCATAACAAAAGTTCCAAAGTAATTCAAAACATAATGCTATGCACATAACTCTTTTTAAATAAACATAGGTTGAAGGATCAATTCTTGTAGGAGTTAATTCCCAAACAAACCCATACATATATAAACATTTACAATCGTAGCAACCCAAGATCAATTCCTATGGAGTCCCTTTATTTATAAGTCATCCTATTGAATCCCGAAGGATTCATTTTTATCCTACTAAACGCTGTAGAGTTTTAACTACCAACCAAACAGACCATGTTCTTATAAATACTGAGACCATAAATCAAATATATCTAATCTCTACACAGTGGTCAAAAGACCCAAATAAAAATACACATTGTAACTATGGCCCTCATCCCTTTACATAACAAAACATTTAAACATTAACACCAACATTACAACCCTGTCAACATTATGCAGATAGGAACGAAACCCATTGAAGGGTTACATCCATACTCACGTCTCTTATACAAAGAGTATTCATTAACCATAAATCAAAACATAAAAAATGATAATTCGTTTAACCAACACACAATTGCAGTTCTATTGGCAGGAACACCATTGCCATCTACAGCAAGGCTCCAAGGCCAAACAAACACCATTAACCAATCCATAAAAGAACTTAAATAACAATTGTGAATCACATAGAGTTAAACCATTTCCATAGGATAAGAATCATACCCCCGACTCGACAGTATGCAAATTAAATAAACAACCAATAAACATGCATAGAGTATAAATGTTGTACATACCATCCATTAAGACCAAGTAATGACTACAAAGTCATATAACCATGGCCTTGCACCATTTCAAGCAATGTTGCTATCATCATACTCAATGATTCACAAAATTACAGTTCGAAGATCCTGGGAATGTTCACCAAGGAATTAATAATATGCAGTCCATCAATAAACAAAACCCAAAGTACATTAAAGTCCCGGCCGGAAGGCACTAAACCCCAAAAAGAAAAACCCCAAGTTTGAACGCATCTCTGATGCTATACAAATTAAGTTACAAACAACCCCTTTCTTTTCCACAACCATTAAAACTAGACAAGCATTCAACCCATGGCGTGTTTTAACTCTGTCACAACAACCATGCGAGAGAGGGACAAGTTTTAAACTTATATATCAGGGCTTACCCGAATGGGTATGGTGTTGACCTTAGGGTGAGCCACAACCCATGATTGCCTCCAACCCTGCAACCTATAACACAAAATAAAATCCACGATGAGGAGTATGCTTTTGAAACCAAACTGAATAGACAAACAAAACTGTTAAACCAGAGAGGGTTTTGTACCTGCCATCACTTCCAAACCTTCTAATATTAACAACACCATACAACGCAGAGGAAAATCTCACGCATCCATGCTGCGAATGACAAACCCAATGCAAGAAACCAAGCCCTAATCTTGAGGGCCATGTTTTCCAAGGTGCATTTATGTCGCCACCCTAGCCTCCATTAACAAAATTCCAAACCCATATCATACAGTGCATGCCACCCCTTAAACCTTGTTCAAACAACGTGCTATACAAAATCCTCATATGTGCATAAAATACATAAGGTTTAGCCATAGTCCATGGCATATGGAATATGCCATGGAGGGATAATGTTAAAGTTTCTAAAACTCTACACCAAGAATATATTAAAACCATACACCAAAACTATGTTAGAGCATGAACCAAGTTATAAATAATTAATACCATAATAAATGTGTGCCATATAAATAATAAGTGCAGTAGTAAGTAAATCACTGTCGTAGAGTACATAAAAATAACAATAGCAACCTGTTCAACGTAGGCTAGTAAACCACCCAACCTGGTGTAAATATCATCTAACAACCATCATAGTAGTCACTAGGATAGGACTGTAAATATGTCGTTGTTGAAGCCAAGTGCTACTGATGAAACGAGTAGTATGTCTTGTTCATATTTTATAAGCAATTTTCATTTTCAAGTGCACCTGCATGCAACAAGGAAAGAAATGCATTAGTTCAAAAGAACTAAGTAAGACCTGAAGTGACAAGTAGAAAACAATTACCTCTCAGGTGTTTACAAGGGAAATAAGTCTCTCCACTCCACCCCTTTTTCAATAATAAGTTAAGTCAAAATTGTTTATACAACAGTAATCAAACTTTATAACCACTGAATATGAAATTGAAATAACTAATATACATATAAATGCATAACCATAGATCAAGATAGTAAGCAACATCATGACAACATAAGTAGTACATTAATAACCACATCAGGAAATATGAAAGAAGGAAGTATAGACAACTTATGACCATACAACACAGTAAATGAAGTACAACACATTCTGCATAAGTATAAATAATGTCCATCTAAGGCAATAAATGACTAGCCTAGTAGTTTTCTTTTCAAATTTTGGGGACATTACAAGTGGTATCAAATCCTAGTTTCAACACTAAGAAACCAAATGGGCATACCAAACATTCGTTGCAAGGAAAATAAAGTATGTTTTTATATTTTGTTAACTAACATAAATTTTTCCTCTTATTAGAAATTTCCAATTGCAGGATTTTAAAAATAACTGTACATATTATGAACATTGATGAAGATAACAACCGGCAAGGGAAGTTGAATACCCCAACCTAGGAAGAAAAAATGGTGGTAGAATTGAATTTTTATATAATGAAAACCATACAAAGTCTCCAACAAGACTTGCAGAGTTTTAGAGATGATAATCTGAATGAAAAAATGGAACATTAAGCAATTAATGAAGCATTGCTGAGAGCATTATGGGAGGAATCCCAAAGGGAAAACACACTCATTCCACAAACATGTTCAAGAAAGAATTTTATCATAAACGGGCCAGCATCCCGAGAGAAGAAGGAAAAGAAGAGAATACCCCTAAACTTCCAGAAGGAGATTATCATAGTCTTTCTAGTGATGATTCTCTTTCCCCATGGAGAAAGAAACTGAGAAATGATGACAATCTTCAGGGAGAGTTCCAAAAAATAAAAGCCCCAACCTATAAAAGAGAGATGAATATGGGGGAACAAGCTAAAGAGTGGTTGTTGGGTATGATAAAATATTTATGAGTTCATAACTACTCTAGTGAGATGAAATCTAATCTAGCCATCTATAACTTAAATGTAAAAGCAGCTAGATGGTGGAGTAAGTTTCACAATATTTTCCTTGAGAAATACATATTAGAGAGGTTATCTAACAGAAATGTGAAATAATTTCACGAGCTACGCATCGTATCCATGACTATCGATTCTTATATTAACATAATTTTGGATCTGTTGCATTATGTACCCTACATCAAGAATGAGAAAGTAAAAATACATCAGTTTTTTAGAATTTCTTCCTCCCAACTTTTGGGAGAGGATCAAATTTGACATGCCTAAAACATTTGACACAACCTTACACAAATCTAGTCTTTTCTACAAGCATGGAAAACTAAGGCTAGAGAACCTTAACAGAAGCAGAGACAGGTCTAGGACCTTATTCGATAACCACAAACCACGATTTAACCCACCACTGTATATAAATTAGAACAATGGTTTCCATCCAACAGGAACTTCAAAAAATCAGGTACAAATCCATATGTACCAGTTCCAAATGCTAACAAGCCAACAACAAATGGGGGAGCCAATGTTCCCCTGCTCCAAATTAAATGCTGGAAATTCCAAGGGCCAAATTATGCCCGAGAATGTAAGAATAAGACCAATGGGGTCTTGTACAACTTACAGGAGGAACCAATGGTAGAGGACATAGCTGGAACGCCATGGATTTATGCATCCTTGGATGGCCGCCAGGTAGACCATCAGGCTTCCATGATTGAGATAGAACATAAGATATTAAACACTTCTATTTCAATATTAATTGACCCCGATGCTTGCTGGAGCTATGTATTGCCTGAAATTGTTGATGTATGTAAAGTAGGAAAAATAAAACATGATAAACCTTGGCTGGTGCAATTAGCCACATGTACAAAATGGAAAATGTTAGAAATAGTTAACAATTGTGAGGTAAACCTGAATGGTTTTCCTACTAGAGTAAGCTGAACATCCTACCCTTAGGATCTAATGATATACTTATTAGCATGGACTGGTTGGAACAACACCATGTCATTCTCGATTGCTTACACAAGTCAATATTGTATACGAATAGCCAAGGGAATCAAGTAAAGATTCAAGGCATACCGAAAAAAGTTTCTATAAGGTAGATATCTGCTTTACAAGCAAAGAAGTGCATTAGGAAAGGCTGCAAGATGTTTGCAGTAAACATCCAAGACATAGAAGCTGAAAGAGAACAACACATAGAGAACTTTCCAGTTCTCATATATTTCAAGGATGTATTCCCTGAGGAAATCCCAGGATTACCTCTGAAACGAGACCTATACTTTTCCATAAAAATGACACCAAGATCAACTCTACCTTCGAAATCCCCTTGCCCCATGAGTGCACCAAAGTTGGTGGAACTAAAACTACAATTTGAGGAATTGATAGAGAAAGGATATATCTGACCAAGTGTGTCCCCTTGAGGAGCATCGATACTTTTCATAAGGATGGCATGATGTGGATGTTCATCGATTGTCGTCATCTTAACAAAATTACTATCAAGAACCGATACCCACTCCCTATGATTGATGACTTCTGCGATCAAGTATGAGGATCCAAGATATTTTCAAAGATCGACCTACGATCTCGGTACCATCAGGTATGGATTCGCGATGAGGATATTCATGAAAACTTGTTTCGTACAAGGTAAGGTCACTACGAGTTTGTAGTAATTCCGTTCGGGTTGACCAATGCACCCATGAAATTAATGTGTATAATGAACAATATATTCAGTAAATATCTGTATAAATTTGCCTTGGTATTTATAGAGAAAATCCTAGTTTAGTCTAAGGTTAAAGAGGAGCATGAGGAACACGTCCACATAGTGCTACAGGTGTTACAGGAACACCAGCTCTCTGCCAAGTTTAGTAAATGTGATTTTTACAAACCCCAAATAGAGTACTTGGGTCACATCATCTCTGAGATGGGGATAGATGTGGACCTATAAAATATTAAAGCCATAAAATATTGGCCTACCCCTATTGGTGTCACCGACATTATATCCTTTTTTGGATTAGCCGGATATTATCAAAAGTTCATTGAGAACTTCTCAAGAATAGCTTGTCCCATGACCGCTTTGCAAAATAATGAAAATAATTTCTTATGGACAACCAAGTGCGAGGAAAGTTTTCAAAAGCTTAAACATAATTTTACAACTGCACCAATACTAAGCATTGCGGATCTTGATGGGGATTTCGTTGTTTGCATGGATGCAAGCAAGGAAGGGCTCGAAGGATTCCTCTCGCAGAACGATTACATGATATTTTATGAATCACGAATGTTAAAAGAACATGAGAAGAAATACCCCACACATGATCTTGAGTTAGAATCCATCATCCACGCCTTGAAGATGTGAAGGGACTACCTCATGGGAAGGAAATTCCTTCTGAAGATAGACAATATCAGTTTGAAATATTTATTTGAGCAACCGGATCTGAATGCCAGGAAAGCCAGATGGTTGGCTTTCCTTAGTGAGTACCATTTTGAGCTAAAGCATATAAAGGGAAAAGATAAAGATATTGATGATGCTTTGATCCGTCAAAATCATATGGTATATGAGGTGACTTTAAGTCAAACCTATTCGGATTTACATGAGAGTATTAGAATAACCAACAGAGTTGATCCTTTCTATGTAGAAATCCTCAAGAAAGTCCAATAGGACAGGTTGTTTCAACAACAAAAAAAGTACAAGGTAGACGAAATGAGACTGCTATGGTCCAAGGAGAGATTATAAGTGCCAAAAGGAGGGGACATTCGGTCTAACATCCTCATGAAATTTCATGGGACACCCTACTCGAGGCATCCGAGATATTAAAAGTTGATATCTGTTGTTAAGAGACACTTTTTCTGGCCTAAGTTAAAGGTTAACATAGTGTTGTTTATCAAGAAATGTCAAGAATGTCAGCTGGTCAAAGATGAGCACCAGCATCCTTCGAGGTTACTGCAGCCATTACTCATTCTAGAATGGAAGTGAGAGGTCAATAGTATATATTTTATCACAGGTCTACCTAAGAGTAAGAAACAAAATGATTCTATCTTTGTAGTAGTTGAAAAATTGTCAAAATAAGCACGCTTCATTCCAGTGAAGTCGACCTATAAGGCAGTACACATTGTCTATATCTTCTTGAAGGAGATATTTATATTTCACATGATACCCAAGGCAATCATCTCAAATCGATTTACTAACATTACCGAAAAATTTTGGAGATCCTTATTCTCCAGATTAGAGACACAGTTGACGTTTAATATTTCTTATCACCCGCAATAGACGGGAAGACAAAAAGCGTAGACTAGATTGTAGAGGACATGCTTAGGATGTATGTCATGAACATTCCCACCAAGTAGGAGAATTACCTATACCTTACAGAGTTTGCTTATAACAACGAATACTAGACTTCCGCCAAGACACTAGTACAAAATGAGGAATTAGCTACTAGGTGACTAAAAATTATAGTCACCACTGGTTTTTCGAGTGATTTAGTACTAAATATGAGAAATTTTGATTGACCCAACTATAAGCAACTAAAATTAACGACTAAGTTAGTCACCTGTTAACAAATATGACTAGATAATATGTGACAGAGTTAAAAATGACTAACATAAATGACCAATTTAGTCACGGCATAAAAAAAATGACTAGCTAGAAGAATATGAATTAGTCATTTATGTTAGTCATTTTTCATTGTCACTCCAACAATGGAAAATTACAATTTTGTGACTCTAAAAAGTCATGTAATGGATAAATGGGGGCTTCTAAAATTAAATTGTCTTCCCAAAGGTTGCAATTCATTAAATAACTGAACTTACGACCCCTTTCACAAAACTTTCCTACGCATATGTTTCATAGAAAACAACTCTATGGTTGATGAACTATGAAAAGGGGTTGTTGATTCATAAGAAGATATGTTCACCTGGATAGAGTCTTAGGAAGATGAGGTATTATATCCCCCTCATAAGCGCATTCACATTTAATTTTTTCATGTTTTCTATCTTCAAGGTTAGTATAGTTTTTGAGATAGAGTTCTCAAGAGCTAACAATAAATATCCAATCTATTATAACAGTAATTTATGGTCTATAAGTGAAACTTTTTGTAACTCCCAAACAATATCAAGTATAAATATCACAAAATATACCATTACTCATATATATATATATAATAAATCATGGAAAAAATAAGTTTATTATATTGACCAAACCCATCAATCTCTTCATATCAATCACTCATACAATCTCATATTCCATTTTACATTTATAAGAAAACATATGCTATAATTCTCCAAATCGAAAGAAATTTACACATGGTATAGATATGTGTGTCTTAAACACTGATTATTAATTTTGTAACTTTATTTATTTATTTTAGTTTAAGAAATTAAAAACATGCAAAGTAATATTTAAAAAAAACTTATTACATTGAAATATTTTTTCTTATTACAAAGGAATATTTTGTTCTTGTATTAGTAAAAAAAATTACTTTACTAAAGTAATATAACAAAAATGGATGAAATAAGTTGTTTCAGAGTTCTCCAAGTAGTAAAATCTCGGTCATTGTTCCGTAGGCCAACCAAAATACAAATTAGGTTGTGGACCGTGAGCAATGATCTAATTTGAAGGGCGGGTCTTAATTTCAATTAGAAGGGTATTTATTCTCTGAGCCCTTCCAAAATGAAGGGAAATACAAATAATTGTACTTCAATTTACAAGTATAAATTAACTAAACCTTTTCACCAAAAAAATTCAAAAAACAAATATTGTTCTTTCAAATTTTTACAATTTTAAACAATTGAGCACCCCTTAATATTTACATGAAAAAATGATATATTCTCAATGAAACTTATTTTGAGCACGTTAAGTTGTCATATGTGTATCATTAATTTTATTGTTTAGTAACATAACTATTATTCTATTGTATTTTTTTGAGTTTGAGCACACTTCATTATACAAAAAAAAACTTAGACACTTCATTATTGGGGCATCCACGTGCAATCCAAGCTTGAGAGATGTAAGAATGGTAAGGATTGGGCACGTAAGAAGATATCATACACAACTCAGAAAACATTTAAAAAAAATCCTACATACCAAGCAAGTTAACAAAGCTAGCATAACCAAGGTTGGGGCATCAATTTTTTTTGTTCAACTCTTGCCATGAAAGCATACATGTATGTGATGGAGGGGAAACTCAGTGTATGTCCAAGTCTCAACACTCTGCCTTTTAAATTGAACCAAAATACGAAAAATAAGTTTATTAATGGCTAGATTTGAGAAATTTCTAGGTGTGAGTAATTAAGAGGCCGGGGCTCTAAAATTTGTTGTGTTTTGTACTAGTCAAGACTCCATGATTCAGTGAATCAACAGTCACAGGTAGGAATTTAAGCTATTTGATGAAAACAATTAATGTCTATAACCTCTATGTCGAAACCATTTTCCATGTTTATGCTGGCTACTACTCTCTTTATTGTCTTACCAAAAGGCATGATAATGAGGAAGACGACCTAAAATTATGGACTTCACGTTTGAATAATGCCTTGCAATCACATTGGTAAGTAGTGATAAGAATATCACAACAATCCAACATGTCAAATCTCATTTGATAGTGTTAATTAAAGATTTATATGGTAAATTTAATATAAGACTTACTTATAGTTGTCTCTTACTCTTTGCATATTGACACATTTAATATTTTATGGTTGTCTTTGCACCTTGACCCAATTCATATTATAATGTGAGGATGTGCATGCATAATAATCCTTAGTTATGACTATGAGATGAGGATTTAAAGAGAAGAGGATGTAAAGACAAGTAATTTTTATATGTATTTTGGTAGCGCCGAGGACAAATGTTGTGAGAAACCACAAATGTTTGGAAGGACGGAGGGAGATTACATCATGATCATGCGACCCATCAAATTGAAGACTATTCTTGAGCCAACAATTGTTTTTTAAATTTTATTAATCACCATTGTTTCTCCATATTGTGTGTCCAGTGACACCTCTCTATAACAATGCATAAATCGGCTTCTGCATAGTTTGTGATCCTAGCTACTTGCCATTGTTTGTCTTTGCATTCAATCGAGACTTCTTTATAGTTGTCATGAGTCCATGATATTCATGCAATAACTGAAGTCTTATAGAGGAGGAATTATCAAACTAGCCTTTTAAATTTCATTTTGATGAGAACAGAGTGGACATTGGTAGCGGGGTTCACATAGGTAGTAGGAACAATGTTTTGAGCTCATTTCAGGCCTAGTAGTTGTTCTTTTTTGTTATATTTGTAGTTGTCGACACATTGCCACGCTTTAGATTACAGCCCTAAGTGACTTGAGAGCCAGATTCACATCTTGCTAGTGCCTCGTAGTCACCAATGATTACTGACCATCTTGCACAACTAAGTAGTGAGTGCATGACATGAGTGAGTAAGTGATTATAATTGATCATATTTCCAATATTTTGAATGATGAATTATAAATTTATAGCATAGGAATTTCAACATCTTAATAAATTTATATGGATGGGTAATTTCAAATGTTTCCCTTCTTTTAAAATGTCGATATAAACTATGCCCTTCTCAATTGGAAGGGTAAAATTCAGATTTTAAATTTTTCTAAAGGCCAATTTTAACTTTACACTCGTGGGAAGGGCTAGAACCCTTTGGAAGGGCTCAATTTTGAAGGGTGTGAACGGTGTCCATGAGTATGTGTTTCTTTATATTTTTATATGAAGGGTTAATTTAGACTTGTATGAGACTTTAAAATATGGCTATCATGGTATGATTCCAAATGGATTTATTCCTGGGCTTTCCACCGAATTCAACAATGCCAATGGAAATTGCAATGTCAAATCCCTTTAGAAAGATGCAAAAGGAGGGATCATTATTTATTAGGATTTTAATTAACCTTCATAGCAATTCAAACGATCTAAAATTTGGTGAAAAAATAGAGTCAACCTTTGATAGCATCACTCTGAGAAGGATGTGCAAGCAGGGTCGGTTGAAAAAGGCATTTAATGTATTGACTGAAAATTTCCCTTTGAAATCCTCTGTCTGTGTTTCTATTCTGTGAGACTATGGTGATAAGAGGGTTCTATCAAAAACCAAATTACTGCACACCCACATGATAGCCCATATGGGAATGAATCCAAAAAAACATATTAGTACCAAACACACTCATCAACACATATGCAAAGTGCGGGAGTTTGGAGGAGGCGCACCAATTGTTTGACAAAATGTCTGAATGAAATGTGGTTTCATGGACTGTTATGATTCAAGCTTATGCCAAGAATGGGCTTGCTGAGGAGGAATTGAATTTGTATTATCAAATGCAAAGAATAGGCAGTCGGCCAAATAATTTTATGCTTTCCAACATTATATCAGCTTGTGCACACTTGGGTAGTCTGCAACATGGAAAGGAAGTGCATAAAGAAATTAATAGGAATTATAGATCATGCATGCCAAGTGTTTGACAAAATTCCCAAACGAAATGCGGTGTGGTTGACTGCTATTATTGTAGGGTATGCACAGAAAGGGCAGGTTGATGAGGCCTGGAGGAATTTTCAGCAAATCCCTGAGAGAAATGTGGCCTCATGGAATGCTATGATGGCATGGTATTCACAAAGCAAGCGTGGTTGTGATGCCATGAAGCAATGGATATGTTAATGAGGTTGTTCAGCTATTTGATAGAATGCCTAAATGAGATGTGGTTTTTTGGAATACCCTAATTACAAGATTCATGTAGAATGGGTTGGCCGAGGAGGCTACGAACTTGTTTGATAGAATTCCCGAATGAGGTGCGATTTCTTGGAATGCCATGATTTCTGGCTATGCACAAAATGGGTAGTTTAACAAATCCTTGGAGCACTTTAGACAAATGAGTCTCTGTGGTGTGAAGCCACACATAGACACGTTTTCTAGTGTTCTCCCAACTTGTGCCAACTTGGTATCTCTGTAACATGGTAGAGTGATCCATGCAGACGTAATTAAAACTAGATTCTAGCCAAACACATTCATGGGGAATGCTCTAATTGATTTGTATGCCAAGTGTGGAACCATAGAGGATACATACAAAGTGTTTGACAAGATACCTAGACGAGATGTGGTCTCATAGATTGTAATGATTATGGGACATGCCATTCATGGATGTGGGAAAGAGTCCTTAAATCTCTTTGAACAAATGCAGCTCTCCGGAACAGTCCCAGACTGTGTGATCTATGCTGGTGTCTTTTTTTCCTATGGCCATGCTGGCCTAGTGGATGATGGTTGGCACTACTTTGATCAGATGAGTAGACTTTATCATATCACACCTCTTAGGGAACACTATTGTTCTAGGGTAGATCTTCTTGGTCGAGCTAGGAACTTGTATATGGCTGAATATTTGATCAAAAAATGCCAATGAAACCTTATCCTACCGTGTGGGTTTCTCTGCTTGGTGACTATAGAATTCATACCAATATAGAGCTAGGGGAACCTGTGGCAGAACACCTTTTCGAATTGGATCCTAAAAATGTTGCAACTTATGTGTTACTTTAAAATATCTACGCAGCCTCCCGCAGGTGGTGTTGTTCATGAATAAACACCCTTGTAACCTAGGGTCTGGGGTTAAAGTATAGAAAGGAAATAGGAAGAAATATTGGACTCACCCGATTACTGACGGTTGGTCCAAGCTTTGTCTTCTCCCGCTTTGCTTCTCTCCAAAGCTTTCAGGGATGCACCTCCTTCACTTGCAAAGAGAAAATTATCCAAGTACAATCTTATACATGTATATATAACAGGTTAGATAAACAACATATATAGTGCTTAATCAAATATATTCATCAACCATGATACATGAAAGAGACTCAAGACAAAGTTGGAAGAAGAATTCTCTTTGTTAACAATCAGTGAATGAGATAAGTGTACAACCCAATGCCTAAGACAAGGACTCCTCTGCAACCAAAGGATTCTGAGTTCTGCTACTCCAAATACTTCTGAAGATATACCACCAGTGTAACGTTTCTCTCTAAGATTCATTCTATTAATGCCCTCCCCAAGGCCTCTATTTATACTTTGAGAAATAGAGTAGTTTTGAAGGTTAAGGAGGTTGAGACAGTTGAGATGGTTAATGATTAGGGATCAACTAATCTGCATTAATCATGTTTTATATTTTTCAATGTTGAATGGATGTGTATGCGACTATTGATATAGGAAACCTGCGTATGACAGACGAGTTGCTTTAAGGGAAACCCGTGTATAGATCTGTATGCGGGTTGTAATGAGAATATTCGCATACAATACGCGGGTTTTCAATAGATATAGTCGCGTATGTATGTGAGTTTCACTGGAGATAGTCGTGTACAAAAATCAACACATAGAAAAATAAAATGGCAAGCTGGTTGAAAGGTAAATGCATCCCATGTCATGCCCATCTATAGTGTTTAGAAAAACTTCAATCCTAAAATGTCCTTTTGTGTACCAACATAATGAGATGTCGGCACTCGGATGGAGAAGTGCCATTTGGGTTGATAATAGGTGGGATGACATTGAGAAAGTGAGAAAAATGATGAAAAACAAGGAAGTAAAATGAAGCTTGGCTGCAGCTAGATTGAGGTTAATAAACAAGTATATGCATTAGCATCAGAAGATAAACCAATTCCACATATAGAGGAAATTTATGTAGAGCTGGAAAAATTGTCTGGGATGATGAAGGAGGTAGGGTATACACCTGATACAAGATTTTCGCTAAATGACATGGAGGAGGAGCAGAAGGAACATAATCTTTACTTTCATAGTGCAAATATGGAAATTGCATTTGGGCTCATCAATACATCCTTTGGGATTCCTATCAGAGTCATTAAGAACCTTACAGTATGTGGTGATTTCCACACGGCTATAAAATTCATCTCCAATATTTCTGTACTAGAAATTGTAGTTATGGATGCCATCCGATTCCATCATTTCAAAGATGGAAATTGTTCCTATGGGGATTATTGGTGAACATGGAGACAAGTTTAAGTGTCATTGACATCTTGCTTCTCTAAAGTAAAACTTGATGAGTTTTAGTGTATGTTTGTGGCCTAGACTAGCATGGCCTTTGTATAAGATGCTTGTTGATTAGAAATTCAGATTACTAGAATCTGAACAGGCCATATATCTTTTGCTCAAATTAGTCAATATCTTAAAAATTCTGTAGAAGTTGAATCCGGAATCAACAATGATACTAAGTTACAGGGTTCATGGTTTTTAAAGGTTGATGTTTGAAATTCCTTCTATCTCAAGTATTTGTCAAGTTCATTGAGGTGAGGTTAGTTGATCCTAAACACTGAACTAGAATAAACCATTTTGGAAGGCGAATTCCCTAGGTAAAAATTCTAAACTTGATATTGAATTTACCCATTTTTTTTCAATACATGGAAAAGAAGGGACTTGTGTCCCTAACTCTATCTATGTTCATTCATTCCACCTCCCTCCAATGTCGCCCTACCCATATATTTGTTTCTGCTCCTCTAATGTCACCCTGTGCTCCAATAGAATGAATTGCCTCGGGACAACAGGGAAATGAATCATGCGGAATTTGAGGAGCCCAATTCTTCATAGACAGTGATGAGCCCAAGTATGGACAGTGAGTAGTGAGCCCAATTATTCTTGGATAATGGTGAGCCTAAGTCTAGAGAGTGAGTGGTGAACCTCTTGGACTGAGTCCGATTCACTGGACAGTGGTGTGCTCGATCTAATGGGGTCTGATTCTACTTCTACTCATTTTTTGTGGAGTTTGCAACATATCTTGGTTGGTTTTTTTTTCCCCACTTCTCTATTGTAGAGTTTGGAATTTACTAAATTTTAATCTTCATAGGAAAGCATGCATACATTATGAATGTGATGATTATTACAGACTCTATAATAATTATCACATTCGTAGCATATTCCTGCTTTCATTCTTCAAATAGCCTATAGGTTGTTCACTTTCTATGGATGTTGTAGCCTACACTCTTATTGTGACTCTATAATAATCATCACATTCATAGCATATGCCTACTTTCATTCTTCAAATAGTCTATAGGTTGTTCACTTTTTGTGGATGTTGTATCCTTCACTCTTACTGTTTAATGAAAGTATTTTTTTTCCAGGTGGAAGTTCAGCATGTGGCGGTTTAGTGTCCAACTCTAGACAGAGGATAGCTAGAGCCCAAAGGTAGAGACACTTCACTACTTGAGTCTTAGACATAGAGGGGATATTTGGTTCAGAGTTGAGACCGAAACTCCTCTGACGGCTGAAATGTCCAACATCCAAGTAGTTTTTTAATTATTCATTAGCATTAGTTGTTCAAAAGTTAAAACCTTTGAAATGCAAATCATGACCATTCATTTTCCAGGTCTTTAAGAGGAGCGATGGACCACCTATTTTCTATCACCAGTGGTAACAAAGGTGGTGTTAAAGTTTGAAAATGGATGTCTACAGAACTTAGAGAGATTATTGAAAAAGATTATGAGATTACAAAAAATTATGGAGATGAAATAGAACAAGAAGCAACACATTCAACTGGAGATTGAAAGGACTTACACGGTACACTCCCATTTCCTCATTTTCATCAAGCATTGCTGGAAGTTTTTGGAGCTAGAAAAATCAAGTGACACAACAACATCAAACTCCCTTTGGAAATATGTATAGGAACTAGAATTAATTGATTTTGTGGGCCTCAAACACATGCGGGGGCACAGATTTGTAGGAAGGGGCTGCATGTTGTGGACTAGACTGTATGATCTAAGTTTGTGTGTTGGCTTTTTCTTTGGTAGATTGTCTTGATATTTTCATTATTTTTTACTAACATATGTTCTTTCCTATTTTGGTCAATTCTATTTAAAATACAGATATCTTTGATATTGTCCTTTCATTCATGATTTTATTTCTCAGGAGTATTTAAGTATTGTTTGTAGGTTAGTATCTTTAAATTAATATTGACCAAGGTCCAAAGCTAAAATTGTTCTGTCTTCTCTTTTCACTAGTGGAAAATGAGAGATTAGCGACCAGGAGACCAAAATTTTTGGTCACCACAGTTTTTTTCAAGGGATAAATGACCAAAATTGATAAATTTAAGT
>LPNX010416765.1:76341-94086 GCA_001517045.1 Pseudotsuga menziesii
TCCTTGTAAAAACATTTAAAATCAACCTTTATAGCAATATGAAAAAAAAAACTCTATGGAAACTCCAAAACAACATGTGGAACAAGTGAGATCAACAACATCAACGTAGTAACCCAACCCTAGATCAAAACATTAGTCCATGTACTCAACCTACCCTCAAAGCTGGGTGGTGATGTGAATATCAATACTTTCCCCCATCTTGCAAACAATCCTAGCAGGAAACCCCTTAAGTGGGATGACAAGACACTATGAATTAGAGAATTTGAATTCAAAGAAAGATATAAGATCCACATTTAGCTCAAACTCAAGCATCCATAGTCAATTTTTCTTCCATAAATAGTTGACCCCTTATTGAATACAATAACAATTGAAAAAATCTTCATGTTTAAAAATTAAGAAACATAATATCTTAATACCCATATTTAAAAAAAATACACAATATATATTAGTTATAATGGTAATTAATTATTCAAAACTTAAAATTCTTAATCCTTTATAACTAAAATAATAATATTAACTACCATAATATTCAACTTTTGTCATATTTTTCATTCAGTCAAACCTTTAAAGCTATGTTAATTTAATGATTTCTTGAACATCATGCTGAAAAAAAATTAATTTCCTCACCATTCATAAGGCAAAGAAGCGTGGATCCTCCCAAGATGAACCAAATCCAAGCCATTACGTGTATTTTGGCGCCACACTTTCAAATTTGGTTCCATGTTCAATTGTTTTCCATTTTCACAATATGTGGTATTTGGAGACAAGGAAAAGAAGCGTGGATCCTCCCAAGATGAACCAAATCCAAGACATTACGTGTATTTTGGCGCCACACTTTCAAATTTGGTTCCATGTTCAATTGTTTTCCATTTTCACAATATGTGGTATTTGGAGACAATTTAGGATGCTCATGGCATCGGGCAGAGCTTGGGATTTGCTGGACCCTGCAACATATTCAATTTTTTCCATCATTAAATCTCGTTTATGGATCAAGGCATCCTACCCTTCTCGTTCTTTAACACACCCTTCTGGCTCTCATTCATCGCTGCAGCCGTAGAGTCCATCAATATCTTGTAAAGGTATGGGGCTTTCTTTCCATTCCGTGTCTTTGATTTTTTTGTACTAAAATGGTTCAGTTAATTGCGACAAAGATGTTTGATTTGTTCTTTCTGCTATGGAATGCATTGTTTCAAATCATCTATCATTGAAAATATATGCTTGGAAGAGCACCCATTTGAGATTGAGGTAAATGACTTCATCCTTGCTTAAGCTCTTCTAAGTAATTTTTCTATGGTTTCTGTTAGAGGGTTTCTAGGGTTCTGCTGTAAGCCTGTCCATATTTTATTTATTTCGATCCCGATGGAAACGTTGATGTTAATAACATGAAACTTGTGTATAGTCAAAGACTCTTGTCTTTTACAAAAGGCCTCTTGAAAGCCCGGATACAAAATTTGATGAATGCCACTGATAATATGACTGTGATTTGGGCTCTAGGTTTGATGAGGCTACCGGATAGTCTTCGACCTTTATACCTGCCTCAGTATCTTGAAGGTTCTCCACATGTTACATATGGTTATACTACTTTGAGAGTTTCAGACAGTGTACACAAATGTTTGGGACCTTTAGAGGTAGAAAATAAAGAGGATGACCGTCCTTTAATTGTTGTAGATGGGAAATCCCCTCTCGTTGTTGGAGCAGAAAATGTAATGCATTATCCTAGCCACTTAACAATTCTTCCTGCAATAAAGTTCCAAACCCCTTCCCAAGACTTGATCCTTGCATGGAGGTTATCTTATTCCCAAAACCCTAATACTTCAGCTCCTCATTAGTCTGGAATGTTTTGGTTTCCCCTCATGCCAGCTATATTAGTGGATACCGATCCTTCTATCTCTGATGTTTTTTTGAATTGCACCTCCTTGGCATCATTGTAGGCCTGAGATCTTACCTATTTACCCTGATCAAAGTAAACGTTTGGTACCTCCTTTCCCTTTGGGCCATCCACCGAATATTTTGAATCTCCAATGGTTCTATTATGTTGGGGCCTTTGTTCGCTCTAAGCGCTAGACCCTTTACAAATTTTGAAAAGATTGTCTCTTGAGATAAGATAGACTTTAGTAGTACATCCTCCCCTTCCTCAGAGTAGTTGATGAACTCTTTCTCCATGATGGAAGGGTATTGCAATCAACCAGAAAGGTTTTTGTTGGCTATGGAAGTATGATATAGTACAAACTGCTCATATATATCTGAAAAGTAAATAACTGGATTTTAACATTGTCAAACAGCTCCAATAGAAAAAGATACTGTGAAGTCTGAACATGCAGCTAGACTTACTTAAGCTGGAGTAAACCGGGCATTTGAATTTGAAAGTCAGAATATGGCTGCGGAAACATAATGTCTTACTGTTCAACCAGAATCCTTGTGAAACAGCTCCAATACAAAAAGATAGTCTGAAGTCTGAACATGCAGCTAGACTTATTAAGCTGGAGTAAACTAGGTATTTGAAATTGAAAGTGAGAACGTGGCTGCTCAAACATAATGTCTTACTGTTCAACCAGAATCCTTATTAAACCTTCTTGATGGCAAAATTACTTTCTAATGTTTATCAATAATGGAGATTGCAAATATGTATGTTGCATGCACCCCACAAGTCCTTCAATATACTATGTCACTTGAGCACTTCATTGTGTAGTATGATCAGCATTGTTAGTTTATAGTTCAAAATGATGATTAATTTGCTCTTACACATTTATCCTGTGTATTTTGGTGTTTTAGGAGTGGGTTATCATTGGATCCAAACAAGATATCCTTTGCAGAGATGATGGAAGATGATGTGCAAGTTTCTAGGGAGGAAAGAGCTTTCCACTCATGGATCAATAGTCATGGTATCAACACATTTATCAACCATCTTTTTGAGGATGTTAGAAATGGGTAAGTTGGTCTTCAATCATGACTCTGGTGGTTGAATTTTACATTCTTTTTTTTTAAATCTTCCCTGGATTTTTTATTGGCTGGTGTTTCACTTGCATCTTCCATAGTGCTTATATTTTCCACATTTGATTTTGTCATCTTTTATAGGACAATTCCCCAGGTTCTAAAATATTTTTATTTGTATTGTGCTTTTCTTATCGCAGATGGGTCCTGCTTGAAGTACTTGACAAAGTGGCCTCGGGGATGGTAAATTGGAAGCAAGCAACCAAGCCTCCAATAAAGATTCCATTCAGGAAAGTAAAAAATTATAATCAAGTCATCAGAATTGGAAAGCAACTGAAATTTTCACTTGTTAATGTTGCTGGGAATGACATTGTGCAAGGAAATAAAAAGCTCATTCTTGGTGAGTCTTTGATTATATAGGGATTGTTTAATCTACCTATTTCTTTTTGCACATCTTAAACTATATTTTAACCTATATGCTACCTCTCCCAGATGACATCAGTGCCATTAAGCTAATTAAGCTGGTCATGGTATGCTGTTGGATAGAAGAAATGCCTGAGCTGAAATTCTAAGCAGCCTGTATAACTTAGACCCAAACACAGTGGGAGAACCATCATAGTTGACTGTTAACTAGAAGAATTCATCAACTCCAAATCTACAAGTTAAAGTTTAGTAGTACATCCTCCCCTTCCTCAGAGTAGGTGCTGAACTCTTTCTCCATGATGGAAGGGTATTGCAATCAACCAGAAAGGTTGTTGTTGGCTATGGAAGTATGATATAGTACAAACTGTTCATATATATCTGAAAAGTAAATAACTGGATTTTAACATTGTGAAATAGCTCCAATACAAAAAGATACTGTGAAGTCTGAACATGCAGCTAGACTTACTTAAGCTGGAGTAAACCAGGCATTTGAATTTGAAAGTCAGAATATGGCTACGGAACATAATGTATTACTGTTCAACCAAAATCCTTGTGAAATAGCTCCAAATCAAAAAGATAGTATGAAGTCTGAACATGCAGCTAAACTTACTTAAGCTGGAGTAAACCAGGTATTTGAAATTGAAAGTGAGAACGTGGCTGCTCAAACATAATGTCTTACTGTTCAACCAGAATCCTTATTAAACCTTCTTGATGGCCAAATTACTTGCTAATATTTATCAATGATAGACATTGCAAATATGTATGTTTCATGCACCCCACAAGTCCTTCAATATACTATGTCACCCGAGCACTTCATTGTGTGGTATGATCAACATTGTTAGTTTATAGTTCAAAATGATGATTAATTTGCTCTTACACATTTATCCTGTGTATTTTGGTTTTTTAGGAGTGGGTTGTCATTGGATCCAAACAAGATATCCTTTGCAGAGATGATGGAAGATGATGTGCAAGTTTCTAGGGAGGAAAGAGCTTTCCGCTTATGGATCAATAGTCTTGGTATCAACACATTTATCAACCATCTTTTTGAGGATGTTAGAAATGGGTAAGTTGGTCTTCAATCATGACTCTGGTGGTTGAATTTTACGTCCTTTTTTTTTTAAATCTTCCCTGGATTTTTTATTGGCTGGTGTTTCACTTGCATCTTCCATAGTGCTTATATTTTCCACATTTGATTGTGTCATCTTTTATAGGACAATTCCCTGGGTTCTAAAATATTTTTATTTGTATTGTGCTTTTCTTATCGCAGATGGGTCCTGCTTGAAGTACTTGACAAAGTGGCCCCGGGGATGGTAAATTCGAAGCAAGCAACCAAGCCTCCAATAAAGATGCCACTCAGGAAAGTAGAAAATTGTAATCAAGTCATCAGAATTGGAAAGAAGCTGAAATTTTCACTTGTTAATGTTGCTGGGAATGACATTGTGCAAGGAAATAAAAAGCTCATTCTTGGTGAGTCTTTGATTATATAGGGCTTGTTTAATCTACCTATTTCTATTTGCACATATTAAATTATATTTTAACCTATATGCTACCTCTCCCAAATGACATCAATTCCATTAAGCTAATTAACCTGGTCATGGTATGCTGTTGGATAGAAGAAATGCCTGAGCTGAAATTCTAAGCAGCCTGTATAACTTAGACCCAAACACAGTGGGAGAACGATCATAGTTGACTGTTAACTAGAAGAATTCATCAACTTCAAATATACAAGTTAAAGTTTAGTAGTACATCCTCCCCTTCCTCAGAGTAGTTGATGAAATCTTTCTCCATGATGGAAGGGTATTGCAATCAACCAGAAAGGTTGTTGTTGGCTATGGAAGTATGATATAGTACAAACTGTTCATATATATCTGAAAAGTAAATAACTGGATTCTAACATTGTGAAACAGCTCCAATACAAAAAGATACTGTGAAGTCTGAACATGCAGCTAGACTTACTTAAGCTAGAGTAAACCAGGCATTTGAATTTGAAAGTCAAAATATGGCTGCGGAAACATAATGTCTTACTGTTCAACCAGAATCCTTGTGAAACAGCTCCAATACAAAAAATAGTCTGAAGTCTGAACATGCAACTAGACTTACTTAAGTTGGAGTAAACCAGGTATTTGAAATTGAAAGTGAGAACGTGGCTGCTCAAACATAATGTCTTACTGTTCAACCAGAATCCTTATTAAACCTTCTTGATGGCCAAATTACTTGCTAATATTTATCAATGATGGACATTGCAAATATGTATGTTGCATGCACCCCACAAGTCCTTCAATATACTATGTCACCTGAGCACTTCATTGTGTGGTATGATCAACATTGTTAGTTTATAGTTCAAAATGATGATTAATTTGCTCTTACACATTTATCCTATGTATTTTGGTGTTTTAGGAGTGGGTTATCATTGGATCCAAACAAGATATCCTTTGCAGAGATGATGGAAAATGATGTGCAAGTTTCTAGGAAGGAAAGAGCTTTCCGCTTATGGATCAATAGTCTTGGTATCAAAACATTTATCAACCATCTTTTTGAGGATGTTAGAAATGGGTAAGTTGGTCTTCAATCATGACTCTGGTGGTTGAATTTTACATCCTTTTTTTAAAAATATTCCCTGGATTTTTTATTGGTTGGTGTTTCACTTGCATCTTCCATAGTGCTTATATTTTCCACATTTGATTTTGTCATCTTTTATAGGACAATTCCCCGGGTTCTAAAATATTTTTATTTGTATTGTGCTTTTCTTATCAAAGATGGGTCCTGCTTGAAGTACTTGACAAAGTGGCCCCGGGGATGGTAAATTGGAAGCAAGCAACCAAGCCTCCAATAAAGATGCCATTCAGGAAAGTAGAAAATTGTAGTCAAGTCATCAGAATTGGAAAGCAGCTGAAATTTTCACTTGTTAATGTTGCTGGGAATGACATTGTGCAAGGAAATAAAAAGCTCATTCTTGGTGAGTCTTTGATTATATAGGGCTTGTTTAATATACCTATTTTTGTTTGCACATATTAAACTATTATTTAACCTATATGCTACCTCTCCCAGATGACATCAGTGCCGTTAAGCTAATTAACCTGGTCATGGTATGCTGTTGGATAGAAGAAATACCTGAGCTGAAATTCTAAGCATCCTTTGTAACTTAGACCCAAACACAGTGGGAGAACCATCATAGTTGACTATTAACTAGAAGAATTCATCAACTCCAAATCTACAAGTTAAAGTTTAGTAGTACATCCTCCCCTTCCTCAGAGTAGTTGATGAACTCTTTCTCCATGATGGAAGGGTATTGCAATCAACCAGAAAGGTTGTTGTTGGCTATGGAAGTATGATATAGTACAAACTGTTCATATATATCTGAAAAGTAAATAACTGGATTTTAACATTATGAAAGAGCTCCAATACAAAAAGATACTGTGAAGTCTGAACATGCAGCTAGACTTACTTAAGCTGGAGTAAACCAGGAATTTGAATTTGAAAATCAGAATATGGATGTGGAAACATAATGTCTTACTGTTCAACCAGAATCCTTGTGAAACAGCTCCAAATCAAAAAGATAGTCTGAAGTCTGAACATGCAACTAGACTTACTTAAGCTGGAGTAAACCAGGTATTTGAAATTGAAAGTGAGAACGTGGCTACTCAAACATAATGTCTTAATGTTCAACCAGAATCCTTATTAAACCTTCTTGATGGCCAAATTACTTGCTAATATTTACCAATGATGGACATTGCAAATATGTATGTTGCATGCACCCCACAAGTCCTTCAATATACTATGTCACCTGAGAACTTCATTGTGTGGTATGACCAACATTGTTAGTTTATAGTTCAAAATGATGATTAATTTGCTCTTACACATTTATCCTGTGTATTTTGGTGTTTTAGGAGTGGGTTATCATTGGATCCAAACAAGATATCCTTTGCAGAGATGATGGAAGATGATGTGCAAGTTTCTAGGGAGGAAAGAGCTTTCCGCTTATGGATCAATAGTCTTGGTATCAACACATTTATCAACCATCTTTTTGAGGATGTTAGAAATGGGTAAGTTGGTCTTCAATCATGACTCTGGTGGTTGAATTTTACATCCTTTTTTTTAAAATCTTCCCTGGATTTTTTATTGGCTGGTGTTTCACTTGCATCTTCCATAGTGCTTATATTTTCCACATTTGATTTTGTCATCTTTTATAGGACAATTCCCCGGGTTCTAAAATATTTTTATTTGTATTGTGCTTTTCTTATCGCAGATGGGTCCTGCTTGAAGTACTTGACAAAGTGCCCCCGGGGATGGTAAATTGGAAGCAAGCAACCAAGCCTCTAATAAAGATGCCATTCAGGAAAGTAGAAAATTGTAATCAAGTCATCAGAATTGGAAAGCAGCTGAAATTTTCACTTGTTAATGTTGCTGGGAATGACATTGTGCAAGGAAATAAAAAGCTCATTCTTGGTGAGTCTTTGATTATATAGGGCTTGTTTAATCTACCTATTTCTGTTTGCACATCTTAAACTATATTTTAACCTATATGCTACCTCTCCTAGATGACATCAATGCCATTAAGCTAATTAACCTGGTCATGGTATGCTGTTGGCTAGAAGAAATGCCTGAGCTGAAATTCTAAGCAGCCTGTATAACTTAGACCCAAACACATTGGGAGAACGATCATAGTTGACTGTTAACTAGAAGAATTCATCAACTCCAAATCTACAAGTTAAAGTTTAGTAGTACATCCTCCCCTTCCTCAGAGTAGTTGATGAACTCTTTCTCCATGATGGAAGGGTATTGCAATCAACCAGAAAGGTTGTTGTTGGATATGGAAGTATGATATAGTACAAACTGTTAATATATATCTGAAAAGTAAATAACTGGATTTTAACATTGTGAAATAGCTCCAATACAAAAAGATACTGTGAAGTCTGAACATGCAGCTAGACTTACTTAAGCTGGAGTAAACCAGGCATTTGAATTTGAAAGTCAGAATATGGCTGCGGAAACATAATGTCTTACTGTTCAACCAGAATCCTTGTGAAACAACTCCAATACAAAAAGATAGTCTGAAGTCTGAACATGCAGCTAGACTTACTTAAGCTGGAGTAAACCAGGTATTTGAAATTGAAAGTGAGAACATGGATGCTCAAACATAATGTCTTACTGTTCAACCAGAATCCTTATTAAACCTTCTTGATGGCCAAATTACTTGCTAATATTTATCAATGATGGACATTGCAAATATGTATGTTGCATGCACCCCACAAGTCCTTCAATATACTATGTCACATGAGCACTTCATTGTGTGGTATGATCAACATTGTTAGTTTATAGTTCAAAATGATGATTAATTTGCTCTTACACATTTATCCTGTGTATTTTGGTGTTTTAGGAGTGGGTTATCATTGGATTCAAACAAGATATCCTTTGCAGAGATGATGGAATATGATGTGCAAGTTTCTAGGGAGGAAAGAGCTTTCCGCTTATGGATCAATAGTCTTGGTATCAACACATTTATCAACCATCTTTTTGAGGATGTTAGAAATGGGTAAGTTGGTCTTCAATCATGACTCTGGTGGTTGAATTTTACATCCTTTTTTTTAAAATCTTCCCTGGATTTTTTATTGGCTGGTGTTTCACTTGCATCTTCCATAGTGCTTATATTTTCCACATTTGATTTTGTCATCTTTTATAGGACAATTCCCCGGGTTCTAAAATATTTTTATTTGTATTGTGCTTTTCTTATCGCAGATGGGTCCTGCTTGAAGTACTTGACAAAGTGGCCCCGGGGATGGTAAATTTGAAGCAAGAAACCAAGCCTCCAATAAAGATGCCATTGAGGAAAGTAGAAAATTGTAATCAAGTCATCAGAATTGGAAAGTAGCTGAAATTTTCACTTGTTAATGTTGTTGGGAATGATATTGTGCAAGGAAATAAAAAGCTCATTCTTGGTGAGTCTTTGATTATATAGGGCTTGTTTAATCTACCTATTTCTGTTTGCACATCTTAAACTATATTTTAACCTATATGCTACCTCTCCCAGATGACATCAATGCCATTAAGCTAATTAACCTGGTCATGGTATGCTGTTGGATAGAAGAAATGCCTGAGCTGAAATTCTAATGCTCTATGAGAACTCCCTGATTGAGACCATTTTAACAAATACTTCAACATAGACTGCTATAGCTTGCTGTGCATAATTCTGATTGTGGAGTTTTGCCAAACACTTAGAATGCTCATTTCTGTAGGTGTCCTGTGGATGTTTTAACTTTTAAGCCTTGGATCTGATTTATGGGCTTAACATTGCATCCTTATGAAACCATATATGATTTTTACCATTTATAACTTGAGATCTTAATGATAACATTAGGTGAGCAAACCATATGCATTACAAAATTTAAAGAAAGAAACTTCAGATTTGATTATTTATTCAATGACTGAAAACATGCCTGGGAAGTGATGAAATGGATTCCTTTTGACTGGTTAGCTCCACAAACAAGAAATATAGACTTTAATAGACTGTTGTGAGCTCAGGGAAGCTTCATGACCCCTTTCAAGTTAGCCTTGTACAGGAAGTCAAATTACTGCTGCTCGCTACAGGACATAAGTGCGTTGAATATGCTGCTACTGGAAAGTGCTTTTGAGCAATAGAGACAATCTGCTACAGGACTGATTCAATTTGCAGTAAATAAAGTCTGATATTCTCATCAAATATGGTGAATATTTCTCACATGAAATGTATAGACCTTCTATCTTTTTCCCCACACCCAAAGGTGCCCTGTTAGATAGCTGCACCCTCTCAAAACTGTAGTGGATAACACTCAACGCAATTGAGTTTAACCATTGGGATCCAACTGATGTGTATCCCTACAAAGAAATATCGTATAATGTTCTTTATTGGCAGCTGAAATAAGGAACATGGAAGTTGGATGCTCAAAATTCCTCCTAGCAAGTGTGCCCCCCCCCCAAGCTCTACGAAACAACCAAACGTGGGAGAGGTTCCAAATTCAACCAAGACGTAGCCGCAGAAACAATTTCAACATTCAAACCATTACCCGGGTAGCAGAGAGTTCCAGGCTGGTGCCTACAAGCATGAATACTTTCCTAGGATTCCTGCTTATCCTACTCCCCTGCATCAAGCTCATGGTTTGACAGATCCACAATGCCTTGATTTATCCCACCTGAGCAATGAAGAACAGAGGGGAAGCCATAATTTCCACTACACCCACATGTGTGAGTAAAGGCAGGTATGCTAGTTTTTATTTTTAATGTGATTCAGTATGCTGCCGCAGGCAGGCCTGTACTTTTCTCCTGTAAAATTGGAATCATGTACTTTTTGCCAGTCCCATTGGCCATTTTCTGTCAGTGGATATCTAAATATTAAATTTAAATAAAAATCCATGGATTTCAAATCGTCTTTTATGATTGAAATTAACATTTCAGAAATAGTGCAAGCTATGTTTCAAGAAATAAATGGATCTTCAGATACAAGGATCATTATATCTTGTCTACTATCACCACCATAAACTTCTATGTGAATAGAGAAAGTTACTTATAAATGCCTGTTTTTTTGTTTTGTTTTGGATATCTTGGTGTTGAATTCTCATCCTATCTTGTGACTATAAAGTGGGTATGCTGTCTCCCATTATAGTGCCCTGATTTAGACCGATTGTGTGCTAGTAGGTTATTTTGAATCTTGGCAAATGCTTCATTTTATCATGTTCCTTTGATTTACTGGTCTTTGATTGCACATAGGTCATTTGCCAATTTAATTGTGTGCTATGCACATAGGTCCTATTGAAGACCTTTATGCATGATTTTCCTATTTTGGATAGGTCGGTATTGAACATTGCTACTGTCAACAGAAATAAGTAAACTTGCTTCCCCACAAAAAAACTAAATTCTCAGTATCATTATAGATTTGGTCGCTGCTAACTGAAAATGTTAAATGCCCACTGAAATTGGCTGCTAACTCAACACTAACTAAAGTTTTAAGTGCTCACAACCTAAAACTAGAACTTAAACTCAACTTCTGCATGGTTTGTTTAAATATGGGTAAAAGACAAGGTTTATGTTTTGACTGCGCTCCTTTTGCATGCTACACTAGCCAATGTGCCCCCTTCTTTTGCAATATACTCTAAAGTCTATCCATATACAAGAAGTGTTCTGTACATGTTGTTTATGGACACCATAACAAGTGCTTCTATCCTTTGCATGTACATCGACCTTGAAACCCTATGCACCTTTGCTGCTGTGACTCAGGCCCAGGCAAGGAATATATTCACAGAAATTAACTTAATGCAACATGCCTTCTCTCTCGCAATATTGACAACAAATTCCTCAGTGCTGCTCACCTATCTTCACAGCTTTGAAACACAGGAAGAAACACTAGTTTCAGCTGGTTTGTTCACTAAAATTTTGACTGCATATTCTTCACAGGACAGAGCATTACAGCCCATCCGTTGAGTGTTACTGTTTCTCCTTGAAAAAGTAACAATGCCATTATTTACTGACGCAAAGTATGTTAGCCTATGATTTGGAGCTCCTACTCATTGCTGTCATACTATCTCTTCAACATAACCAAATAAGCTGCCCATGGAACATACTTCCCAGTGAGTGTATACTACAGAGGTACCCCATACTAGGATTCTCCAACCACCAAAAATTCTTGGAACAACAGCCATACGTCTGTTGTTTTCTTTTTTACAAATCTCACCAGGAAAACCCCTATTCCACAACTCAATTATGCCGTTTTGTCTTTTTTATAAAATTTTACCATCTCTATTTGCTAGCCTTGTTGCTGCCTTGAAATCTCGAATTATGTGGCCCTTATATTGTAGCTTACCCCCAAAATTTGCTTCAATGACCTGAGTCCCCTCTAGGTGTTTCTAATGGTCATTGGAGTCACCATATATATTATATTTTGTTTTTATTGATTATTTTGCTGATCGTTGCTTAGAAAAATAGTTAGTAATCTAGGATGAGAATCTGATGTTTTGTATTGATGACTATTAGTAATGAACTTCAATTCCTTAGTCATTTTCTGCAAACTCATACTTCATCTGGGAGAGTAGCTAATATAAATTTCTATGCAGGAGTTACATCTATGTGATAAAGTAAAAGCCAAATTGCGTAATCATGATACATATCAAGAGTTCTTGAAATGTCTGCACATATACAGCACAAAAATAATTAACCACGCACAGTTACAAAGCTTGGTAGGTTACTTTGTAGATGTTATGTAAAGGATTACTTAATTAAATATTCCATGGAGCTAAAATGTAATTGTCTCTCA
The DNA here is from genome assembly GCA_001517045.1 of Pseudotsuga menziesii. NCBI lineage: Eukaryota > Viridiplantae > Streptophyta > Pinopsida > Pinales > Pinaceae > Pseudotsuga > Pseudotsuga menziesii. The sequence goes on from LPNX010416765.1 coordinate 88,976, forward strand.
GCTGTGGATTTGGTGTATATAAATGCGTGTGTATGTATGTATATTTGTGTGTTGTAGGTATTGGCGGGTTGCCAAGTGAGTTTGTTCCATGTATTTCATTGTAAGCTGTAAACATTCTTTGCAAGTTGTGAGGAATTAACACTTAAATCTCTTTTCACGTCTCTGACATACTTGGAAAATTTCCGGATCTTATGGATGGGTTCAATGAATTTCTCTCTCAATGTGAGAACATTGGTATGAATTCTGACACTCAGTAGATGTCTTAATTTTTCCCATGTGATTCTCTTGTGTTTTCTTTTGAATTATCTGCATGATTTTTTCATAACATGTATGTACAACTTTTGTGCAGATGGTTTCCTTGCTGGCGTGTTTAACAAGAGTGAGTTTTTAGCCCAACTCCACTTTAGGTTATGCTTTCTCCTAGTTGATATTAAATGCATTTCCCTCTAATGCTCTTATTCTGCATGAAGCAAAAAGAAGTGTGTGAGATTGGGGAATTTTGAACCATGTCTTTGTCAGGCTTGTGAGTGGAAGTCTTCTAAGTCTAGATAGACAATGGCATGCAATATTCTTGTAAATTTCTAAATTCTAATTAGAGGTTGCAATTGTTGTAGAGTAATTGTGGGCAGATGGATCACTTCAAAAACCTGTAAAGATGGAGAAGGATAGGGAAAAAGATAGGGAACGTGACCGAGAGAGGGAGAAAGAAGAGAGGGAGAAAGATAGAGATTGTGAAAGAGACAGGGAAAAGGAAAAGGAGAGAATTGATAAATCTGTGCTTTACATTGCAAAAGATTCATCCAGTCACAAGGTTTCCTTACTCCCAAACAAGGAGAAGTATATGAATAAGTCAATTTCTGAGTTGGATCTGTCAAACTGTGAGCGGTGTACTCCCAGCTATCGTTTTCTTCCAAAAAATGTAAGGAAATCTTCTTTAAATTATTATCCATCTGTATCTTTTGGATTAATTGCATTGAGAGGAGTGATGTGCTCTACGGCCCAGTATGGGAAAGATGTTGTCACGTAACGTAATGTAACTTTACATTACCAAAAATAAAAAGTAATGAAAAAAATTCACGTTGGCCTATAAACCTGGATCTATCAAGCAACGGAGGGATCAAATTTCTTGAGTTAAAAAAAAAAAATTACACAAGAAATTGGATCCCTCTCGGTGCTTGATAGATATGGGTTTAAGATGGATCTTTGCTGGTTTTAAAGGTAAGCTTGCTTTTTGAGTAAGCTCAAAAGAACTTATAACATTTATCATTTAAATTATGAATTTTTTGTGATGTTTGATTTTATACTAACACGAGTGGTTCAATTGTCATGCAGTATCCCAAGCCCCCTACAAGTCATCGTACCGATCTTGGAGCATCTGTGTTAAATGATATTTGGGTATCGGTGACATCTGGTAGTGAGGATTACTCTTTTAAGCATATGCGCAAGAACCAATATGAGGAAAGTCTCTTCCACTGTGAAGATGATAGGTGTGTGGCTTATTGACATTTGTAGTGTTACTTTTTGATGTACAGAGTCTTTTAGGTGAAATGGAGTCATCAAGTTGCTCTTTATTATGGCCTATTTAATATTGGGCAATGGTGAAATTTTACATCCTTGTGTATTTTATATTATCAGATTTGAACTGGATATGATGCTAGAGTCTACTTCTGTTACAACAAAGCGTGTAGAGGAGTTGCTAGAAAAGATGAAAGATGGTACTGCTAAGCAAGATGGTCAAATTAGAATTGAAGATCACTTGACAGGTATTCGTAATTCTACAAATGTATTTTGTGGTGAAATTGATGAGTTGAAAGTATTATAGTATCTGGAACATTCTACTCATGTTTATTTTGCTTATTTACAGCTCTAAATTTAAGGTGTATTGAACGTATTTATGGAGATCATGGGCTTGATGTAATTGATCTACTACGAAAGAATGCTACTGTAGCTTTGCCTGTCATATTGATCCGCCTCAAGCAAAAGCAAGAAGAATGGTCAAGATGTCGTACAGACATGAATAAAGTCTGGGCTGAAGTTTATGCCAAGAACTATCACAAATCACTTGATCATCGTAGCTTTTACTTCAAGCAGCAAGATAAAAAGAGCCTGAGCACTAAGGGTTAGATGATCATTTTATTCTGATATCTTCCTGTCTATTAGAACACTTTTTAACTTGTCATAATTTATGTTTTTTCCCTCAAGTGTCTGTTTGAATAATTTTTAGGTACACTTTTACCTCTTAAGAATGTTATATTGTGATTGTATTTTAAGGTTTCCTTCTTATTGAGGTGATATAGGGAGTGTACTGTGTACCATAAAAATTAAGAAAGGGTTTTTATGTTTTCTTTGTTTGATTTATAAAGATTGTTACCATTGTATCATATATGATGAGAGAATATTGTATTGATTAGTGCTCCTGTTAATGTAGTTCATGATGTATTGATTAGTGCTCCTGTTAATGTAGTTCATGATTTCTGGATTGGTGCTATTTCAATTCTCTCTTTTGTATTGTATTATTAATTGCTTATATATATCTTAAGCAATATTTTATCACTTGTTAAACAGCTCTTCTAGCAGAGATTAAAGAAATAAATGAGAAGAAGAGGAAGGAGGATGATGTACTTCTTTCTATCGCTGCTGGGAATAGAAGACCAATAATCCCTAATCTGCAGTTTGAATATCCTGATTCTGACATTCATGAAGACTTATATCAAATTATTAAGTACTCCTGTGATGAGGTATGTACAACGATGGAACAATTTGAGAAAGTGATGACACTTTGGACATCATTCTTGGAGCCTATGCTTGGTGTCCCAATACGACCTCATAGTGTAGAGGACACAGAGGAGGCATTGAAAGTGAAGAACTCTGCTGCAAAAGGTAGTGCAGCAAGTATAATAGGGGAGAGTGATGGAAGTACTGGAGCTGACATCGGAAACACTAATTTGAAACAACCAACTCCTGTTGGTAATGGTGAGGAAAATTCAACAATGGGAACAGCAATTTTTGTCAGGGTTAGAATGGCAAATGGTGAGAGTACCATCAGGGGAAATGGTATTCATGAAACTGACCAAAACAGGCATAAAAGTGAGGGTGGAAAATCTCATTCCGCTGCACCTGTTGCTGATGAGATGCCTGGTACAGCCATGCAGGTTGGTCGCATTGAAAAGTTAGATGACTCAAATGTTGTGAATGCAGTTGCAACAGAGTCAAGTTCAGGACGATTGGGGTTGGACCATGTATCAGGTTAGCTACTCATCCCATGTATGGTACACAGCTTCAAAGAGACTTAAAATTATTAGAAGAATTTGGCTTTAACAAGCACTGTAATGTAGATAATATTAAGTTCATTTTTAACTATTCTGTTTATTTCTCTCATTTTGAGGTTAATTGTGTTGTACTTGGTAGGGACTGGTGCACAGCATTCAAGGCCTGGGCAAATGGTCGGTGAGAGTGGGCCAGAGCCTTCTATAAAAGATAGGGAAGGGCCTTTAGTAGATGTATGGTTCTGTAGTTCTCTTATCTTATCTACTTTTGTGGCCATTTGTTGGAAATTATTAACATGACGTTATCTACATTGTTGTTTTAAAATATAATATATGCAGAGAACATAGGATGAAATAGTGTTCATTGGTTAAAGTATACTACCAGGAAGCTTAATAATATTCAAATAAAAGTATTTCATTGGTTGTAATTGAAACATCTGATTGCTGGTAAAATACCTTCTTCCTCCCATATTATGTTGTGTGCATTTCACATGGTATATAAATTACGAGGATTCATAGCTAAAAGAGTCCATATGGGCTATTCTATTGCCATGTTGATTTCATATGTCTCTTAGTGGCGGGAATGCGTTATGATCTCTTGATTGTTAATATTTACTATGTATGGCAGTAGAGTCAGTGAGTGTTTAAATATCTACAGTATGCCACAGCATATGAATGATTGGATGTGGAGTGAAATCCCTACTTATTTTTGCTTTCTATTATGTGGTTTCTGTAATTTATTTAATCTGAGAGTTGAAAACGAGCAAGACCAAGAGAGTTCTTGTTTGGAAGGCACTGTCTTTTGTCTGTTGACTTTTTTGTCTCATTTGAACTAAAAATATTGTTCTTTATGCAAACCATCATTTAAACTTGTATATGTACATTGTATATGCATTTGTGTAACTAAAATTTGTCACACAATGTTGTACAGGAAACTGAGAGACGACATATTGGCTTAAGAATGGAAGGTAGGAACATGGATTTGAGGTATCTCGAAGAAGTTGTACATAGCAGCTTGAAAATTGAAAGAGAAGAAGGTGAATTGTCACCTACGCCAAAGACTGAGGATCGACAAAACACATTGTTCGCCCATGCTAGCAATGTAGTGTCTGGTAGAGACACTGTTCCTAGAGGGGAGGAGAATGGTGCAAACAGATAGTATAGAAATAGACGTGGAGAAGATCAAGAGGTTGAGTGAGGTGCTGAGGCAGGAGGGGAACATGATGCCGATGCAGACGATGAGGGGGAAGAGAGTCCTCAAAGATCAACTGAGGATAGTGAGAATGCTTCAGAAGCTGGTGAAGATGTTTCAGGTAGTGAATCTAGGGATGGTGATGAGTTCTCACGTGAAGATCATGAGGAAGAAGAGGAAGATGATGAAGAGCATGAAGAAAATGATGGAAAGGCTGAAAGTGAAGGTGAGGCTGAGGTAACAGCTGATTCACATGATGTTGACGGGGAAGGGACATGCTTGGCACTTTCAGATCATTCTATGCTAACAATCAAGCCTCTTGCAATACATGTTCCTTCTACTTTAAACAATGGAGCACAAAAAGAGTCGAAAATTTTCTATGGCAATGACTCTTTTTATGTGCTTTTTAGGCTCCACCAGGTATTCTGATACTGGGAGATTAAACATATTAATGTTACGTGCAATTTGTTTTATGTAATGTCAACATTGTGTTAGTTGTAGGATAGCATTAAATGCTAGAACTTAGACAGCAAAGCCTAAACGTTTCATTAAAATTAATATTGGAAGTATCTGTTAAGTAACCAACCTTACAGTAGCATAAGAGGCAAGCCCATAATCCAGTGAAAGAACCTCGATAAAAGACCTCTCCTGAA
>LPNX010416765.1:100889-148885 GCA_001517045.1 Pseudotsuga menziesii
CTACCCTCCGTGAGACTGTGAGTAAACTAATTTATTAGATCAAACTGGCATTTTTTCTTGGGTATATTTTTTGAATTCCTTTTAATCGTATCTTTATTAAAGATAACATATTCTTACATACAATTGAAAATCATTTGTCAGGTTGTGGAGGTGCGAAATGTTTCTTGGGAGGATATTGGGGGTCTGGAAAATTTCAAAAGAGAGCTTTAGGAGGTAAAACCTTGAAACATGCATTCCTTTCTCCATTTTAGTTCTAGTTTGTCAAAGGCCACCCACTGTATTTTATAACTATAATTGATGATGTTTTCCTTGATTGTTGGCAGACTGTGCAATATCCCGTGGAACATCCAGAGAAATTTGAAAAGTTTGGTATGTCTCCCTCTAAGGGTGTCCTCTTCTATGGACCCCTTGGTTGTGGTAAGACGCTTCTTGCAAAGGCCATTGCCAATGAGTGTCAGGCCAACTTTATCAGTATGAAAGGTCCAGAGCTCCTGACAATGTGGTTTGGAGAAAGTGAAGCTAATGTACGTGATATTTTTTGATAAGGCCAGGAAGTCAGCACCTTGTGTCCTTTTCTTTGATGAGCTTGATTCAATTGCTACCCAGGCAAGTATTATTTCTATACTATTGTAACCACAGTCTGTATATTATGTTATTTTGTATGTGGCTCATCCTACTTGTTTATAGTCTCCATAATAAAATATGCCAAGGTTCTAGAAATAAATGAGCTTGTCGAGCTGAAGTTTTAGTCAATTTGGTTATCGACTAACTTTTAGCGTGTTGAGCTGTGCAGCGTGGTAATCGTGGGGGAGATGCTGGGGGTGCGGCAGACAGAGTTTTGAATCAGTTGCTGACTGAGATGGATGGCATGACCGCCAAGAAAACTGTTTTCATTATTGGGGCTACAAATCGACCTGACATTATTGATTTGGCTTTATTACGACCCGGTCGCCTTGATCAGTTAATATACATACCTTTACCTGATGAAGCTTCCCACTTTCAGATCTTTAAAGCATGTTTGCGGAAGTCGCCTATTGCAAAGGATGTTGAAATTGCAACTCTTGCTCAATACACACAAGGATTTAGTGGAGCTGATATTACTGAAATTTGTCAACGTGCTTGCAAGTATGCTATTAGAGAGCACATTGAAATGGTAAGCATGTCTTAACATCAGTAGACCTTCCCTGCTTGGAATATGTTGAGCAATTCATGTTCCAATATATGACGATCAATTTTGTACATTAATATTTTTCCTTAGGGTACTTTTGGAAAGCAAGAAAATGCAAAATCTTTGCTTTAATTATCAGTGCCTTGCAATATTTGAATGAATTTTGCTCTTCTGTCGTATGTAGGACATTGAAAAAGAAAAGAAAAGAAAAGAAAACCCTGAAGCCATGGATGAGGATGAAACTGAAGTTGCAGAAATAAAGGCAGCTCATTTTGAGGAATCAATGAAATATGCTCGAAGGAGTGCTAGTGATGTAGATATACGTAAATATCAAGCATTTGCTCAAACTTTACAGCAGTCTCGAGGTTTTGGGTTAGAATTCCGGTTCACAGATCGAGCAGCTACTACTATAGTCAGTGAAGGAACCATAGATCCTTTTGCTACACAAACTGATGTTGATGATGATGATGCATACATGAAGTAGTGTATGCATTTTATTGTTCCTGTCTTGGTTTGAGTCCACTTTGCTAGCAAGTCTTTGTCCGGATTATCTGATTGTTGATCACCTCCGATACTCTCAGTATTATCTGACCAGTTATAACAGGGATGATGAGAAAAGTTTGCTATGATCAGACTTTAGTTCCTTCTATATGGATGCAGTAGTTTGCATGATTACATTTGTTATTTTGTGATGCTCTGATTGCTGATTATGCTCAGGCATTTGATGCTATGTAAATGATGTCTTTTGATTTTTTTGAATAACAAAGGCTGGTATTTTTTCCTCTGAAAACTAATTAATATGACATTACATGATTTACATGTGTATTAGATTTTATTTACAAGTGTTTTAATTAATTATAATGTGACTGCATAATTCGCATGTGTATTAGATGAGAATAAATGTATGATTCTTTTTTTTTTAATTTAAACATAATATCATATTAAAAATTTATATTGATTAATAATGGACACCATTCAAACTATTAAAATATACTACTAAAATATAATGACCATACATAAAGCGACAAAAAATGACTAAATTAGTGACCAATAAATGAGATTAATGAACAAAATTCACAAATAAAATGACCAATAATTGAGAGATACACGACCAAACAATGAAATACAAATGACCAGAAAAATGACCAAAATTTGCATATCAATGACCAAAAATCAGTTTTTGTGGCTAATTTATGGTCTTTTATTACGCGACCAAATTTGGTCATATTCTAGCTTGTCATGTGATCATTAATTTGGTCACAAATGTGGTCATATATTTGGTCATTGATTCAAATATATGACCAAATTAATGACCAAATATATGACCAAATTAATGACCAACCGACAAGCTATAAATGACCAAAATAAAAATGACCAATTTTGGTCATGTAATAAAAGACCGCAAATTAGCCACCAGCGATCACCAAACCAAAAGTGGTCATTGATATGCGGATTTTGGTCATTTTTTTGGTCACTATTCTCTCATTTTCCACTAGTGTTTGCATTTTTCATTGATCCTACTACCATGGTTATCGGTCAAACTTTCACTATTTCTGCACAGGTTAAAAATCTCTATGTCGGAAAAGATTTTGTGGGGGATGTTCCCTTATACATGAAAATTCTCACAGCTCTTAGAACGGGTAAATGCTAGTGTTATCATAAAATTGGCATTTAGCTAGAACCATAAGGTTTCTTCATTACATCAGACAATGTATTTAATTATTGCTCAAATTTTTTTCCTATACATAAATTAAAATCATCGCAATGTTTACTTTAATCCTTGAATAATGTATTGACCAAATTTGTGATTTACCCTGTAACCTGTTAGTTATCCTCACCAATATCATTCTGTGTGAAACAACAATTTTTATTTTATTTTGAAGGTAAAAAAGATGAACATCCCTATGGTACCTGCAACCTATTTGTTTTAGAAGAAAAACCCAAGATAACTTAATTGCAGTCTTTTAAGAAATTTTTTGTTTTTGCATTGTCCTTTCCTAACCCGAGGGTTACAATTGTGTATGTGTTGGTTGAGAGAATATAAACCTTTACTCTAAAGCTAAGACAAATTTTATTGATGCCCATGGATGAACAAAAAAAGCAGTTCAATGGAATTCCAAACTAAATTCAATGGAGACATACATAAGGAGTGCCAAAAATATCTTCGATTAAAACAAAGGTAAAGCGTATATAGAAAGAAGATAAACTAATGCATGAGAACAATAACCAGAGTCAAGGTCATAACCCTACAAACTGTTAGATTATCTAATTCATAGTAGTGGCTGACTTTTTTTTTTCTGAATCCACTATCCATTGAGTATGACAAAAAGCCCTTACTTATTCAATGCATGTATGAAGAGTACAAAGTATGGAAAGGGATATGTACCTCCCATTTTTGAGACAATAAGTACCATTCCTCTTAAGAGGTCGAAAGAAAAGGTGACAAGAAGACACACATGTTGTACAATTATAACAAATGGTTGGTTAGATATGTGTCATAGGATGCAAATAAATGTGTTGGTTTGTTACCCTAAAGAGCTATTATTTTATAAGGTCGTTGACACAACAGATCACAAAAAATATTCGGTATTTATTTTCAAGATTTTAGACAGCCATTCTAGAAATTCGGGAAGAAAACATAATCCAAGTTATCACTGATGATGCCACAGATTGTGTGGGAGCTGGAACGTTGATAATGGAAAAGTAAACAATTATTGAACTCGCTTGTGTTGTTCATTGGCTTGACTTGTTGCATAATTTAACAAAGTTTTCATGTGTCAATGAGGAAATTCGAAGGGGGGAATAAGTTTCTCACTTCATATTTAACCATCACCTCACATTGAACATGTAAAGGAGGCATGCATCTACAGAGCTACTAAGGCCATGCCAATACCATATTTGCCTCATATTACATTACTCCCAAAAGAATTGTTGGGGAAAAGATAAGCATAATAGCTGTTACCTACAACAAGGAGTGGTACACTTCTTTCCTTTCTAAAGTTTCAAAGGGAATATAATGGAACAAATCAATTTAAACAATAAATTTTGGGAATGTTTTGTGAATGTTTTAAAAGTATGAACCAATTGTTGATATGCATTCAATGGTTGACAGTGACACTCCTCCTATGGGTTTAATTTACGAGGGCATGGATTTTCGTAAAGAAGTTATTGCAAAATATTCTAACAACGTGGAAGATGAGTACATGGAAGTATGGAAGATACTAGATGGAAGATGTTGGATAGACTATTTCGAGTAAGGTCAAGGGTTTGAGAATTCGAGAATGACGATGAGTGAGAGAAAGATTATAGAGCTGGAAACAGGATGGGAATTTATGTAGAAGAGAATTACAAAGCTCAAGAACATTCTGGAAGGAATTCTTGAGCAACACTTCAGTTCTGAGGAGTACATAATTCTTTACACATATCCTTAGAAATTAATACTCTTAGAATAACTCAATTAAGCATGGACTTGAATAAATCTCAGAAGGAAATACTGCTATAACTTAATGCCTTTTATGAGCTAGCTGAAAAATCCTCATTTTAGGCCTCGAGTGTGCTAAAACAATGAAAGAAATGGCATGACAACTTTATAAAGGAAAAGCAATTCCAGGAGGCCATTCTTTCCTTTACAATTCCAAGTGTGAGGAGTTTCCAGGAAAGTTTTAAGCAAGATGGTTGTGTTGATATGTTGTTGCAGTGTCTTCTAATAGAGCTATTAGGTTTAAGATGATTGATCATCCTTATTTTATATGTTGGTTTGAAAGTGATTACTTTATTGGTATAATATGATAGATATGTTGTATTGCAGTCACTAAAAGTGTTTCATAGTTGCTTCACTTCTATTTTTCATAGTGTTATACATAGCATAGATATTTTTAAAACTAAAATTCTTAGCAAAGTGTTGAATCAATGTGTATGTGATAACAATTCCTTTTTCCTTTTGTACATTTATGATTATATTGCATGTACTATTGTTATTAATTGTCATTGGATGCTTCAACTTTAACACAGGGACCTTTGGGAGTGTTAAATTGAAAGAAATGAAAATTATGTTATATATGTTACCACGTTGTTTCCTCTTTTACGTATGCTAGTTTAACTTAATTAATTTATTACTACTGTTGTTATTGATTGCCCTTGGATGCTTCAACTTTAACACAGGGACCTTTGGGAGTGTTAAGTTGAAAGAAATGAAAATTATGTTTTTACTTTATCTTGCATTGTCACAGTTGTGCCTATGTGTTTCTGGTATTACTATTGCTATTATGTACTGTCCTTGGATGCTTCAACATTAACATAGGGAACTTTGGGAGTGTTAAGTTGAAAGAAATGAAAATTATGCTATATATGTTACCAGGTTCTTTTCTCCTTTACGTATGTTAGTTTAACTTGTTCGTTAATTTATTACTACTGTTGTTATTGATTGTCCTTGGATGCTTCAACTTTAACATAGGGACCTTTGGGAGTGTTAAGCTTAAAGAAATGAAAATTATGTTATATATGTTACCACGTTGTTTTTTCCTTACGTATGCTAGTTTAACTTGTTCGTTAATTTATTACTACTGTTGTTATTGATTGTCCTTGGATGCTTCAACTTTAACATAGGGACCTCTAGGAGTGTTAAGTTGAAAGAAATGGCCTTCCTTATATGATAATGATAAAACTTAGAATTATTGTATAGAACACATGGACTATACCTTGAGAGAGAAGATAAAAATTTTACCCTTAGTCTTGTGGGTAAAATGGTTGTTTCCCCACCTTGATTGTACACATCAGTCTTGTGGGTATTGTGTGTGGGTCTTATGGGTCTTGTCTATCAAATAGGCTTTATTATCCCTTGGATTTAGGCATGTCTAGCACAATATGAGCGCAAACCGCTTTTCCAAGGATGCACTTAATATGAATGGTGGTCTTCTCTCCTTCTCAGAACTCTGGGAAGGAGAAATTATTGAGGAAGGCTTGATACAGCTGTTTCAATTTTTTTTCAGTATTTGTGGGATACTCATGTTTTTCCCTTTTTGAGTATGGGACCCTTTATCCCGTCCTCTTGTATTAGCTAGGGATATATTCTTGTTTTGATTCCCCTGGGGTGTGTTTGTTCCACCCAAGAGGCCTCTTGGATAAGCCGTCTGGGATCATTATGTTCTCCCTGTGGTAATGCTTTTTTTGTCTTTCTTTGAGATTTTTAGTTTTGTGGGTGGAGAGTTGTTGGGTCGAGAGTTGGGTTGACAACTACTACAAATGCAAATAGATTTTTTGTTTTTTTGTTTTATATATTTTTTGAGGTTGATAGTATTGATCCGTGACCTTGTGGACTGTATTTGTCTCAATCTACCCTAAATGGGTCATAGCATCAATTGAATGGATATTTAGTTTTGACATTGAGGAATCATGCACATTGTTTCCCATGTTTCCCATAAGGTGTTCACTTAATTTTTCATGAGGGTTTATGGGTTGGTTTCTGAGTTTTTTGGGCAAGTGTAAAGTATGATGTTGTCTTTTTCTTAGTTGTAAAACGAATTCTGGGAAATCCATGCCACCTATGGACAATGAAAGGAAATGAATAGCACCTGTACCTCATATTTGGGCAGTTTTGGGCCCTATAACAACAAGTTACAACAATAATTAAGCCAATATGGGTATTGTTTTGAACTTTATTGGGTGTGTTTCACCTTCTAGCAGCCTCGACATTCAATTTGGGCCATTTTTGTGGATGTGACACAGTTATGGGCACAAGTTTGGACTATCCATGATGTACTCCTAGAACAGACAATGACAATATCTGACATATGGAAAATCTAAGAGAAGAAATCTTGGCTGCACTGAGTGGAGTTTGGACCTGAAGCCCCAAGCCATCATGCAATAAGTGTAGCTGTTAAAAATTTAGTTCAGTTAGGTGCAGTTGTTTGTGGCCAGAAAGGCCTAAAAAAATTAACTGAATCTGGTTTGAATCTCATCAAGATGGGTGTAGAACCTCGATTAGGGATTTTGAGTTTTGTGGGTGGAGAGTTGTTAGGTCGACAGCTGCTACAAATGCAAATAGATTTTTTTGTTTTTTATATATGTTTTGGGGTTGACAGTATTGATTCATGACCTTTTGGTTTGTATTTGTCTCACTCTGTCCCACAACTACATATCTCTCTCTCTCTCAGGTATGTCCATTGTTTCGTTAGTGACTTGTCTCCTAAGAGACAAAGTGGGATCGTATTATATATCTGAGTATAGAAATTAAGGAAGGTCTAAACCACATTATTTTCTTCTATTTTTCCATATGTAATATTTTTGCATGTGCTTGACTAATTATGTTCATACATATCCTAGGTAACTGTAATTGATGGATGTACATAACGTTGATATGTAGTAATCCTACCTTGGTTTGGAGAAGATTATTTACACTTGGTAGAGTTTTCTTATAATAATGGACAACAAGCATCCTTTGGGATGAGTCTTTATGAATCTTTGTATGGCAAAAGGTGTAGGACACAAGTGACTTGGGATAATCCCGTGAACAAGATTGTGCTTGGTCCAGAATTACTCAAGGAAATGGGGCAAGAGGCTGTAAAGATTAGGCAGAATCTGAAAGCAGCCCAAGACATGCAGAAAAGCTATCTTGGTAAGCATAGGGTGAACCGAGAGTTCAGTATTGGGGATCATGTTTACCTCAGAGTGAGGGAAAGCAAGAGTTCCTTGAAGCTTGGAAGTCGAGCCAAGTTGGCACCTAGATATTGTGGGCCATTTGAAGTGCTTGAAAGAATAGGGCCAGTTGCATATAGACTTGCATTGCTTGCTAGCACTAGAGCTCATAATGATTTTCATGTTTCTTTGCTTAAGAAATATGTACATGATCCTAACCATGTGATAAATTAGGATGTGATTCAGGTGGAACCTGAGGGACAGTTCTGAATCAAGCCAACGTACATCCTTGACAGGAAGGTCACCATGCTCAAGAATCGAGCCATAGTGCAGGTAAAGGTGCAATGGGAGCACTACGGTCCTGAAGAGGCTACGTGGGAACTAGAGGATGCCATGCGATTGGCACATCCATTTTTGTTCAATTTTGTGGAGCAATGAGGCGATGCCAGTGTAGCATTTTGTTCAATTCTGTAAAGAACTGAGGATAGTACTATTGAAGGGGGAGGGGAATGAAACACCCTAGTTTTGACCCCGTTGCATTAATGTATGTGATGTAAATATTATATGAAATCATGACAAGGAGCTCAAGGCCAAGGCCCTGTCACTGATTGATGTTCAGATATAGGCGATCATGGTTGATGCCTATGGTTTTTGTGCTAAGTCAAGCACGTTTGAAGACATCATGTAAATATGAAAATTAATGAAAAACCTATAGCCATCTATGTGAATGCAATGAATAATGAGATGGGGGCATGATTTTCCTAAGGATAAGGGGGTGGAAATGTTAACCTTGAACACGTTTGAGGAAAATCCATGTGTCATGGGGAGAACCCATCAGAACTGTGAACTACCCTCTTTCTTGTCTTTTATTGATAACCATTTATTCTGCCAGAAAGTGGTTGAGGTAGTAATTGCTTGGAAGGGGAAGAGTATGGGAAATTTCGAATGGGGGCAGAGCACCCAGTTCTGGAGTGTCATGTTTTTCTTGCAGGGACAAGAAAACACCAAAAATGTATGTCAGTCTGACTCATGTGTTCATGCCTGGTTTTCCTACTCTCACATTTGGAGAGCTGGGGAACATTCTAGTTCAGGGGGATTTATTTTTCATAAGTTCATCCGATCATTCATTCACCACCTTTACTCCGAGTCGGTCATCAATAGTGGTTTTCCTTGACGTTGTGGTGTTTGCTGTGTGGCAGCATTATCCTAAACTATAGAGCGTATGAGATCCTGTTACTCATGTTCAGAGTAAGCCTGTGATGTAGAGTCTCCATGTGGTTGTTGTGTTGTGAACCCTAGTTCAGGTCTGACTATGTGCAGGACTTAGGAATGGGAGAGATGTAGAATGCGCTTGATAAACCTGGTGTTGAACCTCATAGTAAGATCAGAGTGGCTGTTGAACCTACCATGCACATCCTGAAGAGCACTGGAAGGGAAGGTGTAGCCTGAGCGACTGTGGAGCAGAGAAGGGGACACTTCCTTGTGTTGAGTGTGTAGGTAGAGGGGGATCCAAGCCAGATAGATCTTGTGAAGGTGTCCTTAGCTCTGTAGATGAGCTCACTATCTTAGCAGTTCTTCTTGCCCATTTCCTTAGAATCCTGATAAACCCAACTGGAAAGATGGCTTGGCTGGTAGGCTGTTAAACCCATCTGTTGGCTTGGCTATGTCTATTGCACCTGACCTAGTGAGTAACCTTTGGCTGGATAGTCTATTAAACCCAACTGTGAATGCTGGCTTGGCTAGGTATCCTAATAAACCCAACAGTGAGATGGCTTGACTGTGTACAGTCTGATGAACCCATCCGTTGGCTTGACTGGTCCTTGAGGTGAAGGTTGGCTTAACTGTGAATAGTCTGTGAAACCCAACTATGAGATGGCTTGGCTAAGTGGCTTATGAAACCCATCTGTGAAATGTTTTCACTTGCAACCTATGAAACCTAGCTGTGTTAGCTTGGCTGAGTTTGATTGCATCGTTGGCTATGTATGAGTCTTCTAGTGTTCCCTTATCCCTGTAGGAAATCATTCCTAGCTCAAGGGTGGCATTGTTGCTGAGAGATTAAGGAGCAAACTGGCCTATGGTTGGGTGGAACATTGCAGCAACATAGCTGGTTGTGGGACAAGATTTCTTCAAGATAAGTGTTCTTGTCTACATAATTCTCTATAACTGTAATCCTTGCATTGTATTTGCTTGATGGAATGTGATGAACATGTTTCTATGTTGAGTTATGCATTGTTCCCTGAATAACTGCAATTATAAACATCTATGTATGTTTTTCCTTCAATACATTTTGCTAAGTTCCAGGGTAGATTGGCCAGTTTGGTAATGGCCTAGATGATCAGATCAATCCAAGAATTCAGCTGAAACGTTGGGTTTTCTGCTAGAAATCCTCATTTGCGTAGTTTGCGGGATTAAGGATTTTGCGAGATGTGGGATGCAGAACGTCATTTCACATATTTTGGTCTCCACAGATTTTCCTTCTACAAGTTGTGGGATGCGGGATGTAGAATGTCGTTACGCAGATTTTCCTTCCGCAACTTGCGGGATGCAGGATGCAGGATCACGGTGTTGCAATTTCCATATTTCCAATCCCGCAAGTTAAGTTTTCTGCATCGTCGATCTTCGTGGGACAATTCTCTGTCGTTGATCTGTTTTCGATGCGGGATGCGGGGTGCGGGTTGCGGAAAGTGTTATTGCAATATTTTTGTAAATTTTCACCCCGCAACTTGGGCTTTCCACACCGTTGATTTTTCCGGGTGATTTCTGATCCGTCGATTTAGTTCTATCTACGGGATCACATGCGATAGTTGATTTTCGTCGCTTTTTCTCTCCGTCGTTCGATCTCCTTTGATGTCCTTCTTTGCAGATCATTGGATTGATCCATGGAAGACGACAGGGAGTGTGATAGTGTTGGAAATGTCGAGATGTGGTTCACGGCCATGCCCTGTGTTCGATGAACAGTGAAGGTTCTCGATGAAAATTTTAATTCCACAAAACGTTGGGGCATGGGTATGTGACATTTCTCCTTTTTTATTAGGTTTCCAATGTTTGGATGGTTTTGTTAAATGAGAGAGTAGCATGTTTCTTCTTCTTGTAGAGAATTTTTATTTTTCAGCCCCATTTCAATTGAATACATAGTTATGATTAAGGGATCATTCTACATTAGGTTAACGAGTTCCACTTTCAGTAGTATTTGAGCACTTTTCCCTTCCACCTACTATAAAGAAATAAAAAACCATTGTTGCTATATGGACCACTTTTGGACACCATTGTAGTTAAATCTAGATTACAAAAAGTTGTTTAGGTGTGATAGAGTAGGACAAATAGTTTAGGATATGGAAGGAAAACCCCGTTCTTGCGTAACTACTAGCTTGATGGCTTAGAGTTATGCAAGAAAGTGTTTCTACATTACATTATTAAGGATTGAGATATGACTCAAAGATAGGGGAACAGGTTAGGGTGCAACACTCACTTCAAAGGTTTTTACGCTATGATGACTAAGGATATGGTGGATAGTAGTTTCTTTCATCCTTGCTAAAGGAAACAAAACAAAAAGCCCACATGCAAATTTTATTTTTCTCATTGTATACAAGATAAGTCCAATCATTTATGAAGAAATCATATGGAGTAATGGGTGTTAAGGGGAGCTCGGACAACAAAATTTGTCATTTCTTTTGCCACTGTATGAAATGATTTTCTATTAAAAGTTGATTTACATACACATGCATTTCATGTATTGTTATAGTAAGTGCATATAATTATTAACTCTTCTTAATTTGAGTTTCCTTCCCATCAAATAATGCTTAATAAAGAGTGTACTAATAAATTCTAAATCATGTATTTATACCCCACGAGATGAGATAATCATGTGTTTATAACCCACAATACGTTATAACCCATGTGTTTATAACCGACAATAAAATGTACGAAGAAATTGGAATTCGGCGTGGGTTTAAACGATGCCATTATTAAACATGGATGTCGGCGTGGGTTTAAACGATGCCACCGTCGGCAAAGTTTGATATGATTCGAATTCTATTGTGTGTATATATAATTTAACTTTGGTTTTTTCGTTGCATCCTTGTCATTGAGATTCATTGGAGATTTACTAGAGAAGTCGAACAAGCCAGCGGTGCTTTCCTCTCATGCATTTTTTCGCGGGCTCTGCAGTATTATTTTATAGATGGAGGCGAGTGATCTTAACGAGAAAAGGAAATCTGTTTGCGGCGATTCAAGTGACGAAGAAAATGGATCACCTCGCAAATTGATTAAGTTAGGAGGGGAATACTGTAGTTCGTCAGAAGCATGTCACAACACAGACTCTGATCAGTCGAACAGTAAAGCTACTAAACCTAAATCAAGATTCTTTCAAGAATCTGAAATGCAAAAAATGACGATTTGGTTTGAGCCAAGTAGTGAGCATTGCACTTCCTTTGACAACAATGTCAATCCGTCTACAGCAGCAAAAGAAGAAAAGAAAAAAGAAACCCAACCACTTGATGTCTCTGAGCTGAACGAGGCCGATCTTTCACCAGATGTAGATGAAGACTACAGACAAGAGTTTATCAAAGAAGAAGACGTGCAGTGGTTGAACATTCTAAGAATACTGGAAAAACAACTTATCGGTAGGGAGATGAACTATAAACCTATTGTTGCAACAGCACAGAATCAGTGGAAGCAAAATAAAATTATGTCAATGGTTGACATGCTTGAAGACGAATGCTGTGTGAAAATAGACATTTTAGACGGGTCGAACAGTGAAATAGATAGGTTAAGAGACGAACTTGTTCATCGTATTAGCGAAATACGAATAAATTCGCCAGAAGATGTGTTATTTCAGGATTTACTAAAAGAGTTAGATGACTTGGAACTTCAGAAAAAAACACTCTCATGTGAAAGAAGATTCTTCGTACTAAAATGGAAAGCCATACAACGAATAAAAAATGCTAAAATGTTTGATTCCAGCTTTGTAGCAGGCGAGTTAGCTCGACAATATCAGGGCAAATATGGTTATTAGTGATTGCGTCAAAGGCACTCGATTAATTCGCTTGCTTTCCGTTTCCATTTTCTCTCAAAAATGCGTTATAGTTTTCTATGCTCGAAGTAATATCAGTTTTATTTAGTTTCATTTAATAGTCTTTCATTACAATATATTCAGATTGATTCGTGTTATAACTCTCATTTAAATCTTCATTTCTCCTTTAGATGGGATATGTTTTTGATCATTTTGGGTGGTTGAAATTTTTGGTATGGTGAATTAAACTGAGTTTATTGAAATTTTCTGAGTTCATTTTAGAGTTTGATATGGCTTTTTATAAAAATAATAAAATATTAATAAAAGTCTTAACATAGCATAAGCTGATGAAATCAGACCCATAACATATAACATCAATAGAAGAGTTGGCTGTCAGCAAACCAACATCAATAGAACAGTTAGGTGTCAGCAAACCAAAGCCACCCATAACACTGCCAAGATACTTGAACACTATCCAATGTTCCCAAGCCACAATATCTCAAAAAATATATTCTGTCCATAGAGACAGAGACAGACCATGAAACAGTCTTTGCAAGCAAATTTGTTCGCGGCAACAAAAAGGAAATAGCTGCGCCAACAATAAAATATCAATATCCGGCCTTTCTAGAGAACTGTCAAGTTAAAAAAAATGGTGGATAACAGAAAACCCCTGAAAAGAAATGTTTTTTGAACGTTTATATTGGAGCTGCCACCTCTATAAAAGACCCTTCAAAAAATTCGTAAAGGGTATTTTCTTATAGTTCTTTAATCTTCCACAGTCCTGTATCAAACTGGAGCCTCTTCTTACAGACTGAATCTTTTTGGCTGTTGTTTTCCTTGTAAACATGTTTCCAAGAAACTGTCTCAACTGAATCTATGACTGTCAATGTTAAGTGCCCAACTACCCATAGCATGGCTAAAAATACCATCCATCTTAGGGTCGATGGTTTAGTCCACCAAATCCTCATCCCCCACTGTCAATCTTAAATGCCCAACTACCCATAGCATGGCTAAAAATACCATCCATCTTAGGGTCGATGGTTTAGTCCACCAGATCCTCATCCCCATTGTTCCACCAATGGTAAAAATCAGCAGCAATCAGCCAAAAGCACGAAGGGTAAAAAGTGAAAAAAAGGTTTATCCTATGAGCGAAGCCATCAAACTCCCATCCCCTCACAGTTTGCAGGAAGGGGCATGCACAAACCCTAACTAGCCAATTCAGAAATTATATATATATATATATTAAACTCATAAACAATGCATTACATACTTTTTCAATATTTCTATTTTAAAATATCTTTTGCACCTAAACAAATAGGATATTTTTGGGCTTTTGATAAATCCTCTTTTAGGAATTTGGATCTCTTTAGGTCCTTGATAAATCCCTTTTTTATATGTATCTATGCTACCTTATATATTTAGTTTTTGAAATTGACATGTACTAGGTGATAAACCTCATCCACTTTGTACAAAAACGTCATTACAACAAATAATTATATAATAGATCTAGATTAAAATAAATTAATTTTTCATTAAAAAAAATTTATTTAAACATAGTTCTAAGAGAGTCTTTAAAATATATAATAGAATAATATATTAAAAAAAAAAAAAATTTGGTTGTGGTTACAATTTAGTGAGAATAACATCATCGCTTAGTGAAAAAGATGGGCATAAGAAGATATATAGTTTCATCATTACAAAAAAATTTCAAAATTTTCCTTTTTTAAATTTTAATTGATCTATTTATAATATTATTCCATCTTTGAAGGAAAGAGGAAAATGTATTTCTCAAAACTTCATGGCTACACATCTAAAAACTCTAGAGGGAACATTTGAAGGTCTTAAAAATTTTCCCTTATTTTTTCAACAAAGAAGAGGGGTCGTATGTGGGCATAAGCTTAGATGAAGTGACCTTTTCTCTTAAACTTTTGCAAACGATAAAATCCTACAGCTCGACGGTTAGCCGATTGTGTTTTTCTTTGGTTTTATGGACTTTCTTCATAAGTATTTGTTGGAGATTGTTGAATTATCAAAAAGAGAAATGATAAAATTTTATGAGTGGTTCTCTTAATGCTATTTTTTTACTTTGATTCTTAAGAAGGAAAAATCTGTTTCTTTTGGTGATTTCAAACCAATACCCTGGTGCAATTTGATCTACAAATGTGACAAAAATCATTGCTTTCATATTGAACCCCTTACTTTTGGAAAGGCTTTCCAAACACCAGTAGGGGTTCTTAAATAACACACAAATCCTTCAAGCTATTTGAGTCACTCAAGAGTGCCTTTACATTGTTAAGTCAAAGAAAACGAGATCTATGATTCTAAAGATGGATCTTGCAAAAGATTATGATAAGGAATCAACATTCTTAAGTTTGGTTATGATCCAAATTGGAGTTTCTGTTAATGTTATGAGTTGGATCCTTGCTTGTGTTTTCTGAACAAATTTTCCAATTTTGATAAATAGAGCTCCATTTTGATATGAGGGCCTTTGTAGAATGATCATTGAATCAAAGTTGAAGGGTTTCTTTATAGGTATGAAGCTAGCTTGTGCAATTTTTATCATGCATGTGCTCTTTGTTGACGATACTTGTATCTTTGGAAAGAATTTTGTGGAAGAATGGAAGTATATACATACGTCCTTGAAACTTTATGTTTGGCTTTTGGTATGGAAATAAGTGTGCTTTAATAGTGTGCTTTTCCTAAAAAGTGTATGGATAAATATCATGGGTACAATTCTTTAGAGCAAGGTCTGTCAAGCTAAATACTTAAAAAATTCATATTTGGTTCCTTGTTCAAGTCAGACACTTTGGAAAACAACGATTATTCTTTAATTTGG
This sequence comes from Pseudotsuga menziesii, assembly GCA_001517045.1. Classification (NCBI taxonomy): domain Eukaryota; kingdom Viridiplantae; phylum Streptophyta; class Pinopsida; order Pinales; family Pinaceae; genus Pseudotsuga; species Pseudotsuga menziesii. Next base: position 116,538 of record LPNX010416765.1, read on the forward strand.
AATATATTTATAAAGAATTTCATTGGATAAATAAATGGGTGGCTTGGGACATTGGAAAAGGGAAAGAAAGTGAGAGTTCACATGGACCCTTTTGTGGGAGACAATGGAAATTACAAGTTACTTGAGGGTATTATCAGTCTTCTCGAGGTGTTTATAGATTTATCTACTCTTAACAAAATTAGAAGACCTTCTTGGGAAGTTTTGAAAGGGGGATACTGGTTTATGTCAAAAGACTTGGTTTTTACATGTATCTCGACAGATATTTGAATTATTTATATTCATAATTTAAATGTCGTAGGTATCATATTTAGCTATAAAGAGGATAAATTATCCTCATTTTGGAATGAGGAAACAAGAAAGGTAACTGCAAAAGAATCATATTCTGCAATTGGGCATTCTCTCTCTTCCTGAATGTAAAATGCTGGAACTCAAAACCATGGCAGTGCAAAGTCCCACTAAAAGCTAAGTGTTTTTTGGATTCTAAAGGAAACAAAAATTTTAATTGGTAAAATTTGAGGAAAAGAGGTTGGATTGAGCCAGGTTTTTCTCCACCTTGTAGAAGGGAAGAAGATTCAATTGATCACCTGTTTATTTATTGTGGTTTCAATAAATCAATTTGATCCTTTGTTGTTGTGGATTTGAATACAAATTTAGATTGTGGTGAAGGATGTTTGGAAGATAGTTTCAAGAAATGGTATGGAAAAGAAAAAGAATTAGACTCCTTCCAATTTTCATCTTCTAGAATATTTGGAAGGTAAGAAGCAAAGATATTTTTGAGAATGTTGCTTCAAATGCGTTAGTTTTTCTACATTAATTCAATTTGATTAGGATTGTTATATCAAAGAATAACAAGAAAAACAAGATACATAATATACATAAGACACAAATACTTTCCTCTGGGAAACCATAAAGTAGAAAACCCTCCAAACTTCCTCAGAAAAGTGTCATCACTAATACAATATCACAAGATGCAAAAACCCAAGAATAAGATGCATTTTTTTTGCTCTGTCTCTTTCTCCTCTAGAGAAATTTTCCTCTTTGTCCTAATGCACACATGATATAGCGTGTTAGTGTATATACAAATATGGAGGGAACTTAGCTCCGAAGATACCTCGATATAGATGACACGAAGTCTCTCACTGAAGTACTCGAACTTAACTCCGACTAGCGACTTGGTAAACAAATCAACTATCTTCTCATGTGTTTCCACATATTGGAGCTTCACTACTCCTCTCTGCACCATATCCTGAATATAGTGATACTTCATCTCAATGTTCTTCGACTTGTCATGGAACACCAAGTTCGCTGGAAAGTTCACACAACTTTGGTTGTCAAAAGATAAACAAGCCGTCTCTAACTCAAGATCAAGCAAATTAGACAATATATTTCGAACCCATACTGCTTCACAACTAGACAAGAAGTATACAATGCAATTTTCCTCAGATGTACTTGACGCCACACATGACATCTTCCTACTTAACCAAAAGGTCATGTCGGAACCCAAAATGAAGCATCATATCGAAGTTCTCTTTCTATAATTGGTGCTACCTACTCGATTTGAATAAACATAATCATGCATGTTAATCTTTTTATTCGCATCATACTTGATCCCATATTTAATTGTACCCTTCAGGTATCTCAATACATGCTTTGCAATAATCAGGTGAACATGTGTCAAATCTGTTAGGAACTGGATTAGGGTGTTCACAGAAACGCATATGTCAGGTCTCATGTTCGTCAGGTACATCAAGGAACCAATAATCTGAAGTTATGTCATGGAATAAACTTACTCTGATGAAGCATAACATATTAGATTCAAGTTCGATGCCATAGTTGTGGAAATCATCTTATATTCCATCATTCTAAATATCTTAAGAATATCCATGATATACTTTCCTTGACTAAGGAAGATCCCATTTGCACTCTTCCGCACCTCCATGCCTAAGACGTAATGCATCATCCATAGGTCTTTCATCTTGAACTTGGTGGCAATCCCTCTTTTAGCATTTGCAATGAGATTATCCTCATATGTAAGAAACATGTGATCAACCTATATCAAGAGTATCACCGGTATTCCTCCTTCAACTTTGAAGTAAGGTTTGAATCCAATTTACTATTGGTAAATCCTAAGCTCATCAAGAAGTTGTCCATCCTACTGTACCATGTCAATATTATTGAACTCTGAAATCTTCTATAGTCACTCCCTCTGAAGTGGAGCACCATCCTCCCTGTGCATTTTGTACTCTATGTATCAAAACATTTTGTATTGGAGGAACATGTAGCCTCCTTTGATATTGATATTCTATGTATCCATTCATTTCATCCCTCAAGGTCACTAGATACCAATATCCTCCATCTCGAAATCTTATGAAAGTTCCTCTTGCACCCATATATGAGCTCCTCATCATCTATAGTCTTCCATCTTCATCCTTGTAGAAAAGGTTGAGATCTTCATCACTCTAGGTGATGTTAAAGATCACCATGTAACTATATATGCTATTCCATGGGTGTCTCCTAATCTTGTACAAATCCTTTTGTGCACATATGGTTCTCAGCTTTATATGCAATTCAGATTCACTGGAAAAATGTGTTTGGTGAATGGAGTGTGTCTTGACATAATATGCTCCCTATTTATGATAGAAATCCAAAAACCTTTATTTTTACTTATTGATTCTTCTATCAACTGCATACTTGATCTTATAGATCCACACGAAGTATATGAAGGAGTTTTCGATGCCTCTTCCTTTCTATAGAATTCCCATCACAATTTTATTCATCTTGGATCATCTCTCATGCCCAATATGGTATTCATCTCTCTAGGTGTATCTACTTATGTGGAATGGTCATATCATGATTCTTATATTCTTATGAATCTCTTTCTTCCATCACAGTGTTTCTGACCCTCGGAGCTTTCGTTTCTTCTTTATTTTGTTGGAGTGAATCTTCAAGCTAAACCGTCAATCAATTGTTCTTCGAAACAAGTCTCATCCTTCTTTTCTTGTAGGTGATTATATGCGATCTATCCTACAATTCAAATTTAGTTGCATGATTAGAAACATCTCATAATTTCCAAAACATAATTTTAATAACAATAAATTATTATGTATATGTCATACAGTCATGCAACATCTGTCCATATCTCGTATACATACAATAACTTTTTAGATGCCTTCGATCTCTACTAGAACATTATTAGGAGTGTGCACTACTCCCAATACATTAACAAAGAGATTTCATTATGGATAAGTAGCAATGGAATGGTGTACACCACCATAGGCCACTTATACATATTATTATTCAACTGCTCATAAATGAAAACACTCTAGCATGCATAGAAAAATTCCTAAATCTAGGAACCATATGATCTAAGAAACTAGATATATAGGAAATGACAATTCAAATGCTTATATTTGCTTGTTTGGTATAATCCCTCTTGATCTATCTCTCCTTGCATGGATTACTGGAGTCTTTTACGATGCTCTTATACTTTATCGTATGATTTAGATCATGAATTCCTATCTTTCTCATGATCAAAAATACTGAGCAAGTCTTCTTACCTCACATATCACACAGAGCTATGTATTGGTAATGAATATGTGTGTCGTACAAATTCATCCCTTCTTATCAAATTCTAAAGTTGATAAGAGTATGATATTCATCTTCATCACTAGAATTCTTCTGGATCATATTACTCAATACTTAAGGAATCTACACTTGCTTTATTCTTAGCCGCAATATGTTAATCTTTTGCTGCATTGAGAGAAACACCGGTCTGCTCTTCACAACATTATTGAGTTCTATTTTTGACATTAACATCTTCACATCCTTGAGTTGAGTTCTCAAGGTCACCTCCTTGTTGATTTTATTTCATTTGTACAAGCAGGTCATTTTATCAAACATCTCCTTTGGACTATTCAAGGATGATACATGTGATATCCTATTGAGATGAAAATCATCCTCTTGGCTTTAACTAGGTCCGTATTATGCTTTTATTTTTCTTCATCTCCCTCTGGATCTACAAATTCTTCTTTGACATAGTTTCTCCAAGTCATGCTTCTTCAAGTATGAGAAGCAATCTATACATCCATGCTTGGAATTTACAGGCTCCTTGAATCCTGTCCTAAAGCTTGGTACTGTTTTTCATTATGATAAAAATGAGAAACTCAAATGGAAATAGATAGGAGAACTTACCAATGAGATTGCTTCACTTTGATGCTTGCTTTAAAGCTTTTCTAGAAGAATTCTTCTCGTAGTCCTAGGGTTTTATAGAGAAACCCTAATTTTTAAACTTAGGTAACTTTCATATCTGATTGGATAGAAAGGTGCGCCTCCTCAAGGTGAGTTGAGTAGCATACTCATTTTCCCAAAATTGTGGAAAGAACTCTATAATATCTAATTGCCTAGTTTTTTTGGCATCAATGTTAGGTCAAAAATATAAAATCCATAGAATGAGAAACTTCTTCCATATAAATATTCTCCCTCTTAGGGAAATTTTGATGGTCCTCCTTTTTCAATTAATCGGTGGAGGGAAGTGCCCGAAACAGGAAGCCCTAGTTTCTACAATTTATTCTGTAGAATTGTCTCATATTGATTATGTTGTATCTTTGAAATTATTGATTCTCAAGACCTAAAACTTTGTTCAGACATATCCTAATCTAGATTCTTTCCAAACACATAAGTTAGAGCATAGTTGGAATCCCCAAGTTCAACTTATGATAAGTTTACCAAGGTGACTTGTTTGAGGACTTGTTCAAAATGGAGAACTTGTATAGACTTCCACCTGTCAGTGGTGACACTTCAGGGTATGAAAATCACACAACAAAAAATACAGTTTGTTCCCTATCTGCCAAATTATTTGAAATTTTAGTTTTACCTTCGTATCTCGAGATATAGAAATTGTCCCTAGGTCACATGTTTAAGACTGAGTTTTGGAAGAGGATGGAACCCTGGTTTAGAATAATGATATCTCATAAACTATAGGGAAGATGAGGGTGAAACTTGCACAAATCATACAAAAATATTTTATCTTCAGCGTGTCTAAGTTTTATCTCTTGAGACTTTTCCAAAGAGGATTTAAAACAAAAATACCAAGATGACTATATTTTGTCTTCTAGGGTTTTCAAGATGAAACCATAATCTTCAGTAGCTACAATTGGAGCAGTATTTTGGATACATAGTGGCTTATTTTATAGAAGCTTTGATACCATGTTAGTTTTTATACTTTAATTCATTTTTTTAGGATATTTATCTTAAATAATAACAAGCACAACAAGATACATAAGATACACAATACAAATATTTTCCTTGGGGAAACCATAAAGGAGAAAACCTTGTTAAATCCCTTAAAATAGTTCCCTAACTAATAAAATATCACAAGATGGAAAAACACAAATAAGATGTTTTCTGCAACTCTCTATGTCTTTTCTCTAGCAAAATTTTCCTCCCTCTACTTATGCACAAATGAGAGTGTGTGTGAGGGATCCTGCCCTCCCTAATTATAATCTTCAGATATGTAACTTACTTAACTAACTAGGTCATCTAGGTTTTATATTTGGGGCCAACCTACCTATGAAGACTCAAAAATACATTTGACTTTATTTATCTTTGGGACTATTTCCCCAACATACAATGGAGGGTTTACTTCGATGACTATACACAATAATGACATCACGAAAGGAGGGGAAAAATATATGACAAGGGTACACCAATATACAATGATAATATACAATAGAATATCTTTCAAACTTACAAATAAAACAACAAAATGTTATTTTATGTAGAATAAAAAGCATCTCTCTTTAAGGAATTTGAAGGAGTAAGGAAAAAAAGAATCAGACAATTGTTTATAAGCTTGTTTTTGCTCCTTTCTCAGCAATTGGTTATTTTGAGAGATATTCAAAGGATGGCTCATGTCATTATGATATGGTGATAAAAATAAATGAACATCATTGGTTTAATATATGGATGGGTGGAGAAAAGGGCCATAACACAAAAGTGGAACTCATTGGTATTTGGGGAGTTATTTGTTTTTGCAAACAAAAGTGGAATTGATTATTTAAGTATATATAGACTCAAAGATTAAAATTAAGTGGGCCAAAGATGATTTCAACCTTCAGGTTATTCTTCTAAACAACTGGTGCAAGTGGACAAAATTGTTGATAAATACTTTTCATCATATTTCCTTTATGAATATATCAAGGTTTTTTAAGAGGGAAGTCGATGGGATTTCAAAATTTTCTATTAATAGTCTTTTTGGAACTTTGTTTTTTCAAGATGGGGAAATATGGCAAGAATATGCTAGAAGTTTCAGTTATACTAGATTAAGTTGAAGCCTTGGTTTTTGTTATGTTAAAAGTATTGCTTAGTATGGGATAGTATTTTTGTCCTTTTGGTGAAAAATGAATGTTTGATGACATTTTTTGTGTTAAGCTCATAGGCAAATGAGCTAGGAGTAGATTTTTTAAAAGTTGATGAAGGAATTTTGTTAGTATGGAAATTATATGGAATGCATGTATTTTTCATTGATTCTAAATGAATATCAAGAAAGTTTTTTTTTTCTTTGGAAAAAATAAAATAAAGTATAGAAAATATCATCAATATATTTAGTAATAAAATAAAGTATATAAAAGTATCATTAATATTTGTATTTATTTATATTATAAGTTATTTTTTATAACTAATTTAAATGATGAGTTTATTTACCTATATTTTTTAAAGGTTTATTAAGTCAATAAATCGACTGACATGTACACTGTTTTGATTATTGACTTTAAAAGGATCATATGTTGACCAATGAAATAGATAAAGTATTAATTTTCCAACTATAATGTCTCTCACAAACATATAAGAAAACAAAATTTATTTTATTCTATTATCGGATTATGTTGTCCTCACACGTATAAATTGGTGGCAGCATGAAGTAGAAGATTGTCATGAGTAATATGCATGTGAAGTAACTTATATTGATTTTTATGTTGGATGCACAGGTTATGCTTCATGTGGCATTTTCATATGGGTGATGACGACCCTATAGCCACACATTAAGGTGATGTTTTTACTATTTCTATGCTTATTTTAAAAATTGTTTTTTTCTAGGGAATTTAAGCCTAAAATCTATGGCTTAGTCTTAGCAACTATGTCCTAGTTCTAGAATTTGCGAGATGTATAAAAGTTGGTGGTGAGGTGTGGTTAAGACGCCCCCTAAGATGAAAGGTCGTCAGTTCTAATCCCGTCGGATACCAAAAATGCTACCATGTTAAGGGTTGGTGTGGTCCAGGATCGGTGTGATCTCTGGGTGATTTTGACGGCTTAGATGCCCTCGGTTCATTTTTTCTTAGCCAATGGAAACCTTGGTAGTCAAGGGGGTTCCACCACTTTTCCAACAACAAAAAAAAACTATGTCCTAGTTCTAGAAACTATATCCTAGTTCTAACATACCCTCCACTATGATCTGGAAAAATGTAACAAACATTATATTAAAGGGTTGATGTATGATGTAATTAGAGCAAGATTTGGTTAAAATTTTGTAATTAAGTGTTTGAGTTAATGAAATGTTTTAGGGACTATGGTGATAACACCATACTCATGATTCCAACCATGACCTTGGGAAAAAATATGTTGTTGTTATAACATGGTTTATGCCATCACCTTCGATGGGAGTTACAATGTTTTCAAACCCCTATATTTATGTTTCGGGCTATGGGAGAATAATTGTGTTGTGGGTGCGAGTTTACAATGCATCCATGCATATTGATGGAGAGATTTAAATGCATACGACAAGGACTCGGAGGGATCTTATCCTTCCATTTCTCACGATCTCATGCAATGATTTTTCCAAGGGTTTTATTGGGGAGTTTACTCTATATAAAGGTTTCATTTTCACATTTGTTTTTGGTCTGTAACTGGTTGATGGGAGAGAGCTCGACCATTCATGGATGTGCTACACATTTTTTCCCAATCATTTACACAGTTAGTTAATAACATTTCCTTTCTTTATTATGAGGTATATTTAATTTTTTTTATCAGTGTTATGGAAACCATGATGGCCTTGGCCTTTCTAGTTGATCGCGGTGAGGAAGAAAATAGATCCTTCATTGAGATTACCAAGCCTTTAGCAAGGTGACAAATACTTCTCAGTTTGGTTTTACTCAGTTTAAAAATTTGTTTTAGAGTAATGGAATAGAAAATATCTAACCTAGGGTTCTCCATCGTTATGCAAGAAGAGGAGAAATAAGGGCGTCCAGGAGGAGATGACCCTTGGATCGATGTTTTGATTTTTGAACTTAGTTCTTATGATATCATACATTGAATGTAAGAACCAACTAAACAATAGTTATCAAGTGACCTTTCCAACATTTCCATCGACATCACTACCATAGCATTGAAATTTGTTTTCTTGATTTCTTGTCTATGGAAAACTACGGATAACTAACCCACACAAGGCGCATAATGTTGATTTTTTCTTAATATGCTCATACGATATCTTAAAACAAATTCATATGAGTAGACCACTCAAATAAAAAAAAGCACAAAAACAAAATAAAACAAGAACACAAATATTTTACGTGGGGAAACCACAAGGGAGAAAACCACACAAAACTTCTTTAATAAACAACTCAATTGGAGCAGTGTAAATCCTAGATAACTTATTCTCTCTTATTTATGGTGCACTAATATTTCTCTCTCTTTCAAAACAACTTGAGTGAGTGAGTACAAATGAAGGGGAGCACCTCCCTATTTATATTCTTCATTTGAATTGATCTCTAACCTAAGAAAGATGACTTGTCTAACTAACTGGGCCGACTTGTCCAGCTGGACACCAAAAATAAGATTTATTATATTAACACTTGGGTGCTATTGAATCAAATTACATCTGAACGTTTATATTGATTATTTAAATGATACTAACAATACCAAAATCATATCTCGAAGGAGGAATACAATCAATACATCTCGAATATATTTCAAAGTTATAATACTTTAACACCCCCTCTGAACTAGGAAGGTATTCAACCATAACAACAATTGATACTACAACTGTACAACTAGCTGGTGTGTCTCTATATTTTATAGGAAGTTTTGGAACATCATCATTAATCTTCGGTATATAAATACTGAACCATCTTTCGTACGTACTTGAGCATCTTCTATCATCTTCTGAATTGTCTTTTGTTGCATCAATATTTGATTACTAAATCATCTTTTGGGTCTTCTTCTTATAGCCTCATTATGTGACTATTGATTCATCATCTATCACGTCAGTATATGAATACTAAATCATCTTCTGGGTCATCTTCTTACTGCATCAATATGTTGATACTGAGTCATCTTCTGGTATACATCCATATGTGGATATTGAGACATCATCTGTAACTTCATCATTGACAACATTTGTATATAAATACCAAAACATCAAAAACAATATCATTAGCATGTTATTGCTAAAACAAAACAACATATAATGCTATATCATCATCTGCATTACCAACATAGAGATGTTGGAACATCAACATCATCATCGGTATAGGAATACTCAAAAAAAATCATCAACAAACATCAGTGTAACAACACTTATGCTAACTCAATCAATCAACTTAAAAATCATCAATACTGAAACAAACATCTCAACAAACATCTCAGCAATCATAACAACACTGAAACAATAATCTCAACAATCATCAGTATAATAATACTGAAACAATAATCTCAACAAATATATTAAGAGTAAACAGTATAACAATACTGCAACAATCGTCTCAACAATCATAAAAACATATCAGAAAACATTTCATCAATAATGAGTATAATAGTACTAAAGAAATCACCTCAACAATCAATGGTATATAAATATTGATGATACATATTTCCCTTCAATGTCTCAAAGAAGTATAATGGTGACATCTCTGGTAGATCCATTCAGGAATTTTGTCTAACTTACTAATTATTTCAAGGAAAACAAGCCTAGTTAGACAGATGGATCTCCCTAGGGAGGAAACAAGCCTTGTTTGTCTTACTAACCCTTTTAGAAAAAAAGATCCTAGCTAGACATACTAATCCCCCTAGGATGAACATGCCTTGTCTGACTTACTAACCCTTTCGGGCAAAACAAGCCTAGCTAGACTTACTCTCTTCTAGACTGAGATACTAACCCTTGCACACATCATCCATCTATTGTCACTCCCTCTTTTAATAGAGATCCTTTTGGACTACACCAAGTTCATCTCGAAAGTATTCAAACATTACATGATCCAGAGGCTTAGTTGATACATATTCTACTTGTTCCTCTATAGGAACATACTTGAGCTTTATAACTCCCTTCTGAACCATATCCCAGATGAAATGATATATGATTCCATTTTTCTTTGAATTATCATGAAACATGATATTTTGCATCATCTTAATACGAATATGATTATCACATAGGATATCAGTATCATTTATCTCTACATCAAATAGTCCTACTAACATCTTTCGAAGCCATATGCTTCACTACATGCCGAACATGCTACAATGTATTCATCCTCTTTCATACTAAGTGCGATACTGGTATGATTTCTAATGAACCAAGAGATCATGCCTGATCCCAGACTAAAACAACATCCTGAGGTGATTTTTCTATCTTTAGCACTTTCTCCCCAATATGAATCTGCATATCCATTTTATTTTATCTCGCAACTAGATGTAGTATTTGATCCCATAATCTAAATTTCCTTTGAAATAACTCATCACATGTTTCCCCCCAATAAGGTGAATGTGTTTAGGATTCACCATATACTAACTTAAGGTGTTTACTACAACATATATATCTCGTCTTGTATTGGTTAAGTACATCAGAGAACAAATCATCTTTCTAGATAAGGTGGGAACAATTGCTTCTGAAGTATCATCATTTAATAAATTCAAACTTGGTGTCATTGTAGTGGATTTACAATATAAAATTACAAATCCTTTTAAGATTTCTACAGTATATTTTCCTTGGTTTTGGAAAATCTCGCCTCGATGTTTCCATACTTCAAGACCTAGAAAGTAATGCATCATTCCAAGGTATTTCATCTCGAACTATGCAACACGATTCTTCTTACATTCGATGATAAGCTTATCTTCTCATATCAAGAACAGATCATCTAGATATAGTAATAAAATCATAATCCCATCATACTCAATATTATAGGTCAGGTTGGAGTTTGATTTACTTAAAGTAAATTCTAAGCTCACTAGAAATCCATCGATCCTAACATACCATGATATGGGTGCTTTCTTTAACCCATAAAAATCCTTCTTTATTCTACATACATGATTTTTTTGATCATTAGTCTCAAACCCTTGTATTTTTTCAATGTATATCTCTTCTTCAATCAAGCCATTTAGAAATGTTGTCTTCACATCCATTTGATGTAGCTTCCACTTCATATTGGATGCCAAGGAAAGGATGGTTTTGTTGAGGTGTGTCTAGCTATCATTGAAAAGGTATCCTAATTATCGATTCCCTTTTTATGAGAGAATCCTCAAGCTACAAATATTTCCTTGTACTTTTCTATACTTCCATCTGTTGAGTGTTTAGTTTTGAAGATCCATTTCGAGGATACCACTGACTTGTATTTTGGTATTGGTACTACTTCCCACACATAATTATTTATAATGGGTTGGTATTCCTCGACCATTACATCAGCCCACTCCTTTATTTTTTATTTATTCTTCAAATCGTGTTGGTTCTTTATCAACTAGATCACACATCAAATCCATATAACCAGGGTATGACTATGTCTTCTTTCTTTCTCGGACGGTTCCTTCTGAGGAACCATGTCTCTTTGCCTCTTTGATTACTTTACAAGCCTAGGTAGGTTTTTTCTTTTGAGAAATCAATTCACTAGGTAATTATTCAGGTAACTGAGGTTTTGTCATATCATGATTCTCAGGCATATGGACTTCTTCCTCATTCCTAACTGGTTTATTATTTTCAGTGGCTTTGGGATTTTCATGCTCCTCTTCATCTTCCTTATATTTCTTTGTCTTTTTAAAGGATGTATCTTTGTAAAATGTGACATCTCTACTAAGTTCAATTTGACAGTATCCTGGGATATAGATCCGGTAAGATTTTGATTGTTCACTATAACCTACGAACAATCCCCTCTTTCTTGAAGGATATAAATTTTTCCTTTTCTCTTTGGGAATGTGTATGTATACATGACAACCAAATATGTTTAGGTGACTTCAAGATTTTCTCAGGAAAACATTTCTTTTGGAGTTTGGTTCCTAAGGGAATTGTGGGAAATTCTATTCTGTACATATACTATTGTTTTGGTTGCTTCTTTCCACATTTACATCAGCATATCTTGATCATGTATCATAGCTTTCACATCTTCCATGATAGATCTGTTCTTTCTTTCTGCCACACCATTTTGTTGTGTATTTTAGGGAATGGTGAGCTCCCTCTTAATTGCAGCTTCCTTGCAGTAATCATTGAATTCATTTGATGTGAACTCTCCTCTATTATCTGACCTCAAAATCTTTATTTTATTCTCAGATAAGTTTTGCACTAGTGCTTTTGAACCTTTCAAACACTTCATCCTTATTTTTTAGTATGTATTGCCAAGTATTGTGGGAGTAGTCATCAATAAAAGAAGCACAATAGACATACCCTCTTAATGATGTGGTTTGCATTGGCTGAACCACATATGTCTAAGTGGATAGAATATAAGATCTCATTTTCTTTACTATCTCTTTTTGGATAATAATTCTTATTATTCTTTCCTTGTGGACATCATTTGCACACTCCTTCATGTTCTAGCTGAATTTATGGTAGACTAGTCACAACCTTGCTTACAATTGGTAGATATTTGTAGTGAACATGAGTAAGCCTTATGTGCCATAGATCACATGGGTTTAGGGTACTGGTTGCTAATGTTGAATTTGTATGTCCTTTCAATTTGTAGAGTCATCATTCTTCAAATCCAATTTCTACTACATCATCTATGGTTTTACCTTTTGTCCACATGAGAACTTTTCCATCCAGAAAAGTAACTTTGAAAACTTTCTTGTTTAAGGCTGAAATGGAAATAAGATTCTACTTTAGTACTGGGACATATAGGACATATTTCATTTTCATCATCTTTCAAGAAACCAACTTATAGGATGCTTCTCCTATTCCTTTAATGGGGTATTGGGAATCTTCTCCAAGCATTAATTTTTGTGGAGATTCCTTTTTTTCAAGGCATGCGAGTGATTCCTTGTAACCTGCCATGTTCTTTGAGGCACAAATATCAACTAGCCAAGTGTCATTTCCTAGTGAGACTGATCTTGTTAGGGAAGAGATTAAAACATATTCTTCACTAGAGTCTTCATCCTTCTATGTTTCTTCTTCAACTTCTTGATCACTGTAAATATTCTCATCTTTTTTATTCTCTTATTTCATGGGATAGTTGATGGCAATGTGTCCCAACTTGTGACAAGTGAAGCATTCAAAATTTGAGAAGTATCTCTTGGGTCTTTTGAAACCTTGAGTCTTATGAGGATGGTCATGACTCTTCATTTTTCCTTTGGTATGAGTTGTCAAGGCTTGATCCTAATTTTCATTTAACTTTTCATCTCTAGCTTCTATCCTTTCTTCTTCTTGGACACATCCTTCCCATAAATTTTGGAATTTTATTAGTTTCTTTATTGAACATATTCCCTAGATAAAGGCTTCCTAATATGTTGGAATGCCATTTATGGTTGTCATCACAATATCTAATTATTCAACCATATCATCAATGGCTTCTAACTGATCCTTGATTTTAGCTACTCTTGTAAAGTAATACTGGATGGTCTCTGGATTTTGAGCTCTCACACTTTTGAGTTAATTCCCTAGGGTCATTTTCCTATTAATGTTTATTCCTTCAAGTAGACCAAATAAAGAATCAAACATTTATTTTGGACTCTCCCTTGAGGATACTTGATGGAGTGCGATATGATCATTTTAGCTATGATCATATCCTTCTTATTCTTAGACTTAGGTTCAGCTTCTTTTGGTTCTTTCACTTACTCTTTCACAAATTTATCTAGATCTTTCTCTTGTAGGATGAGCATGATCCTATACTTCCATGCTCTGAATTTTTGACACCTTCAATATTTTCATCTAGCTTGGTATTCCTTTTCATCTTTAAGAGACTGAGAACTTAAAATGGAATAAAGAGGAATAATACTTACTTGAAGAAAACAAATCATGACTCGCCTCCTTCTTGATGACCTAGGGTTTGATGTAGAAACCCTAATTTTTTAGTTGGGATCATAGGTAGAGTTGAATGGTGGAGAAGATGCACCCACCAAGGTTGAGGTAGAATGCATCTTCCTTTTTCTAATATTGATGATGAATACTCAAGAAAAATAACGCCCTAGTTTGTCCTAACACAAGTAACTAGTCCAAAATTGAAAATTCTTGGAATTCGGTTCTGTCTCTAGAGAAAGATGTGCTCTTGAGGGGTGATTTGAGAGAGACCTCCTTTTTTATTTAATTGTTGAGGGATTTTTTTAGAGTAACATAACTCTAACTATGGATTTCTTCCTTTTAGGGTATCTGTAATACCATGTATATTTTTTCTTAATATGCTTAAATGATATCTTAAACAAATTCTTACTAGTAGATCACTAAAAGAAAAATAAGCACATAAAGACAAGAACACAAGAACACAAATATTTTCCTCGGGAAAGCCACAAGGGAGAAAACCACACAAAACTTCCTCAGTATAGAACTCAATCAGAGCAATTTAAAACCCATACAACTTCTTCTCTCTTCTTTCTGTCACACTAATATTTATCTCTCTTACCAAACAACTTAATTGATTGAGTACAAACAAAGGGGAGCTCCTACCTATTTATATTCTTTAGCTTACTTTACCTCTATCCTAACAGGGTCAACTTTTCTAACTGGTTGGGCTGAGTTGTCCAACTGGACACCGAAAATAACATTTATTATATTGACAATTGGGTACTATTAACCCGACTTACATCCAGAGGTTTATATTGATTCTTTCAATGATACTAACAAGACCAAAATCATTTCCCGAAGGAGGAATACAATCAATATATTTGTAATATATTTTGAAGTTATAATACTTTCACACTTAACACATCCCCCTGTGTGTTTTGTGTAGCTAATTCTCGCAGGTTATGGTCCTGCTACCCTCTAAGTTTTTCTCTCTTAAGGACAATCTCCATGTTTAAGTTTCAAAAAATATTTTAAACAAACTACTTAACAAATAAAGAGTTATATAACAAATATCTATTTAACAGTTTCTAAATTAACATTAACTTTTATTTACGAGCTATAATAGCCTATCTTGGCCAAGAGTAGTTTTAACTAATTACTATTACTTGTTGCACTATAAGTTATGATTTTGAAGATATAATAAATTCTGAGAAAAATATCATGTAACATATTATAATTTCTATAAAAAGTAAATTATGGTTATCTATTATAAGAAATAATAATAAATGAACTGTCACAAAACAACAAGTTATACTATGTTGAATATTTGAAATATTATAATAATAATTCTTACTATTCATAAAATCTATACAAATAGATAATAAGAAAAAATAAATAATATGAAAAATGACATAAAATGTTATATAAAAAATTAAAATTATCTAATAATAACTATAAACATCATACAGTCAGAGAATTAGACATGGTGTACTCGAAAATAAAAAATATAGTCACTAAAACACAATACAATGTGTATGTAAATCAACATATGAAAGAAAACTGTAAAACAGAATTGATATTCATATATATAATTGTATCAAAGAAAACATAAACTACAATGTTTCCAGCCTTCTTCCAGATATATCAGAAAATGCCAATACAACTGTTATCATGAAATAGGAATCGACTTCAAAATTTTGGAAATTAAAACTCAATATGACAACTTCTTCTCTCTATCGAATCCCCCTATGTTAAGTCACCCTCGTGAATTATATACTAAGACAACCTAACTACTTGGAAACTTTTATGGACCTTTTCCCAAAATAAAATTTTCCATTTAAAAACTTGATACACATCAATTTAACAACTCTCAAACTTAAACAAACAATATACATTATTGTTATGTTGATGAGATAACGTAATATCATGAAAAGTTTAAAAAATTCCCCAAAATAAAAGGCACTTGGCAGCGAGAGAATCATAAGAGGCAATCATTTTAACATTTGGAAATAAACCTTCCACAAGTCCAACAGCATCAACGAAACAAAACTCATACATGAAAAATATATAAACCAATTGGAAATGAACCTTCCACATGTCCAACAGCATCAACAAAACAATACTCATACATGAAAAATATGTAAACCAATTGCAATATCAATTCAACAAAACATAATATTTTCATTTAAACTTGTATTTAATCAATGAACAACAAACAAAAATAATCCTATACACTTCTACAAAATCTTCGATTTTGTAGATGTGGTAATTAAAATATTTACCCCTGATGAATTGAACAACCTCACAAAGATAAACTGAAACAAGAAAATGATTTTAAGTCAAGATTTGGAATTTTGTTGCTCATTGAGCTTTGGACAACCTAGCTTGAAGTTTCATAATCTTAATCTTTTGTTTTTCTTTTTGCTTTAGTAATATTTCATTTACAAAGGTCTATGGTATTTTAATGAATTTATAGTTGTATTTCTTGAGTTTCAAATCAGGTCTTCGATTTACCAACAACAACAACTCGCTTTTAAGTGTCTTAATATTTTCCTCTTTGACGACCATTTTCAAATGAGATTGAGAAATTCTATCCTCGAGTATATGCATGAGAGTTTTTTGAATATTATTTTCACTTCTAGAAGATGAGGAGTCCCTGATGTATGAATGTTTTTCTCATATATGAAAGGAGAGGATCTTTCAACAAATTCCTTTGCAAGAGACGTCATGGTTTTGTTCAAATCCATAATCTATTCATCACCATCGTGGGAAGTTTCACGAATTGCAGACAGATCATCATCGTCTCTTACAATGTATATCAAAATAGACTCTTTTTGGTGGTGTATTGTAATAGGAAAGGAAACCGTAGCGATACTAGAAGTGAATCGACGTGGGCTCGTAGAAGATGACTCCTTTTGTATTATTTTACATTTAGTGTAACATGCATATTATTTGTTTTGACAACTTGCTGACCCCTCTAGCTTTTGTGTTGGTATACTACCAGTTTGCACAGGGTGCGATGGATTAACAATAATTTCAACAATTGGAATAGTGTCATTCTTGGTCAAATCACACCCTAAATCCTTTTCTGGGATAGGGTTATCGACACTTGCCTCTTTTTTATCTAAATTAGAGTCTAAATCAAAGGGTTCATGCACAGATGTCTATCTTCTTTTCAGTTGAGTCTTAGAGATAAGAGAAGGCCAAAAATGAGTCTGTCGAAAATTATTTTCATTTAAAATGTGATCCCAATTTTTACCCATCATAGACAGTTGGTATTGTATCACAATTTTAAGTAAACAATGGTGGAATAGGTTTATGTCTTGATCTCCTACTGTGTTTTGAACCACATAAGGCATCTTTTCTAGACTATTAAGCAAGAAGCAAGGTAAATTTTCCTTAGAACTGTTGAATACAATAAGAATATCAAGGTGATAAAGATGTACATAATAAAACCTACCATCACACGTAATCTACCTTATAATTATTTGTAGAAGAGGCTTCCGTTAAGGTTTGAGGAACTTCATTGGATATCCATGTTTATTATCAAAATTGTATGGTAGACAAAGCAAACTAATGTTTCCACTTCGCTCTGTTAATATGATCTTACTTTGATGTTTTATTTTGATATATTGGGTCTAGGACCCCATTGCATATGAACATGATAATTTGTTTGATATATTGGGCGTAATCTAGTTACATATGTTTTATGTGTTGGGCGTGGACCCTGAAGCACATGATTGATGAGATGTTTTATGTTGAGCGAGGAGATCTGGACCACATGAGTATTTCAATGTTTGTATTGAGCGAGAAGCTATGGAGAACATGAGTGTTTATGTTGTGTTGAGCAAGAAGCTCTAGAGCACATGAGTTTTTATGTTTTGTTGACTGAGGAGCTCTAGAACACATGAATTATGAAAACCTTTTTGTTGACCAGGAAGCTCTGAAGCACATGAAATGATAATTGGAAGTGTTTGGCATAAGCCCTAGATCCTTCCAAGTTAATGTTGAGCATAAGCTCTTGAACATTAGATCATTGGCCATTGTATCCCTAGGTGTATACTACACGTACATGTTAGCATTATTGTTGAGCGAGGAGCCCTAGAATTGCACTAAGTTTGTAACTCCATGTTTTTAGCGTTGAGTATGGGCTCTGGATAAGCACTGGGAGTTACTGAAAAGAATTAATGATTTCGAGTGAAAACAAATCGAGTAAAATATTGATCTCATCTAACTTATTTACAAGTTATTACATGAAATATTGAATTTGTATATCTCATCAAATACTGAAGAACTACCATGTTATACGAGGGAATCCAACATGCAAGGATGTTTATAGTTTCCTATCCTAGTAGACCTAACCACCTACCTGACGGCCTTAATGAAGAAAGTGTCATAAGTTTAGGGATCATGTTATATGACACGTAAAGACAAATGCTAACAAATAATATATATATATATATATACATGGTATGTATAAGAGTAAACATAGTAATAATATTAAAAATATAAGAAAGAAAGAGAGGCTTATTATTATTATTATTATTATTATTATTATTATTATTATTATTACTTAAATATAATTAAATAGTATAATACCTACAAAGGCCTAAGTAGGAACTAGTTAAAAGTTGCTAAGTTAAATATTAAAAGTGCCTAAATTAAATAAAAGGGTTAAATCAAGAAGTCAAATGATTTCTATATTTAACTGCCCCTTTGACTTAAAAGTGTGTTTGTAAAGACCCAATCAAAAGAGAGGCTTGGGGATCTCTCCTCCATCTTTTTGGTGAATCATTATTTCTTCCTGTTTATTCTCAAGAGTGTTCTTGGAAAACATTTTCCTAAGAGGAAAAAGGAGAACTCGTTTAGACTTGATATCTCAGTTAGGGAATCCTTACCTTATGAGCTCTAAGCTACTTGCATGTTGGAACCAGCTTGGGGGGATCTGGATGAAAACCAGTAATGGTTTCGGGTCATGGTTGTATGGAATGTGGTGGTTCCCAAGTGATTCAGTTATCTATACAAAGGTTAGATATGTCTATGAATTTGTTAATGTTGGGTAATTAGGTGTCCAGTATTTCAGCCATTGGAATAGATTCACCATATAGGTATGAAGTTCTTGATGTCTTTCCATTCCATTAACTAGTATACTGAATGTTAGAATAATTAAGGGATTATGTTATATTTCTAACCCTATGTCTGAAATGATATCCTGTTAGAATATTTAAGGGTTTATGTTATATTCCTAACCCAATATATGCAATTATTTCCTGTTAGAATATTTAAGTGTTTACATTTTATGTATAAACCCTATGTTTGTTCAGAATGTCTGGGATTTTATGCTTTTAATTCTAAAACAATGTCTGAAAATTATTTCCCATCTAAGAATTATTTAGGGCTTATTTCTTCTATACTTAGTTTTGCATTTATTTCATACCTTAAACTTGTTTCTCCTAAGACCTAGAAATTACTCTAAAAAGAGTCTATAGGTTTATTTTACCTATGGATTATACCGACAGATCTCATATTGCTAGCAGAACTATATTTAGGAGCAAGAATAAAATTTAAATATAAACTATAAACTAATCATAATTATAAAACATATTTAATTAAAGTATAGTATAACTTAAGAAAACAAATCATTTCCATTATTTAAATATAAACATAACCACAATCAAATAACCAATTAAAATGCCAAACATTCAAGCTATCGATACCTCTAATTGTCTGAGGATAGAATCTAATTAAACCACATTATAATCACATTATTCCATATCTAAAAATAAATATTGAAACCAAACTACAGTCAAGATATCGAGACCATCTAATGTGTTGATGTAATTGTAACTTCAAAATGTATTCACTTGTATTTCTTATCTATTGTAACCTGATGTTTATTCCAGGATGTTCTTATGTCATGTCATGCCTCGATGTTCAAACTGGGAAGATCTATAATGTAAGCAAGTCATGTCAAGTCATTGTGGGTAACCCTCCTATTGTCTAAGTGTTAAATTCCACGCAATTCTGGGGCACTAGGGTTATTAGACTCTCCTAGAGAGGTCGGCCCTAGTAAGTTTTTAGTCATGTCGGGATTACTATAAATAGAGAGTTGGACTCTCTATTTAATACACATCACATACACACTCAAGTGTAGGACATAGTTGAGGAAGGATAAGACACTGGGGATAGATAAGAAGAAGGTTACTGCTGTCAGGAGATCACTTACTGTTTTGGGTTTTACTATTTTGGTGTTGATTCTATCTCTGAGGAAGTTGCGGGGTTTTCTCCATTTATTGTTTTCCTGATGAAAAACACTATGTTCATTGTCTCTTGTGTTTGATTGTTGTACTGTTTATTCTCTCAGTTAAAGATCCTAATCATGCTAGCTTAATGTTGAAAAACTAACATGGTATCAGAGCTAACCTGAGGAGAAGAAACTGTGTAGCTACGACAATTAGAGCTTCCTATTTTATGAATCTCTCTCCATAGATTTTCAGAAAAAGTAGGGTGGAATAACTCTCCTCCCTAGGGCGCATCTTTTTTTCAAAGAAGAATCCAATTATGAGGTTTTTCAGTTTTGGACCCAACACTGCTGCCGAAAATTAGGCCTTTTCACAGAAGAGGAATTTTTCAATGAGCTCAGGCCTGAATTGATCTCCTCCCTAAAATCGAAGTTAGGGATAAAATTCAAATCAATTGGTTGGACAGAACTCCAGAAAAGCAAAACCCTAATTTTCTCCTGAACGAGCTCTGCGGGATTTTTAGCTCCAAATCCAGATCCGACATCTTGACCTGGTAAGATCTAAATCTTTTATATTTCCATTTGAGGTTCTCAGTTAAGATGTCTCATCATACCAAGCTTGATGAAAATATTGAGGGAGCTGATAACTTCTGAGCTTGGAAGTATAGGATTTCCCTGGTCCTGGAAGAGAATGAGTTGGACTCTTACATCCATGAGGAGATTCCAGTTCCAGAGGGAGATGAGGCAAAGGCCTTACATAATAAGAAGTTGGTTATGGAAAAGAGAATCATTACTATTCTATCAAGGATCATCTCATACCATAGGTGTCCTCTCTCAAGACACTTAAAGCTATGTTTGATGCCTAACCAAATTGTTTGAAGGGAAGAACATAAACCGGAAAATGAATCCGAGAAACCAACTGAAGAATGTGGAGATTCAGAGTGTAGAAAAAATCCAGTATTACTTCACAAGGGTCTCCCAGATCAAAGAACAACTAGAAGATATAGATGCAGAAGTGGAGAATAAAACAATTGTGATGACAACACTGAATGGCCTTCCTAGGTCATGGGATTCATTCATCCAAGGAATCTGTGCCAGAAAGAAGTTAGTCAAGTTCAACAGACTATGGGAAGAATGCTCTCAAGAAGAATCTCGGATAGTAGCTCGATAAGAGAAGATGGGAAGTGAAGATAAAGCTGTCACAGTCCACTCCAAGAAAGGCAGAAGAAACTCTCATCACACCAGAGGTAAGAATTCTTACTATAAATATAATAGTAGAAAGGACCTATCTAAATTGAGATGTTATACATGTGATGAAAGAGGACACTTTGTAAAAGATTGTCCTAAGAACAAGGTTCATTCTCATAAGAAGAATGGAAACAAAACAAGACATCATGCTCATGCTACAGAGGATGACGAACCATCCAAGAAAAGAACCAGATATGAAAGTGAAGATTCTTCAAGTGAAGATGAATATGTTTTGATTCCCTCTCTTACAGGAAACATTACTCATGGAAGCACTGATTGGCTTATAGATAGTGGGGCTTCCAATCTTATGACAGGATTCAAGGAATCCTTTGTAAAACTATCAGAACATGAATCACCTCACAAGGTGAAGCTAGGAGATGACTACCAGTATCCAATAAAAGGTAGTGGGGAATCCTCCTATAAACTAGACTCTGGAAAGTATATGATAATGAAGGAAGTTTTGCTTGTACCAGGACTCAAGAAGAACCTTCTCTCTATATCTGCATTAGATGCAAAAGGAATGAGGGTTGCATTCATAGATGGTTAAGTTATCATGTGGCCAAAAGGAAAGACTATCGATGATGCGGTGGTGATTGGAGAACAAGAAGGAGGATTGTACAAATTAAAGGGCCATCCAGAACAAGCCTTGGTCCATAACACAGTAGAGCCAAGTGAACTTTGGCGTAGAAGGCTTGCACATGTGCATTACAGAGCACTACCAATTGCAAGAAAAGCTATTGAAGGTCCTCCAGAATTCCAAGCAAAACATGATGGGATCTGCAAAGGATGTGCGAAAGGAAAGAATACAAAGAAGACGTTTCCTAGCAGTGAAAGCAAAGCCAAAGGAATCCTAGAAATCATCCACTCCGATGTATGCGATCCTATGTCTTCAAGCTCACTAAGTGGGTATGCATATTATGTTTCTTTCATTGATGATTTTTCTAGGAAGACATGGGTTTAATTCATGAAGAACAAAGATGCAGTATTCAACAAGTTCAACGAATTCAAAGCCTTGATTGAGAATCACAATGAAAAGAAGATCAAGAATTTTTGATCAGATAATGGCAAAGAATTCACTTCGAATGAATTCAAAGAGCTATGTAAAGAATCAGGTATGAAGAGGGAGTTTTCTACTCCTTATAATCCACAACCGAATGGGATTGTAGAATGGAATAACAGAACTATCATGGAAGCTGCAAGAGCTATGCTTCATGATCAAGATCTTCCTATGCATCTTTGGGCGGAAGCTGCCAGAATAGTTGTGTATGTATAGAACCGTACTCCACATAGAGTACTCAAGAAGAAGACTCCTGAAGAAGTCTTCTCCGATAAGAAACCAGAGGTCAGCCATCTCAGAATATTCAGTTGTCCTGTATACATACACATTCCAAAAGAGAAGAGAAAAAAATTAGATCCTTCAGGAAAGAATGGTATATTTGTGGGATACTTTGAAAGCTCGAAGGCTTACAGAATATATTTCCCAAGATACAAGAAGATTGCCATTAGGAGGGATGTGACATTTGATGAAGACACAACTTACAACAAATCCAGAAAGAGACGTACTGAAGAACTTGAAGAAGTAGAAGCACCCATAATTCATGATACAACGATGAATGAAGAAACTCAAGAAGAAGATCGAGAATATGAAGAACCACAAAGACCTGTATATCCACCTCTGGAAAAGAATCCTCATAAGAAGAAACCTGCTTGGGTACATGAAATTATCCAAGGTGCGGAAAGATACGAGGCTCCAAAAGAGAATCACAAAGAAAGAAAGAGGACCAAATCCTACTCTGGGTATGTAGCTTTACTATGTGATTTCATTGATAAAGAACCTTCCAGTTATGAAGAAGAGGCAAAACAGAAAGAATGGAAGGATTCTATTATCAAAGAGTACCAATCGATCATGAAGAATGATGTTTGGGATATTGTTCCAAGACCAGAAGGGAATTCAGTTGTAACTTTCAAATGGATATACAAGATCAAGCATGCTGCAGATGGTAGCATTGAAAAATATAAAGCAAGATTTGTGGCTTGGGGTTTCTCTCAGAAGGAAGGAATAGATTATGAAGAAACCTTTGCACCTGTATCCAGATACACTTCCATCAGATCAGTACTTGCTCTGGCTGCAAAGATGAAATGGAAGATACACCAGATGGATGTCAAGACTACTTTCTTGAATGGTGTAGTAGAAGAGGAAGTGTATGTAGAGCAACCACTCGGTTTTGAGACACATGACAGGGAGTCTCATGTGTGCAGATTGAAGAAATCCCTGTATGATTTGAAACAGGCACCCAGGACATGGTACGACAGAATTGATAGCTTTCTATCCAGTTTGGGCTTTACCAAGAGTAAAGCAGATTCCAACCTTTACTACAAGGTTGAATATGGCAACCCAGTGATGCTTCTATGATATGTAGATGATCTGTTTGTAACAGGTATGGATGGGTTGATTGCTGATACGAAGAGAAAGCTTGCTGCTGAGTTCAAAATGAAGGGCTTGGGTATGATGCATTATTTTCTAGGTATGGAGGTGTGGCAGAGTGCGGATGGAATTTTCCTTGGACAAGGGAAGTATGCAATAGAGATCCTGAAGAGGTTTTGGATGATGGACTGCAAGGCTATGGACACACCTATGGCGTCAAACCTGAAGCTATTGAGCGATGCTTCATCAGAGTCGGTTGATGCTACGATGTATCATCAAATAATTGGGTCCTTGATGTACCTGACGAACATGAGACCAGATATTTGAGTTGCTATGAACACCTTGATCCAGTTCTTGATAGATCCGAGAAATGTTCACTTGATTGCTGCAAAGCATATTCTAAGGTACCTAAGGGGTACAGTTGATTATGGACTCAAGTACGAGGCAAATCAGAAGATTAACCTGGAGGGTTATGTTGATTCAGATTGGGCAGGTAGTGCCATCGATAGGAAGAGCACTTCAGGGTGTTACTTCAGCATGGGATCAGGTGTGATCTATTGGTTTAGCACGAAGCAATCCTGTGTGGCATTGAGTACAGCTGAAGCAGAGTATGTCACAGCTTGTTCAGCTAGTTGTGAGGAAGTATGGCTAAGGAATCTACTGTCTGATTTATTTGATCTCCAATTGGATGATACTTGTATACATTGTGGAAACCAGAATTGCGTGAAGTTATCAGAGAAACCAGTGTTCCATGACAAGTCAAAGCATATTGAGATCAAGTATCACTATATCAGGGATATGGTGTAGAGGGGAGCAGTGAATCTCCAAAATGTTGTGACCGACGATCAGATAGCTGATGTGTTGACAAAGCCATTGGATAGGGTGAAGTTTGAGTACTTCAGGGAGAAACATGGTGTTCTCTAGATCGAGGTTCCCTCCAAAGGGAAGTGATGAGTGCGTGAGCCATTATGACATGGTGAGAGGATTGGTTCCTTCCATGGTCAGATGTAAGGGCTGAGCCATTCTGTCATGGTGAGAGGATTGGTTCCTTCCATGTCAGATATGATTGTTGAGCCATTATGATATGACTGTAGGATTGGTTCCTACATGATCAGATATAAGGGCTATTACCATTCTTGGAATGGAGGTGCCTGGTCAGTTGCCAGGAAAAATTAGTCTGAGACTGAGGTCCATTCTAATATGATTGTGAGATGTGTTCCAATATGATCAGATATGAGTGCATGGCCATTCTGATGTGATAGAGGAATGTGTTCCCACTTGATCAGATGTAAGGGCTGAGCCATTCTGTCATGGCTAAAGGATTAAGTTCCTTCCATGTCAGATGTGAGTGCTGGCCATTCCAACGAGTAGGTCGGATGTAAAGGCTACTGCCATTCTCTGGGAGAATGGAGGCACCTGGGAAATTACCAGGTAGCTTAGTCTAGGACTGGGGGCCATTCTGATGTGACTGTAGGATTGGTTCCTAAAAGATCAGATGTGAGTGCATGCCTTTCTGATGAGTAGGTCAGATGTAAGTGCAGAGCCCTTCCATCATGGTTGTAAGATGTGTTCCTACATGGGTGGATGTAAGTGCAGAGCCCTTCCATCATGGTTGTAGGATGTGTTACCACATGGGTGGATGTAAGTGCAGAGCCCTTTCATCATGTTGTAGGATGTGTTCCAGCATGGGTGAATGTAAATGCAAAGCCCTTCCATCATGGTTGCAAGATGTGTTCCCACATGGGTGGATGTAAGTGCATATCTCTTTCATCATGGTTGCAGGATGTGTTCCCGCATGGGTGAAAGAGCAGAGCCTTTTTAGCATGGATGCAGGATGTGTTCCTGCATGGCTAAATGTGAGTGCTGGGCCTTTCTAATATGATTATAGGATTGGTTCCTACATGATCAGATGTGATTGCTGGGCATGCCTTTCTGACGAGTAGTTCAGATGTAAGTGTTGGGCGGGCCATTCTGGTGATCAGGTTAGATATAAGTGCTGAAGAAGACCTACATGGAGGCTAGGCGTACAACTAGCATGAAAAAGGGATGGCTCTGTAGAAATTCCCGTGACAAGAAGAATCATGAGATAGCTCCTGTGATGATCCAGTGATGATGATCCAGCAGTGATGATCCAGATCTAGTGATGATTCAAATCCAGTGATGATGTCCAGTGATGATCCAAATCGAGTGATGATCCAAATCCAGTGATGATCCATATCTAGTGATGATCCAGATCCAGTGATGATCCAGATCCAGTGATGATCCATATCAAGTGATGAATATGACTTGAAGATGAAGATGAATTGAAGATGCAAATGACGAGATGACCTAAAAAAGAAGACCAGTGATGAAAAATGTGTTGAGAGAATACCTTCCTAGTTAAGAGGGAGTGTTGATGTAATTGTAAATTCGGAATGTATTCAATTGTATTTATTATCTATTGCAACCCAATGTTTATTTCGGGATGTACTTATGCCATGTCATGCCCTGATGTTCTGATTGGGAAGATCTATAATGTAAACAAGTCATGTCAAGTCATTGTGGGTGACCCTCCTATTGTCTAAGGGTTAAAGTCCTCGTAGTTCTAGGGCACTAGGGTTATTAGACTCTCCTAGAGAGGTTAGCCCTAGTAGGGTTTTAGTCATGTCAGGATTAGTATAAATAGAGAGATTGACTCTCTATTTAGTACACATCACATACACAATCAAGTGTAGCACATGGTTGAGGAAGGAGAAGACACTAGGGCTAGATAAGAAGAAGGTTACTGCTGTCGGGATATCACTTGTTGTTTTGGGTTTTACTATTTTGGTGTTGATTCTATCTCTGAGGAATTTGTGGGGTTTTCTCCATTTATGGTTTCCCTGGGGAAAAACAATGTGTTCATTGTCTCTTGTGTTTGATTGTTGTACTTGTTATTCTCTCAGTTAAAGATCCTAATAATGCTATCTTAATGTTGAAAAAATAACATAATGGTATGAAGTTATAAACAACAACCCACATAAATCCATTTCATTATAATAAACCAAACTACATATTTCACATAAAAACTACATCTATGAAAATTGTATGCCATAACAAAAGTTCCAAAGTAATTCAAAACATAATGCTATCCACATAACTCTTTTTAAATAAACATAGGTCGAAGGATCAATTCCTGTAGGCATTAATTCCCAAAAAAACCCATACATATATAAACATTTACAACCATAGCGACCCAAGATCAATTCCTATGGAGTCCCTTGATTTATAAGGCATCCTATCGAATCCCGAAGGATTCATTTTTATCCTACTAAACACTGTAGAGTTTTAACTACCAACCAAACAGACCACGTTCTTATAAATACTGAGACCATAAATCAAATATATCTAATCTCTAAACAGTGGTCAAAAGACCCAAATAAAAATACACACTGCAACTATGGCCCTCAGCCCTTTACATAACAAAACATTTAAACATTAACACCAACATTACAACCTTGTCAACATTATGCAGATAGAAACGACACCCATTGAAGGGTTACATCCATAGCCACGTCTCTTATACAAAGAGTATTCATTAACCATGAATCAAAAAATAAAAATGATAAGTCATTTAACCAACACACAATCGCAGTTCTATTAGCAGGAACACCATTGCCATCTACAACAAGGCTCCAAGGTCAAACAAACACCATTAACCAATCCATAAAAGAACTTAAATAACAATTATGAATCACACAGAGTTAAACCATTTCCATAGGATAAGAATCATACCCCCAATTCGACAGTATGCAAATGTTGTAAATAAACAACCAATAAACATGCATAGAGTATAAATGTTGTACATACCATCCATTAAGACCAAGTAATAACTACAGAGTCATATAACCATGGCCTTGCACCATTGCAAGCAATGGTGCTATCATCATACTCAATGATACACAAAATTACAGTTCGAAGAGCCTGGGAATGTTCACCAAGGAATTAATAATACATAGTCCATCAATAAACAAAACCCAAAGTACATTAAAGTCCTGGCCCGAAGGCACTAAACCCCAAAAAGAAAAACCCCAATTTTGAACGCATCTCTGATGCTATACAAATTAAGTTACAAA
Source organism: Pseudotsuga menziesii (assembly GCA_001517045.1). NCBI lineage: Eukaryota > Viridiplantae > Streptophyta > Pinopsida > Pinales > Pinaceae > Pseudotsuga > Pseudotsuga menziesii. The sequence goes on from LPNX010416765.1 coordinate 144,728, forward strand.
CAACCCCTTTCTTTTCCACAACCATTAAAACTAGACAAGCATTCAACCCATGACGTGTTTTAACTCTGTCACAACAACCATGCGAGAGAGGGACAAGTTTTAAAGTTGTATAGAAGGGCTTACCCGAATGGGTATGGTGTTGACCTTAGGGTGACCCACGACCCACGATTGCCTCCAACCCTGCAACCTATAACACAAAATAAAATCCACGATGAGGAGTATGCTTTGAAACCAAACTGAATAGACAAACAAAACTGTTAAACCGAAGAGGGTATTGTACCTTCCATCACGGCCAAAGCTTCGAATATTCACAGCACCATACAACGCAGAGGCAGAACTCATGCATCCATGCTGCGAATGACAAACCCAATGCAGTAGACCAAGCCCTAATGTTGAGGGCCATGTTTTCCAAGGTGCATTTATGTCGCCACCCTATCCTCCATTAACACAATTCCAAACCCATATCATACAGTTCATGCCACCCCTTAAACCTTGTTCAAACAACGTGCTATACAAAATCCTGATATGTGCATAAAATACATAAGGTTTAGCCATAGTCCATGTCATATGGAATATGCCATGGAGGGATAATGTTAAATTTTCTAAAACTCTACACCAAGAATATATTAAAACCATACACCAAAACTATGTTAGAGCATGAACCAAGTTATAAAGAATTAATACCATAATAAATGTGTGCCATATAAATAATAAGTGTAGCAGTAAGTAAATCACTGTCGTAGAGTCCGTAAAAATAACAATAGCAACCTGTTCAACGTAGGCTAGTAAACCACCCGGCTAGGTGTAAATATCATCTAACAACCATCATAGCAGTCACTAGGATAGGACTGTAAATCTGTCACCGTCGAAGCCAAGTGCTAGTGATGAAACGCGTAGTATGTCTTGTTCATCTTTTATAAGCAATTTTCGTCATCAAGTGCACCTGCATGCAACAAGGAAAGAAATGCATTAGTTGAAAAGAACTAAGTAAGACCTGAAGTGACAAGTAGAAAACAATTACCTCTCAGGTGTTTACAAGGGAAATAAGTCTCTCCACTGCACCCCTTTTTCAATAACAAGTTAAGTGAAAATTGTTTATACAATAGTAATCGAACTTTATAACCACTGAATATGAAATCGAAATAACTAATATACATATAAATGCATAACCATAGATCAAGATAGTAAGCAACAACATGACAACATAAGTAGTACATTAATAACCACATCAGGAAATATGAAAGAAGGAAGTACAGGCAGCTTATGACCATACAACATAGTAAATGAAGTACAACACATTCCACATAAGTATAAATAATTCCCATCTAAGGTAGTAAATGACTAGCCTATTAATTTTCTTTTCAAATTTTGGGGACATTACAAGTGGTATCAAATCCTAGTTTCAACACTAAGAAACCAAATGGGCATACCAAACATTCGTTGCAAGGAAAATAAAGTATGTTTTTATATTTTGTTAACTAACATAAATTTTTCCTCTTATCAGAAATTTCCAATTGCAGGATTTTAAAAAGAACAGTGCATATTATGAACATTGATGAAGATAACAATCGGCAAGGGAAGTTGAATACCCCAACCTAGGAAGAAAAACTGGTGGTAGAATTGAATTTCGATATAATGAAAACCATACAAAGTCTCCAAGAAGACTTGTAGAGTTTTAGAGATGATAATCTGAATGAAAAAATGGAACATTAAGCAATTAATGAAGCATTGCTCAGAGCATTATGGGAGGAATCCCAAAGAGAAAACACACTCATTCCACAAACACGTTCAAGAAATAATTTTATCATAAATGGGCCAGCAGCCCGAGAGAAGAAGGAAAATAAGAGAATACCCCTAAACTTCCAGAAGGAGATTATCATAGTCTTTCTAGTGATGATTCTCTTTCCCCATGGAGAAAGAAACTGAGAAATGATGACAATGTTCAGGGAGAGTTCCAAAAAATAAAAGCCCCAACCTATGAAGGAGAGATGAATATGGGGGAACAAGCTAAAGAGTGGTTGTTGGGTATGATAAAATATTTATGAGTTCATAACTACTCTAGTGAGATGAAATCTCATCTAGCCATCTATAACTTAAATGGAAAAGCAACTAGATGGTACAGAGACTTGAAGCATACCAAGAAATATGAGTTAAGAGAAATATGGTGGAGTAAGTTTCGCAATATTTTCCATGAGAAATACATATCAGAGAGGTTATCTAATAGAAATGTGAAATAGTTTCACGAGCTACGCATCGTATCCATGACTATCGATTCTTATATCAACATAATTTTGGATCTGTTGCATTATGTACCCTACATCAAGAATGAGAAAGTAAAAATACATCAGTTTTTTAGAATTTCTTCCTCCCAACTTTTGGGAGAGGATCAAATTTGACATGCCTAAAACATTTGACACAACCTTACACAAATCTAGGCTTTTCTACAAGCATGGAAAACTAAGGCTAGAGAACCTTAACAGAAGCAGAGACAGGTCTAGGACCTTCTTCGATAACCACAAACCAAGATTTAACCCACCACCGTACAGAAAATAGAACAATGGTTTCCATCCAACAGGAACTTCAACAAATCAGGTACAAATACATATGTACCAGTTACAAATGCTAACAAGCCAACAACAAATGGGGGATCCAATGTTCCCCTGCTGCAAATTAAATGGTGGAAATTCCAAGGGCCACATTATGCTCGAGAATGTAAGAATAATACAAATGGGGTCTTGCACAAATTACAGGAGGAACCAATGGTAGAGGACATAGCTGGAACACCATGGATTTATGCATCCTTGGATGGCCTCCAGGTAGACATCAGGATGCCATGATTGAGATAGAACATAAGATATTAAACACTTCTATTTCAATATTAATTGACCCCGGTGCTTGCTGGAGCTATGTATTGCCTAAAATTGTTGATGTATGTAAACTAGGAAAATTTAAACATGATAAACCTTGGTTGGCGCAATTAGCCACATGTACAAAACGGAAAATTTCAGAAATAGTTAACAATTGTGAGGTAAACCTGAATGGTTTTCCTACTAGAGTAAGTTGAACATCCTACCCTTAGGATCTAATGATATACTTATTAGCATGGACTGGTTGGAACAACACCATGTCATTCTCGATTGCTTACACAAGTCAATATTGTGTACAGATAGCCAAGGGAATCAAGTAAAGATTCAAGGCATACCGAAAAAAGTTTCTATAAGGTAGATATCTGCTTTACAAGAAAAGAAGTGCATTAGGAAAGGCTGCAATATGTTTGCAGTAAACATCCAAGACATAGAAGCTGAAAGAGAACAACACATAGAGGACTTTCCAGTTCTCATATATTTCAAGGATGTATTCCCTGAGGAAATCCCAGGATTACCTCTGAAACAAGACCTATACTTTTCCATAGAACTGAAACCAAGATCAGCTCTACCTTCAAAATCCCCTTGCCCCATGACTGCACCAGAGTTGGTGGAACTAAAACTACAGTTTCAGGAATTGATAGAGAAAGGATATATCTAACCAAGTGTGTCCCCTTGAGGAGCATCGATACTTTTCGTAAAGAAGAAGGATGGTACGATGTGGATGTGCATTGATTGTCGTCATTTTAACAAAAGTACTATCAAGAACCGATACCCACTCCCTATGATTGATGACTTCTGCGATCAAGTATGAGGATCCAAGATCTTTTCAAATATCGACCTACAATCTCGGTACCATCAGGTATGGATTCGCGATGAGGATATTCATGAAAACTTGTTTCGTATAAGGTAAGGTCACTACGAGTTTGTAGTAATTCGGTTCGGGTTGACCAATGCACCCATGAAATTAATGTGTATAATGAACAATATATTTAGTAAATATCTAGATAAATTTGTGTTGGTATTTATAGAGAAAATTCTAGTTTAGCCTAAGGCTAAAGAGGAGCACGAGGAACACGTCCACATAGTGCTACAGGTGTTATGGGAACACCTGCTCTCTTCCAAGTTTAGTAAATGTGATTTTTACAAACCCCATATAGAGTACTTGGGTCACATCATCTCTGAGATGGGGATAGAATTAGAGAGAATTTGAGGTCAAAAATGGGCCTCAAAAGGACCAAAATGTACTATAAAAATCAACCAATTACATTCTAGTAGATGACATCATCCCCCA
>LPNX010416765.1:163642-193297 GCA_001517045.1 Pseudotsuga menziesii
CGGAAGGTGAAACCCAACCGTCATGTGATTTGTATAAATATAGGCATTTGCATTGGAATAATCAATGAATCGAGAGTTATTACCAATAGGTTTGTTACCCTAAAGAGCTATTATTTTATAAGGTCATTGCCACAACAGATCACAAAAAGTCTTCGGTATTTATTTTCAAGATTTTAGAGAGCCATTCTTGAAATTCAGGAAGAAAACATAATCCAAGTTATCAATGACGATGCCACAGATTGTGTGGGAGCTGGAAAGTTGATAATGGAAAAGTAAACAATTATTGAACCCGCTTGTGTTGTTCATTGGCTTGACTTGTTGCATAATTTAACAAAGTTTCCATGTGTAAATGAGGAAATTCGAAGGGGGGAATAAGTTTCTCACTTCATATTTAACCATCACCTCACATTGAACATGTAAAGGAGGCATGCATCTACAGAGCTACTAAGGCCATGCCAAAACCCATATTTGCCTCATATTACATTACTCCCAGAAGAATTGTTGGGGAAAAGATAAGTAGAATAGCTGTTACCTACAACAAGGAGTGGTACACTTCTTTCCTTTCTAAAGTTTCAAAGGGAAGATAATGGAACAAATCAATTTAAACAATAAATTTTGGGAATGTTTTGTGAATGTTTTAAAAGTATGGACCAATTGTTGATATGCATTCAATGGTTGACAGTGACACTCCTCCTATGGGTTTTATTTATGAGGGCATGGATTTTCGTAAAGAAGTTATTGCAAAATATTCTAACAATGTGGAAGATGAGTACATGGAAGTATGGAAGATACTAGATGGAATATGTTGGATAGACTATTTCTAGTAAGGTCAAGGGTTTGAGATTTAGAGAATGACGATGAGTGAGAGAAAGATTATAGAGCTGGAAATAGGATGGGAATTTATGCATAAGGGAATTACGAAGCTCAAGAACATTCTGGAAGGAATTCCTGAGCAACTTCAGTTCCGAGGAGTACATAATGCTTTACACGTATCCTTAGAAATTAAGACTCTTAGAATAACTCAATTAAGCGTGGACTTGAATAAATCTGAGAAGGAAATATTGCTATAACTTAATGCCTTTTATGAGCTAGGTGAAAAATCCTCATTTTAGGCCTCGAGTGTGCTAAAACAATGAAAGAAATGGCATGACAACTTTATAAAGGAAAAGCAATTCCAGGAGGCCCTGCTTTCCTTTACAATTCCAAGTGTGAGGAGTTTCCAGGAAAGTTTTAAGCAAGATGGTTGTGTTGATATGTTGTTGCAGTGTCTTCTAATAGAGCTATTAGGTTTAAGATGATTGATCATCCTTATTTTATATGTTGGTTTGAAAGTGATTACTTTATTGGTATAATCTGATAGATATGTTGTATTGCAGTCACTAGAAGTGTTTCAGAGTTGCTTCACTTCTATTTTGCAGAGTGTTATACATAGCATAGATATTTTTTAAAACTAAAATTCTTACCAAAGTGTTGAATCAACGTGTATGTGATAAAAATTCATTTTTCCTTTTGTACATTTATGATTATATTGCATGTACTATTGTTATTAATTGTCATTGGATGCTTCAACTTTAACACAGGGACCTTTGGGAGTGTTAAATTGAAAGAAATGAAAATTATGTTATATATGTTACCACATTGTTTCCTCCTTTACGTATGCTAGTTTAACTTCATTAATTTATTACTACTGTTGTTATTGATTGCCCTTGGATGCTTCAACTTTGACACAGGGACCTTTGGGAGTGTTAAGTTGAAAGAAATGAAAATTATGTTTTTACTTTATCTTGCATTGTCACAGCTGTACCTATGTGTTTTTGGTATTACTATTGCTATTATTTACTATCCTTGGATGCTTCAACATTAACATCTAGGGAACTTTGGGAGTGTTAAGTTGAAAGAAATGAAAATTATGCTATATATGTTACTAGGTTCTTTTCTCCTTTACGTATGTTATTAACTTGTTCATTAATTTATTACTACTGTTGTTATTGTTGTCCTTGGATGCTTCAACTTTAACATAGGGACCTTTGGGAGTGTTAAGTTTAAAGAAATGAAAATTATGTTATATATGTTACCACGTTGTTTTTTCCTTACGTATGCTAGTTTAACTTATTCTTTAATTTATTACTACTGTTGTTATTGATTGTCCTTGGATGCTTCAACTTTAACATAGGGACCTCTAGGAGTATTAAGTTGAAATAAATGGCCTTCCTTATATGATAATGATAAAACTTAGAATTATTGTACAGAACACATGGACTATACCTTGAGAGAGAAGATAAAAATTTTACCCTTAGTCTTGTGGGTAAAATGGTTGTTTGCCCACCTTGATTGTACACATCAGTCTTGTGGGTATTTTCTTGTGGGTATTGTGTGTGGGTCTTATGGGTCTTGTCTATCAAACAGGCTTTCTTATCCCTTGGATTTAGGCATGTCTACAGGGAGCACAATATGAGCGCAAACCGCTTTTCCAAGGAAGCACTTAATATGAATGCTGGTCTTCTCTCCTTCTCACAACTCTGGGAAGGAGAAATTATTGAGGAAGGCTTGATACATCTGTTTAAAAAAAAAATCAGTATTTGTGGCATACTCATGTTTTTCCCTTTTTGAGTATGGGACTCTTTATCATGTCCTCTTGTATTAGCTAGGGATATATTCTTGTTTTGATTCCCTTAGGGTGTGTTTGTTCCACCCAAGAGGCCTCCCGGATAAGCCGTCTGGGCTCATTTTGTTCTCCCTATGGTAATGATTTTTTTTTGTCTTTCTTTGAGATTTTTAGTTTTGTGGGTGGAGAGTTGTTGGATCAACAGTTGGGTTAACAACTACTACAAATGCAAATAGATTTTCTGTTTTTTTTTTAAATATATTTTTTGAGGTTGATAGTATTGATTCGTGAACTTGTGGACTGTATTTGTCTCAATCTACCCTAAATGGGTCATAGCATCAATTGAATGGATATTTAGTTTTGACATTGAGGAATCATGCACATTGTTTCCCATGTTTCCCATAAGGTGTTCACTTAATTTTTCATGAGGGTTTATGGGTTGGTTTCTAAGTTTTTTAGGCAAGTGTAAAGTATGATATTGCCTTTTTCTTAGTTGTAAAATGAATTCTGGGAAATCCATGCCACCTGTGGACAATAAAAGGAAATGAATAGCACCTGTACCTCATATCTGGGCAGTTTTGGGGCCCTATAATAGCAAGTTACAACAATAATTAAGCCAATATGGGTATTGTTTTGAACATTATTGGGTGTGTTTCACCTTCTAGCAGCCTCAGCATTCAATTTGGGCCATTTTTGTGGATGTGATGCAGTTATGGGCACAAGTTTGGACTATCCATGATGTCCTCCTAGAACAGACAATGACAATATGTGAGGTATGGAAAAGCTAAGAGAAGAAATATTGGCTGCACTGAGTCGAGTTTGGACCTCAAGCCCCAAGCCATCAGGAAATAAGTGTAGCTATTAAAAATTTAGTCCAGTTAGGTGCAGTTGTTTGTGGCCAGAAAGGCCTAAAAAAATTAACTGAATCTGGTTTGAATCTCATCAAGATGGGTGTAGAACCTCGATTAGGGATTTTGAGTTTTGTGGGTGGGGAGTTGTTGGGTCAACAGCTGCTGCAAATGCAAATAGATTTTTTTGCTTTTTATATATGTTTTGGGGTTAACAGTATTGATCCGTGACCTTTTGGTCTATATTTGTCTCACTCTGTCCTACAACTACCTCTCTCTCTCTCTCTCTCTCGGGTATGTCCATTGTTTCGTTAGTGACTTGTCTCCTATGAGACAAAGTGGGATCGTATTATATATCTGAGTATAGAAATTAAGGAAGGTCTAAACCACATTATTTTCTTCTATTTGTCCATTTGTAATATTTTTGCATGTGCTTGACTATTTCTGTTCATACATATCCTAGGTAACTGTAATTGATGGATGTACATAGCGTTGATATGTAGTAATCCTGGCTTGGTTTGGAGAAGATTATTTACACTTGGTAGAGTTTTCTTATAATAATGGACAACAAGCATCCTTGGGGACGAGTCTGTATCAAGCTTTGTATGGTAGAAGGTGTAGGACACAAATGACTTGGGATAATCCAGTGAACAAGATTGTTGTTGGTCCAGAATAATTCAAGGAAATGGGGAAAGAGGCTGTAAAGAACAGGCAGGATCTGAAAGCAGCCCAGGACATGCATAAAAATTATCCTGATAAGCATAGGGTGAACTGAGAGTTCAGTATTGGGGATCATGTTTACCTCAGAGTGAGGGAAAGGAAGAGTTCCTTCAAGCTTGGAAGTCATGCCAAGTTGGCACCTAGATATTGTGGGCCATTTGAAGTGCTTGAAAGAATAGGGCCAGTTGCATATAGACTTGCATTTCTTGCTAGCACTAGAGCTCATAATGCTTTTCATGTTTGTTTGCTTAATAAATATGTACATGATCCTAACCATGTGATAAATTGGGATGTGATTCAAGTGGAACCCGAGGGACAGTTCCGAATCGAGCCAACGCACATCCTCGATAGAAAGGTCACCATGCTCCGGAATCGAGCCATAGTGCAGGTAAAGGTGCAATGGGAGCACTACGGTTCTGAAGAGGCTACGTGGGAACTAGATGATGCCATGCGATTGGCACATCCATTTTTGTTCAATTTTGAGGAGCAATGAGGTGATGCCAGTGTAGCATTTTGTTCAATTCTGTAAAGCACTGAGGACAGTACTATTGAAGGGGGAGGGGAATGAAACACCCCAGTTTTGACCCCGTTGCATTAATGTATGTGATGTAAATATTATATGAAATCATGACAAGGAGCTCAAGGCCAAGGCCCTGTCACTGATTGATGTTCAGATATAGGAAACCATGGTTGATGCCTATGGTTTCTGTGCTAAGTCAAGCACGTTTGAAGACATCATGTAAATATGAAAATTAATGAAAAACCCATAGCCATCTATGTGAATGCAATGAATAATGAGATGGGGGCATGATTTTCCTAAGGATAAGGGGGTGGGAATGTTAACCTTGAACCCGTTTGAGGAAAATCCATGTGTCATGGGGAGAACCCATCAAAACTGTCAACAACCCTCTTTCTTGTCTTTTCTTCCTAACCATTTATTCTGCCAGAAAGTGGTTGAGGTAGTAATTGCTTGGAAGGGGAAGAGTATGGGCAATTTTGAATGGGGCAAAGCACCCAATTCTAGAGTGTCATGTTTTTATTGCAAGGACAAGAAAACACTAGAAATGTATGTCAGTCTGACTGATGTGTTCATGCCTGGTTTTCCTACTCTCACGTTTGGAGAGCTGGGGAACATTATGGTTCGGGGGGATTTATTTTTCATACGTTCATTCGATCATTCATTCACCACCTTTACTCCTAGTCGGTCATCAATAGTGGTTTTCCTTGACGTTGTGGTGTTTGCTGTGTGGTAGCATTATGCTAAACTATAGAGCGTATGAGATCTCGTTACTCATGTTCAGAGTAAGCCTGTGATGTAGAGTCTCCCTGTGGTTGTTGTGTTGTGAACCCTAGTTTGGGTCTGACTGTGTGCGGGACTTAGGAATGGGAGAGATGTAGAATGCACTTGATAAACCTGGTGTTGAAACTCATAGTAAGATAAGAGTGGCTGGTGAACCTGCCATGCACATCCTGAAGAGCTTTGGAAGGGAAGGTGTAGCTTGAACGACTGTGGAGCAGAGAAGGGGACACTTCCTTGTGTTGAGTGTGTAGGTAGAGGGGGATCCAAGCCAGATAGATCTTGTGAAGGTGTCCTTAGCTCTGTAGATGAGCTCACTAGCTTAGCATTTCTTCTTTCCCATTTACTTAGAAGCCTGATAAACCCAACTGGAAAGATGGCTTGGCTGGTAGCCTATTAAACCCATCTGTTGGCTTGGCTATGTCTGTTGCACCTGACCTGGTGAGTAACCTTTGGCTGGATAGTCTGTTAAATCCAACTGTGAATGTTGGCTTAGCTAGGTAGCCTAATAAAACCAACAGTGAGATGGCTTGACTGTGTACAGTCTGATGAACCCATATGTTGGCTTGACTGGTCCTTAAGGTGAAGGTTGGCTTAACTGTGAATAGTCTTTGAAACCCAACTATGAGATGGCTTGGCTAAGTGGCCTATGAAACCCATCCGTGAAATGTTTTCCCTTGCAACCTGTGAAACCCAGCTGTGTTAGCTTGGTTGAGTTTGATTGCATTGTTGGCTATGTATGAGTCTTCTAGTGTTCCCTTATCCCTGTAAGAAATCATTCTTAGCTAAAGGGTGGCAGCGTTGCTGAGAGATTAAGGAGCACACTGGCCTATGGTTGGGTGGAACGTTGCAGCAACATAGCTGGTTGCGGGACAAGCTTTCTTCAAGATAAGTGTTCTTGTCTACATAATTCTGTGTAACTGTAATCCTTGCATTGTATTTGCTTGATGGAATGTGATGAACATGTTTCTATGTTGAGTTATGCATTGTTTCCTAAATAACTGCAATTATAGACATCTATGTATGTTTTTCCTTCAATACATTTTGCTAAGTTGCAGGGTAGATTGGTTAGTTCGGTAACGGCCTGGATGATCAGATCAATCCAAGAATTCAGCTGAAAAGTTGGGTTTTCTGCTAGAAATCCTCATTTGCTTAGTTTGCGGGATTAAGGATTTTGCGGGATATGGGATGCAGAACGTCGTTTCACATATTTTGGTCTCCATAGATTTTCCTTCTGCAAGTTGTGGGATGCGGGATGTAGAACGTCGTTACGCAAATTTTCCTTCCGCGACTTGCGGGATGCGGGATGCGGGATTGCGGTGTTGCAATTTCCATATTTGCAATCCCGCGAGTTAAGTTTTCTGCATCGTCGATCTTTGTGGGACGATTCTCCGTCGTTGATCTGTTTCCGATGCGGGATGTGGAGTGCGGGTTGCGGAAAGTGTTATTGCAATATTTTTTAAATTTTCACCCCGCAACTTGGGCTTTCCGCACCGTTGATTTTTTCGGGTGTTTTTGATCCGTTGATTTAGTTCTATCTACGGGATCACGTGTGATAGTTGATTTTCGTCGCGTTTTCTCTCCGTCGTTCGATCTCCTCTGATATCCTTCTTTGCAGATCATTGGATTGATCCATGGAAGACAAGAGGGAGTGTGATAGTGTTGGAAATGTCGAGATGTGGTTCACGGCCATGCCCTGTGTTCGATGAACAATGAAGGTTCTCGATGAAAATTTTAATTCCACAAAACGTTGGGGCATGGGTATGTGACATTTCTCCTTGTTTATTAGGTTTCCAATGTTTGGATGGTTTTGTTAAATGAGAGAGTAGCATGTTTCTTCTTCTTGTAGATAATTTTCATTTTTCAGCCCCATTTAAGGTGAATACATAGTTATGATTAAGGGATCATTCTACATTAGGTTAACGAGTTCCACTTTCAGTAGTCTTTGAGCACTTTTCCCTTCCACCTACTATAAAGAAATAAAAAACCATTGTTGATGTATGGACCACTTTCGTATACCATTGTAGTTAAATCTAGATTAGAAAAAGTTGTTTAGGTGTGATAGAGTAGGACAAATAGTTTAGGATATGGAAGGAAAATCCCGTTCTTGCCTTACTACTAGCTTGAAGGCTTAGAGTTATGCAAGAAAGTGTTTCTACATTACATTATTAAGGATTGAGATATGACTCATAGATAGGAGAACAGGTTAGGGTGCAACACTCACTTCAAAGGTTTTTACGCTATGATGGCTAAGGATATGGTGGATAGTAGTTTCTTTGAGCCTTGCTAAAGGAAACAAAACAAAAAGCCCACATGCAAATTTTATTTTTCTCATTGTATACAAGATAAGTCCAATCATTTGTGAAGAAATCATATGGAGTAATGGGTGTTAAGGGGAGCTCGGACTAAAAAATTTGTCATTTCTTTTACATGCATTTCATGTATTGTTATAGTAAGTGCATATAATTATTAACTCTTCTTAATTTGAGTTTCCTTCCCATCAAATAATGCTTAATAAAGATTGTACTAATAAATTCTAAATCATGTATTTATACCCCACAAGATGAGATAATCATGTGTTTATAACCCACAATATGTTATCTAAATATCTTATCTTATTAAATTAAATTTTAATTGTAAATAAATAAAGAGATTTCTAAAATTATCATAACAATAATAAAATATATCGATAAAAAATAAAATATTGAAAAAAAACCATTACATCTACTATAAAAGTTTTTCCGTGCCACAAACAATAATGTTATTATTATTATACAATATATTATTATAAAATGTACGAAGAAATTCTATCCCATTATTAAACATGGATGTCGGCGTGGGTTTAAACGATGCCACCGTCGGCAAAGTTTGATTTGATTCTAATTCTACTGTGTGTATATATAATTTAACTTGGTTTTTTCGTTGCAATCTTGTCGTTGAGATTCATTGGAGATTTACTAGAGAAGTCGAACAAGCCAGCGGTGCTTTCCTCTCATACATTTTTTCGCGGGCTCTGCAGTATTATTTTATAGATGGAGGTGAGTGATCTTAACGAGAAAAGGAAATATGTTTGCGGCGATGCAAGTGACGAAGAAAATGGATCACCTCGCAAATTGATTAAGTTAGGAGGGGAATACTGTAGTTCGTCAGAAGCATGTCACAACACAGACTCTGATCAGTCGAACAGTAAAGCTACTAAACCTAAATCAAGATTCTTTCAAGAATCTGAAATGCAAAAAATGACGATTTGGTTTGAGCCAAGTAGTGAGCACTGCACTTCCTTTGACAACAATGCCAATCCATCTACAGCAGAAAAAGAAGAAAAGAAAAAAGAAACCCAACCACTTGATGTCTCTGAGCTGAACGAGGCCGATCTTTCACCAGATGTAGATGAAGAGTACAGACAAGAGTTTATCAAAGAAGAAGACGTGCAGTGGTTGAACATTCTAAGAATACTGGAAAAACAACTTATCGCTAGGGAGATGAACTATAAACCTATTGTTGCAACAGCACAGAATCAGTGGAAGCAAAATAAAATTATGTCAATGGTTGACATGCTTGAAGACGAATGCTGTGTGAAAATAGACATTTTAGACGAGTCGAACAGTGAAATAGATAGGTCAAGAGACGAACTTGTTCATCGTATGAGCGAAATACGAATAAATTCGCCAGAAGATGTGTTATTTCAGGATTTACTAAAAGAGTTAGATGACTTGGAACTTCAGAAAAAAGCACTTTCATGTGAAAGAAGATTCTTCGTACTAAAATGGAAAGCCATACAACGAATAAAAAATGCTAAAATGTTTGATTCCAGCTTTGTAGCAGGCGAGTTAACTCGACAGGCGAGTTAGCTCAACAATATCAGGGCAAATATGGTTATTAGTGATTGCGTCAAAGGCACTCGACTAATTCGCCTCCTTTCCGTTTCCATTTTCTCTCAAAAATGCGTTATAGTTTTCTATGCTCGAAGTAATATCAGTTTTATTTAGTTTCATTTAATAGTCTTTCATTACAATATATTCAGATTGATTCGTGTTTATAACTCTCATTTAAATCTTCATTTCTCCTTTAGATGGGATATGTTATTGATAATTTTGGTAGATGGGATATATTTTTGATCATTTTGGGTGGTTGAAATTTTTGGTAGATGGGATATGTTATTGATAATTTTGGTAGATGGGATATGTTTTTTATCATTTTGGGTGTTGAAATTTTTGGTATGGTGAATTAAACTGAGTTTATTGAAATTTTCTGAGTTCATTTCAGAGTTTGATATGGTTTTTTATAAAAATAATAAAATATTAATAAAAGTCTTAACATAGCATAAGCTGATGAAATCAGACCCATAACATATAACATCAATAGAAGAGTTGCCTGTCAGCAAACCAACATCAGTAGAACAATTAGGTGTCCGCAAACCAAAGCTACCCATAACACTGGCAAAATAGTAATAGTCTTTCCACTTGAACACTCTCCAATGTTCCCAAGCCACAATATCTCAAAAAATATATTCTGTCCATGAAACAGTCTTTGCAAGCAAATTTGTTGGCGGCAACAAAAAGGAAATTCAAGTAAAAAAAAATGGTGAATAACAGAAAACCCTGAAAAGAAATTAAATGTTTTTTGAACGTTTATATTGGAGCTGCCACCTCTATAAAAGACCCTTGAAAAAATTCATAAAGGGTATTTTCTAATAGTTCCTTAATCTTCCACAGTTCCGTATCAAACTAGAGCCTCTCTTTCCAGTTGTTAATGGCAAAGAAAATGAGATCTATGATTCTGAAGATGCATCTTGCAAAAGATTATGATAAGGAATCGACATTCTTAAGATTATGATCTAAATTGGATTTTATGTTAATGTTATGAGTTGGATCCTTGCCTGTGTTTTCTGAACAAATTTTTCGATTTTGATAAATAGAGCTCCATTTTGATATGAGGGCCTTTGTAGAATGATCATTAAACCAAAGTTGAAGGGTTTCTTTATAGGTATGAAGCTAGCTTGTGCAATTTGTATCATGCATGTGCTCTTTGTTGATGATGCTTGTATCTTTGGAAAGAGTTTCGCGGAAGAATGGAAGTATATACATACGCCCTTGAAACTTTATGTTTGGATTTTGGTATGGAAATAAGTGTGCTTTAATAGTGTGCTTTTTCTAAAATGTGTATGGATAAATATCATGGGTACAAGTCTTTAGAGCAAGCTAAATACTTAAAGAATTCATATTTGGTTCCTTAATTTGGAACATGTTTATAAAGAATTTCGTTTGATAAATAAATGGGTGGCTTAGGACATTGGAAAAGGGAAAGAAAGTGAGAGTTGGCATGGACCCTTTGTGGCAGACAATGGAAATTACAAGTTACTTGAGGGTATTATTAGTCTTCTAGAGGTGTTTATAGATTTATCTACGCTTAACAAAATCAGAAGACCTTCTTGGGAAGTTTTGAAAGGGGGATATTGGTTTATTTTAAAAGACTTGGTTTTTACATGTATCTTGGCAGATATTTGGGTTATTAATCTTCATAATTTAAATGTTCCAGGTATCATATTTAGCTATAAAGAGGATAAATTATCCTCATCTTGGAATAAGGAAACAAGAAAGGTAACTACAAAAGAAGCATATTCTGCAATTGTGCATTCTCTCTCTTCCTGCAATGTAAAATGCTGAAACTCAAAACCGTGGAAGTGCAAACTCCCACTAAAAGCCGAGTTTTTTTTGGATTCTAATGGAAACAAAAATTTTAATTGGTAAAATTTGAGGAAAAGAGGTTGGATTGAGCTAGGTTTTTCTCCACTTTGTAGAAGGGAAGAAGATTCAGTTGATCACCTTTTTATTTATTGTGGTTTCAATAAATCAATTTGATCCTTTGTTGTTGTGGATCTGAATACAACTTTAGATTGTGGAGAAGGATGTTTGGAAGATAGTTTCAAGAAATGGTATTGAAAAGAAAAAAAATTAGACTCCTTCCAATTTTCATCTTCTAGAATATTTGGAAGGTAAGAATCAAAGATATTTTTGAGAATGTTGCTTCAAATGCATTAGTTTTTCTACATTAATTCAATTTGATTAGGATTGTTATATGAAAGAATAAAAAGAAAAACAAGATACATAATATACATAAGACACAAATATTTTCCTCTCGGAAACCATAAAGGAGAAAACCATGCAAACTTCCTCAGAAAAGTTTCATCACTAATACAATATCAGAAGATGCAAAAACCCAAGAATAAGATGTATTTTTTTAATCTCTGTCTCTTTCTCCTATAGAGAACGTGTCCTCTTCGTCCTAATGCACACATGACATAGTGTGTTAGTGTATATACAAATATGGAGGGAACTTAACTCCAAAGGTACCTCGGTATAGATGACACGAAGTCTCTCACTGAAGTACTCGAACTTAACTCCGACTAGCGGCTTGGTAAACACATCGACTATCTTCTCATATGTTTCCACATATTAGAGCTTCACTGCTCCTCTCTGCACCATATCCTGAATATAGTGATACTTTATCTCAATGTTCTTCGACTTGTCATGGAACACTGAGTTCGCTGGAAACTTCACACAACTTTGGTTGTCAAAAAATAAACAAGTCGTATCTAACTCAATATCAAACAAATTAGACAATATATTTCGAATCTATACTACGTCACAACTAGACAAACGGGATACAACACACTTTTCCTCGGATGTACTCGATGCCACACATGACGTCTTTCTGCTAAACCAAAAGATCATGTAGGAACCCAAAATGAAGCATCATATCAAAGTTCTCTTCCTATAATTGGTGCTACCTACTCGATTTGAATAAACATAATCATGCATGTTAATATTTTTATTTGCGTCATACTTGATTCCATATTCAATTGTACCCTTCACGTATCTCAATACATGCTTTGCAACAATCAGTTGAACATGTGTCAAATCCACCATGAACTGGATTAGGGTGTTCACAGCAAAGCATATGTCGGGTCTCATGCTCATCAGGTACATCAAGGAACCAATAATATAAAGTTAACTCATGGAATAAACTTAATTTGATGAAGCATAACTTAGTAGTTTCAAGTTCAATGCCATAGTTGTGGAAATCACCTTATAGTCCATCATTCTAAATATATTAAGAATATCCATGATATACTTTCCTTGACTAAGGAATATCCCATCCACACTCTTCCACACCTCCATGCCTAAGACGTAATTCATCATCCATAGGTTTTTCATCTTGAACTCAGTGGCAATCCTTCTTTTAGCATTTGCAATGAGATTATCCTCATCTATAAGAAACATGTGATCAACCTATATCAAGAGTATCATCGGTATTCCTCCTTCAACTTTAAATTAAGGTTTAAATCCACTTTACTATTGGTAAATCCTAATCTCATCAAGAATTTGTCCATCCTACTGTACCATGTCAATATTATTGAACTCTGAGATCTTCTATAGTCACCCCCTCCGAAGTGGAGCACCATCCTCCCTATGCATTTTGTACTCTATGTATCAAAGCATTTTTTAATGGAGTAACATGTAGCCTCCTCTCATATTGATATTCTATGTATCCACTCATTTCATCCCTCAAGGTCACTAGATACCAATATCCTCCATCTCAAAATCTTTTGAAATTTCCTCTTGCACCCATATATGAGCTCCTCGTCATCTATAGTCTTCCCTATTCAAACTTGTAGCAAAGTTTGAGATCTTCATCACTCTAGGTGATGTTAAAGATCACCATGTAACTATATGTGTTATCCCATGGGTGTCTTCTAATCTTGTACAAAGCCTTTTGTGCACATATGGTTCTCAGCTTTATATGTAATTCGGGTTCACTGGAAAAATGTGTTTGGTGAATGGAGTATGTCTTGACATAATATGCTCCCTCTTTATGATAGAAATCCAAAAAAACTTTATTTTACTTATTGATTCTTCCATCAACTGCATACTTCATCTTATAGATCCACATGAAGTATATGAAGGAGTTTTCGATTCCTCTTCCTTTCTATAGAATTCCCATCATAATTTTATTCATCTTGGATCATCTCTCATGCCCAATATGGTCTTCATCTCTTGAGGTGTATCTACTTTTGTGGAATGGTCATATCATGATTCTTAAATTCTTATGAATCTGTTTCTTCCATCATAGTGTTTCTGACCCTCGGAGCTTTAGTTTCTTCTTTATTTTGTTGGAGTGAATCTTCAAGCTAAACCGTCAATCAATTGTTCTTCGAAACAAGTCTCATCCTTCTTTTCTTCTAGGTGATTATATGCAATCTATCCTACAATTCAAATTTAGTTGCATAATTAGAAACATCTCATAATTTCCAAAACATAATTTTAATAACAATAAATTATTATGTATATGTCATGCAGTCATGCAACTATCTTATCTCGTGCAACATTTTTCCATATCTCGTATATATACAATAACTTTTTAGATGCCTTCAATATCTGCCAGAACATTATTAAGAGTGTGCACTACTCCCAATATGTTAACAAAGAGATTTCATTATGGATAAGTAACAATGGAATGATGTACAGCACCATAGGCCACTTATACATATTATTATTCAACTGCTCATAAATGAAAATACTCTATCATGCATAGAAAAATTCCTAAATCTAGGAACCATATGATCTAAGAAACTATATAGATAGGAAATGACAATTCAAATGCTTATATTTGCTTGTTTGGTATAATACCTCTTGATCTCTGTCTCTTACATCACATATCACATAGAGTTATGTATTGGTAATGAATATGTGTGTCCTACAAATGCATCCATTCTTATCAAATGCTAAAGTGGATAAGAGTATGATATTCATCTTCATCACTAGAATTCTTGTGGATCATATTCCTCAATACTTAAGGAATCTTCACTTGCTTTATTCTTAGCCGCAATATGTTAATCTTTTGTTGCATTGAGAGAAACACTGGTCCACTCTTCACAACATTATTGAGTTGTATTTCTGACATTCACATCTTCACATCCTTGAGTTGAGTTCTCAAGGTCACCTTCTTGTTGATGTTATTTCATTTGTACAAGCAGGTCATTTGATCAAACATCTCCTTTAGACTATTCAAGGATGATACATGTGATATCTCTTGAGATGAAAATCATCCTCTTGGATTTAACTAGGTCCATCTTGTGCCTTTATTTTTCTTCATATCCCTCTGGATCTACAAATTATTCTTTGACATAGTTTCTCCAAGTCATGCTTCTTCAAGTATGAGAAGCACTCTATACATCCATGCTTGGAATTTACAAACTCCTTGAATCATGTCCTAAAACTTGGTACTATTTTTCATTATGATAAAAATGAGAAACTCAAATGGAAATAGAGGGGAGAACTTACCAATGAGATTGCTCCACTTTGATGCTTGCTTTAAATATTTTCTAGAAGAATTCTTCTCTTAGTCCTAGGGTTTGATAGAGAAACCCTATTTTTTAAACTTAGGTAACTTTCATATCTGATTTGATAGAAAGGTGCTCCTCCTCAAGGTGAGTTGAGTAGCATACTCATTTTCCCAAAATTGTGGAAAGAACTTTATAATATCTAATTCCCTATTTTTTTTGGCATCAATGTTAGGTCAAAAATATAAAATCCATAGAATGAGAAACTTCTTCCATATAAATATTCTCCCTCTTATGGAAATTTTGATGGTCCTCCTTTTTCAATTAATCGGTGGAGGGAAGTGACCGAAACATGAAGCCCTAGTTTCTACAATTTCTTCTGTAGAATTGTCTCATATTGATTATGTTGTATCTTTCAAATTATTGATTCTCAAGACCTAAAACTTTGTTTATACATATCCTAATCTAGATTCTTTCCAAACACATAGGTTAGAGCAGAGTTGGAGTCCCCAAGTTCAACTTATGATAAGTTTACCAAGGTTACTTATTTGAAGACTAGTTCAATATGGAGAACTTGTATAGACTTCCACGTGTCAGTGGAGAAACTTCAGGGTATGAAAATCACACCACAAAAAACATAGTCCATTCTCTATCTGCCAAATTATTTGAAATTTTATTTTTACCTTCGTATCCCGAGATATAGAAATTATCCCTAGGTCACATGTTTAATACTGAGTTTTGGAAGAGGATGGAACCCTGGTTTAGAAGAATGATATCTCATAAACTATAGGGAAGATGAGGATGAAAATTGCACAAATCATACAAAAAGATTTTATCTTCAGTGTGTCTAAGTTTTATCTCTTGAGACTTTTCCAAAGATGAGTTAAAACAAAAATCCCAATATGACTAGATTTTGTCTTCTAGGGTTTTCAAGCTGAAACCATAATCTTCAGTAGCTGCAATTGGAGCAGTATTTTCGCTGCATAGTGGCTTATTTTAAAGAAGCTTTGATACCATGTTAGTTTTTATACTTTAATTCATTTTTTTAAGGATATTTATCTTAAATAATGACAAGCACAACAAGATACACAAGATACATAAGATACACAATACAAATATTTTCCTCAGGGAAACCATAAAGGAGAAAACCTTGCTAAATTCCTTAAAATAGTTCCCTAACTAATAAAATATCACAAGATGGAAAAACACGAATAAGATGTTTTCTACAACTCTCTATGTCGTTTCTCTAGTGAAGTTTTCCTCTCTCTACTTATGCACACATGGGAGAGTGTGTGAGGTATCGTGCCCTCCCTATTTATAATCTTCAATTATGTAACTTACTTAACTAACCAGGTCATCCAGGTTATATCTTTGGGTCCGACCTACCTAGGAAGACTCAAAAATACATTTGAATTTATTTATCTTCGGGACTATTTCCCCAACATATAATGGAGGGTTTACTTCAACGACTATACACAATAATGACATCTCAAAAGGAGGGGGAAAATATATGACAGGGGTACAACAATATACAATGATAATATACAATAGAATATCTTCCAAAGTTAGAAATAGAAAAACAAAATGTTATTTTATGTAGAATAAAAAGCATCTCTCTTTAAGGAATTTGAAGGAGTAAGGAAAAAAAGAATCACACGATTGTTTATAAGCTTGTTTTTGCTCCTTTCTCAGCAGTTGGTTATTTTGAGAGATCTTTGAAGGATGGTTCATGTCATTATGATATGGTGATAAAAATAAATGAACATCACTGGTTTAATATATGGATGGGTGGAGAAAAGGGCCATAACACAAAAGTGGAACTCATTGATATTTCGGGAGTTTTTTTTTTTTTTTGCAAACAAAAGTGGAATTGATTATTTAAATATATCAAGACTCAAAGATTATAATTAAGTGGGACAAAGATGATTTCAACCTTCAGGTTATTCTTCTAAACAACTGGTGCAAGTGGACAAAATTGTTGATAAATACTTTTCATCATATTTCCTTTATGCATATATCAAGATTTTCTAAGAGGGAAGTTGATAGGATTTCAAAATTTTCGATTAATAGTCTTTTTGGAACTTTGTTTTTTCAAGAAGGGGAAATATGGTAAGAATATGCTAGAAGGTTCGGTTATACTAGATTAAGTCAAAGCCTTGGTTTTTGTTATGTTAAAAGTATTGCTTAGTATGGGATAGTATTTTTGTCCTTTTGGTGAAAAATGAATGTTTGATGACAATTTTTGTGTTAAGCTCATAGGCAAATGAGCTAGGAGTAGATTTTTTGAAAGTTGATGAAGGAATTTTGTTAGTATGGAAATTATATGGAATGCATGTATTTTCAATGATTCTAAATGAATATCAAGAAAGTTTTGTTTTTATTTAGAAAAAATAAAATAAAGTATAGAAAATATCATCAATATATTTATTAATGAAATAAAGTATATAAAAGTATCATTAATATTTTTATTTATTTATATTATAAGTTATTTTTTATAACTAATTTAAATGATAAGTTTATTTACTTATATTTTTAAAGGTTTATTAAGTCAATAAATCGACTGACATGTACATTGTTTCGACTATTGACTTTAAAAGGATCATATGTTGACCAATCAACTAGATAAAGTATTAATTTTACAACTATAATGTCTCTCACAAACATATAAGAAAACAAAATTTATTTTATTCTATTATCGGATTATGTTGTCCTCACACGTATAAATTTGTGGCAGCATGAAGTAGATGGTTTTCATGAGTAATATGCATGTGAAGTAACTTATATTGATTTTTATGTTGGATGCACAGGTTATGCTTTATCTGGCATTTTCATATGGGTGATGACGACCCTATAGCCACATATTAAGGTGATGTTTTCACTACTTTTATGCTTATTTTAAAAATCGGTTTTTTCTAGGGAATTTAAGCCTAAAATCTATGGCTTATTCTTAGCAACTATGCCCTAGTTCTAGAATTTGCGAGATGTAGAAAAGTTGGTGGTGAGGTATGGTTAAGACGCCCCCTAAGCTGAAAGGTCATCTGTTCTAATCCTATTGTATACCAAAAATCCAACCATGTTAAGGGTTGGTACGGTCCAGGCTGGGTGTGATCTCCGGGTGATTTTGGCGGCTTAGATGCCCCTGGTTCATGTTTTCTTAGCCAATGGAAACCTTGCTAGTCAGGAGTTTCCACCACTTTTCCAACAACAAAAAACAAACTATGCCCTAGTTCTAGCAACTATATCCTAGTTCTAACATACCCTCCACTATGATATGGAAAAATGTAACAAACGTTATATTAAAGGGTTGATGTATGACGTAATTAGAGAAAGATTTGGTTAAAAGTTTGTAATTAAGTGTTTGAGTTAATGAATTGTTTTAGGGACTATGGTGATAACACCATACTCGTGATCCCAACCATGACCTTGGGAAAAAATACGTTGTTGTTATAACATGGTTTATGACATCACCTTCGATGGGAGTTACAATGCTTTCAAACCCCTATATTTATGTTTCGGGCTATGGGAGAATAACTATGTTGTGGGTGTGAGTTTACAACGCATCCACGTATATAGATGGAGAGATTTAAATGCATACGACAAGGACTCGGAGGGATCTTATCCTTCCATTTCTTACGATCTCATGCAATGATTTTTCCAAGGGTTTTATTGCGGAGTTTACTCTCTATAAAGGTTTCATTTTCACATTTTTTTTGGTCTATAACTGGTTTATGGGAGAGAGCTCGACCATTCATGGATGCGCTGCACATTTTTTCCCAATCATTTACATAGTCAGTTAATAGCATTTCCTTTCTTTAGTATGAGGTATATTTAAATTTTTTTATTAGTGTTATGGAAACCATGATGGCCTTGGCCTTTCTAGTTGATTGCGGTGAGGAAGAAAATAGATCCTTCGTTGAGCTTACCAAGCCTTTAACAAGGTAAAAAATACTTCTCAGTTTGGTTTTACTTAGTTTAAAAATTTGTTTTAGATTAATGGAATAGCAAATATCTAACCTAGGGTTTCTCCATCGTTATGCAAGAAGAGGAGAAATAAGGGCGTCTAGGAGGAGATGACCCCTAGCCTGATGTTTTCATTTTGGAACTTAGTTCTTATGATATCACACATTGAATGTAAGAACCAACTAAATAATAGTTATCAAGTGACCTTTCCAACATTTCCATCGACATCACTACCATAGCATTGGAAGTTGTTTGCTTGATTTCCTGTCTATGGAAAACTACGGATAACTAACCCACACAAGGCGCGTAATGTTGATTTTTTCTTAATATGCTTATACGATATCTTAAAAAAAATCATACTAGTAGACCACTCAAATAAAAAAAAACACAAAAACAAAATAAAACAAGAACACAAATATATTATGCGGGGAAACCACAAGAGAGAAAACCCCACAAAACTTCTTTAATAAAGAACTCAACTAGAGCAGTGTAAAACGCAGATAACTTCTTCTCTCTTATTTATGGCACGCTAATATTTCTCTCTCCTGCAAAACAACTTGAGTGAGTGAGTACAAATGAAGGGGAGTGCATCCCTATTTATATTCTTCAGTTGAATCGATCTCTAACCTAACAAAGATGACTTGTCTAACTAACTGGGCCGACTTGTCCAACTGGACACCAAAAATAAGATTTATTATATTAACACTTGGGTACTATTGAATTGAATTACATCTGAAGGTTTATATTGATTCTTTAAATGATACTAACAATACCAAACTCATATCTCAAAGGAGGAATACAGTCAATACATCTCGAATATATTTCAAAGTTATAATACTTTAACACCCCCTCTGAACTAGGAAGGTATTCAACCACAACAACAATTGATACTACAACTATACAACTAGCTGGTGAGTCTCTATATTTTATAGGAAGTTTTGGAACATCATCATTAATCTTCATCATCGATCATAGCTGGATCATCTTATGCAATCTTCAGTATATAAATACTGAATCATCTTTTGTACGTACTCCTGCATCTTCTAACATCTTCTGAATTGTCTTTTTTCGCATCAATATTTGATTACTAAATCATCTTTTGGGTCTTCTTCTTATAGCCTCATTATGTGACTATTGATTCATCATCTATCACGTCAGTATATCAATACTAAATCATCTTCTGGGTCATCTTCTTACTGCATAAATATGTTGATACTGAGTCATCTTTTGTTATACATCCATATGTGGATATTGAGACATCATCTGTAACTTCATCATTGACAACATTTGTATATAAATACTAAAACATCAGAAACAATATCATTAGCATGTTATTGCTAAAACCAAACAACATATAATGCTATATCATCATCTGCATTACCAACATAGATATGTTGGAACATCAACATCATCATCGGTATAGGAATACTCAAAAAAATTTATCAACAAACATCAGTGTAACAACACTGATCCTAACTCAATCAATCAACTTAACAATCATCAATTCTAAAGCAAACATCTCAACAAACATCTCAGCAATCATAACAACACTGAAACAATCATCTCAACAATCATAAGTATAATAATATTGAAACAATAATCTCAACAAATATCTTAAGAGTCAACAATATAACAATACTGCAACAATCATCTCAATAATCATAAAAACATATCAGAAAACATTTCAGCAATCATCAGTATAATAGTACTAAAGAAATCACCTCAACAATCAACGGTATATAAATATCGAGGATACATATTTCCCTTCAATGTCTCAAAGAAGTATAATGGTGACATTTCTGGTAGATCCATTCGGGAATTTTGTCTAACTTACTAATTCTTTCGAGGAAAACAAGCCTAGTTAGATAGATGGATCTCCCTAGGGAGGAAACAACTTCTTCGTCTTACTAACCCTTTGAGAAAAAAAGAGCCTAGCTAGACATACTAATCCCCCTTGGATGAACATGACTCGTCTGACTTACTAACCCTTTCGGGCCAAACAAGCCTAGCTAGACATACTCTCTTCTAGATTGAGATACTAACCCTTGCACCCATCATCCATCTATTGTCACTCCCTCTTTTAAGAGAGATCCTGGACTACACCAAGTTCATCTCGAAAGTATTCAAACATTACATGAGCCAGAGGCTTGGTTTATACATATTCTACTTGTTCCTCTATAGGAACATACTTGAGCTTTATAAATTCCTTTTGAACCATATCCCAGATGAAATGATATATGATTCCATTGTGCTTTGAATTATCATGAAACCTGGTATTTTGCATCATCTTAATACAAATATGATTATCACAAAGGATATCGGTATCATCTATCTCTACATCAAATAGTCCTACTAACATCTTTCGAAGCCATATGCTTCGCTACATGCCAAACATGGTACAATGTATTCATCCTCTTCCATACTAAGTGTGATACTGGTATGATTTCCAATGAACCAAGAGATCATGCCTGATCCTAGACTAAAACAACATCCTGAGGTTATTTTTCTATCTTTGGCACTTGCTCCCCAATATGAATTTGCATATCCATTTTATTTGATCTAGCAACTAGATGTAGTATGTGAGCCCATAGTCTAAATTTCCCTTTAAATACCTCATCACATGTTTTTCCCCAATATGGTGAATGTGTTTAGGATTCACCATATAATGACTTAAGGTGTTTACTACAACATATATATCTGGTCTTGTATTGGTTAAGTACGTCAGAGAACAAATCATCTTTCTAGATAAGGTGGCATCAACTGCTTCTGAAGTATCATCATTTAATAAATTCAAACTTGGTGTCATCGTAGTGGTCATAGATTTACAATATAAAATTACAAATCCTTTTAAGATTTCTACAGTATATTTTCCTTGGTTTAGGAAAATCTCATCTATATTTTTCCATACTTCAAGACCTAGAAAGTAATGCATCATTCCAAGGTATTTCATCTCGAACTATGCAACACGATTCTTCTTACATTCGATGATAAGCTTATCTTCTCATATCAAGAACAGATCATCTAGATATAGTAATAAAATCATAATCCCATCATACTCAATATTATAGGTCAGGTTGGAGTCTGATTTACTTAAAGTAAATCCTAAGCTCACCAGAAATCCATTGATCCTACCATACCATGATATGGGTGCTTTATTTAACCCATAAAACTCCTTCTTTATTCTACACACATGATTTTTCTGATCATTAGTCTTGAACCCTTGCAGTTTTTCAATGTCTATCTCTTCTTTAATCAAGCCATTTAGAAATGTTGTCTTCACATCCATTTGATGTAGCTTCCACTTCATATTGGATGCCAAGGAAAGGATGGTTTTGTTGAGGTGTGTCTAGCTACCATTGAAAAGGTATCCTAATAATCGATTCCCTTTTTATGAGACAATCCTTGAGCTACAAATATTTCCTTGTACTTTTCTATACTTCCATCTGTTGAGTGTTTAGTTTTGAAGATCCATTTCGAGGATACCACTGACTTGTATTTTGGTATTGGTACTACTTCCCATGCATAATTATTTATAATGGGTCGGTATTCCTCGACCATTACATCAGTCCACTCCTTTTGTTTTATTAATTCTTCAAATCGTGTTGGTTCTTTATCGACTAGATCACACATCAAATCCATATAACCAGGGTATGACTATGTCTTCTTTCTTTCTCAAATGGTTCCTTCTGAGGAACCATGTCTCTTTGCCTCTTCGATTACTTTACAAACCGAGGCAAGTTTTGTCTTTTGAGAAATCAATTCACTGGGTAATTATTTAGGTAACTGAGGTTTTGTCATATCATGATTCTTAGGCATATGGACTTCTTCTTCATTCCTAACTGGTTTAGTATTTTCAGCGGCTTTGGGAGTTTCATGCTCCTCTTCATCTTCCTTATATTTCTTTGAATTTTTGAAGGATGTATCTTTGTAAAATGTGACATCTCTTCTAAGTTCAATTTGACAGTATCTTGGGATATAGATCTGGTAAGATTTTGATTGTTCACTATAACCTACGAACAATCCCTTCTTTCCTGAGGGATATAACTTTTTCCTTTTCTCCTTAGGAATGTGTATGTATACATGACAACCAAATATGTTTAGGTGACTTCAGGATTTTCTCAGGAAAACATTTCTTCTGGAGTTTGGTTCCTAAGAGAATTGTGGGAAATTCTATTTTGTACATATACTACTATTTTGGTTGCTTCTTCCCACATTTACATAAGCATATCTTGATCATGTATCATAGCTTTCACATCTTCCATGATAGATATATTCTTTCTTTCTGCCACACCATTTTGTTGTGGATTATAGGGAATGGTGAGCTCCCTCTTAATTGCAGCTTCCTTTCAGTAATCATTGAATTCATTTGATGTGAACTCTCCTCCATTATTTGACCTCAAAATATTTATTTTATTCTTAGATAAGTTTTCCACTAGTGCCTTTGAACCTTTCAAACACTTCATCCTTATTTTTTAGTAAGTATATCCAAGTATTGTGGGAGTAGTCATCAATAAAAGAAGCACAATAGACATACCCTGTCACGTCCCCATGCCTTCGACCGGTGAAGAGGACGCGACTGCAAGCTTCAAACAACCGGGCTAAGAGCCCCATGAACGTGTACAGGCATAAAAATTGCTGGAACAGAATGCTTAAACTTGTATATTGAACTAGAGTGTCCTCACATGATTATTTATCATGCACAGATGCAATTTAATCATCATACACAGTGGAAAGACAACAGCATTCATACATGCATGTATTCATTTAACATGTTCATCAATTTCATTAACAGAAATTAAGATTGCAGAAGTAGAATGGACAAGATTACTTATCTTATGATGAATTCGTTCAGCTACGTCGTTGCAACGTTCCACCCAACCATAGGCCAGTGTGCTCCTTAATCTCTCAGCAGCGCTGCCACCCCGAGCTGGGCATGATTCTCCAAGGGATAAGGGAACATCAGGCTTACACATAGCCAAAAATATACAAACACAGCCAAGCCAACACAGTTGGGTTTATCAGGCCATCAAGGAGCTGGAGAAGGCAAATTGCTAAGCTGGTGAGCTCATTACAGAGCCAAGAACACCTACATCAGAACTAGCATGACCTCTAAGACACCCAAACACACCCAACACAAGGAATCAGTCCCTTCTCTGCTACACAGTCCCTCAGGCCCTGCATTTCCTTCCAGTGCTATTAAGGGGTGATGGAAAAGAAGGCCAGCCCTCTAGCTCTGTCTGTGTGGTTTCCAGCCACCAGGTTTATCAAGCAAATCTAAGCCAACATCCCTGCTCCCTACACAGTCCGAAGACCAACCATTGCACTCAGGCAATCAATCAGCTGATACAGCTTAAGATAGGGGAAACATTCTCTGAGTCATTATTGGCCCTATCGTGGCCAAAATGACTCTCCAACGAATTTATAACAGCCCCCAAAACGTAAGGGACCACAACAACCACAGCCAACATCGTGGGAAAGTCAATGACCCAATCTGAACAGTGGAGTCGTCAAGGAACTTACACAGTCCGAGAATGGAAAGAAAAACTAACTTCATAGCTGGGTAGAGGAAACATATGTACAGGCCACGAATTGGTAAGGAGAAACATACACATGACTGACCACCTGAATGGCCCTTCGCAGGGAAAACCATGGAGGAAAAACACACAATTCCCAGCTCGCTGTGTGAGCCCCAAAACAGAAGAATACCTGTGCATGGATGTGAGCAGACTGTGGAGGTCCTGCGTGAGGAAAAATAGCTCCGTTTTTTCCCGTGGATGAACAAACAACAGGAAGGACGCAAAAATTGGAAGTGCGTGAGCCTTCAGCACAGTCGTGGAGAGGAGAATGCCTGCGTGAGTGTTTTTGCCATTCTGGATTCAACCATGGATGGAGTGTGCATGTTGGTGAGGACTGACAGTCCTGCCACCCCACTCCCAAAACCATTAACTGCCTCAACCACCAGCAGCCATTATTCAATGAAGGTGGTTGGATAACACAAGGGGAGAAGACACATGGGTATTTCCCTCAATGGCCCAAGTTTTGACAATTTCCCCACACACTTATCCTTGTGAAAATCATGCCCCATTCGATTTAGTTCCCGCGATCGTAGCTGTTCGGGTTCACTTAATTAATTACAAATGCATATTTACATGATGGCCAACATAATATATGCCACATGCCCCGATATACAATCGACGACAATTTAAATCCCAAAACATAGCATAACTGATCAATAGTGGGGCCTTGGCCTTTAGCTCCACACCATTATCATTTACAATATATATGTCATATACATCTAATATAACAGGGTCAAAACCGGGGTGTTACATTCCCCTCCCCCTTCAATAGCACTGTCCTCAGTGCTTTACAAAATTTGAACAAAATGCTACACTGGTATCGCCTCCGTGTTCTGCAAAATTGAACAAAAATGGATGTGCCAATCACATGGCATCCTCCAGCTCCCAAGTAGCCTCTTCAGGTCCGTAGTGCTCCCATTGCACCTTTACCTGACCTATGGCTCAGTTTCAGAGCATTGTGACCTTCCTGTCGAGGATGCGCATTGGCTCGATTTGGAACTCTCCCTGGGGTTCCACCTGAATCACATCCCTATTTATCACATGGTTAGGATCATGTACATATCTCTTAAGCAAAGAAACATGAAAAACATTATGAGCCCTAGTGCTAGCAGGGAATGCAAGTCTATATGCAGCAAGCCCTATTCTTTCAAGCACTTCAAATGGCCCACAGTATCTCGGTGAAAACTTGGCACAGCTTCCAAGTTTCAAGGAACTCTTCCTTGCCCTCACTCTGAGGTAAACATGATCCCCAACACTGAACTCCTTGTTCACCCTATGCTTATCTGCATAGATTTTCTGTCTGTCTTGTGCTACCTTCAGCTTCTGTCTAATCTTTACAACTTCTTGCTCCATTTCCTTGAGCAATTCTGGCCCAAGCACAATCCTGTTCACTGGTTTGTCCCAATTCATTGGTGTCCTACACCTTCTTCCATACAAAGCTTCATACGGACTCATCCCCAAGGATGCCTGATGTCCATTGTTATAAGAAAACTCTACCAAGTGCAAGTAATCTTCCCACTTGGTTGGTTTGTCCATTACGTACATGCGAAGCATGTCTTCAAGCACCTGATTAACTCTCTCTGTCTGACCATCTGTCTGAGGATGGTATGCAGTGCCAAAGTTTATCTTTGTACCCAAATCTGCAAACAACCCCTTCCAAAATTTGGAAGTGAACTTGACATCTCTGTCAGAGACTATTGCCTTCGGGAAATCCATGCAATCTGAATATCTCCTTCATGAAGATCCTTGCAATGTCACCAGCCTCATATGTAGACTTAACCGGTATAAAATGTGATGCCTTTGTCAACTTGTCTACCACAACCATGATGGAATCATGTTGTCTCCAAGTCATCGGCAATCCTGTAATGAAATCCATGGAAATAACTTCCCATTTCCATTCTAGAACTCGCAAAGGCTGCAACAAGCCTGCTGGATGTTGATGTTCAACCTTTACCTATTGACACTTCATACACCTTGAAATGTACTCATCCATGTCCTTTTTCATACCTGGCCAAAAGTATTGCTTTCTAGCTGTAGCAATTGTCTTTTGATATCCTGGGTGACCAGAATACGGAGCTTGATGGATTTCATCCATAACAACTCTCCTTAAATCTGCTACGTTCAGAATATAAATTCTGCCTTTATAAGTGAGAAGCCCATATCCTTCCAATTTATATCCCTCATACCTCTTCTCAAGACCTTGCTGCTGTAATTTGTCTTTTACTTGCTCATACAATTCATCTCTAGCAGCATGACTAACAATCTGTTGCCTCAAATCTGATTGGCAAATACTAAGAGATGCCACATGCATTTCCTGCACCTTTCTGCTGAGCGCATCAACTACCTTATTCTCTTTTCCCTTTATGTGCTTGATTTCAAAATCAAATTCACATAAAAACTCCATCCATCTTGCTTGCCTAGCATTCAGAGTAGGCTGATCAAAAAAATACTTTAAACCACAGTGGTCTATTCTGAGCTCAAATCTTCTACCCATCAAGTAATGTCTCCACATCTTGAGAGCATGTACTATGGCTGCAAGCTCTAGATCATGAGTGGCATAGTTCTTCTCATGCTCCTTCAACTTTCTTCACTCATAACATATCACGTGGTTGTCCTACATAAGGACTCCTCCAAGCCCTTGTCCACATGCATCGGTACACACCACAAAATATTTCTCTGAATCTAGAATTTTCAATACTGGTGCACTAGTGAGAAGATTCTTCAACCTCTGGAAGCTTTCTTCACACCTCGATGTCCATTTGAACTTCATACCCTTCTTTTGAAAAGAAGTGATGGCATGTGCAACTTTGGAGAATCCCTCAAAGAATCTCCTGTAGTATCCTGCAAGTCCCATGAAAGATCTCACATCTATCACATTTCTTGGAGTAGGCCAATTCATAATGGCTTCAATCTTTTCAGGGTCCACAGATATACCCTCCTCTGGAATAATGTGACCCAAATACTGAATTCTATCTCTATAGAAGTCACACTTTCTCAGTTTCACATACAACTGATGCTCCCTGAGAAAATTCAATGTCAATCTCAAATGTTCTTCATGTTCTTCCTCATCCTTAGAATAAACAAGAATGTCATCAAGGAAAACAAGAACAAACTTGTCCAAATACCTGTTGAAGACGCTATTCATAAGGCACATAAATGTAGCTGGTGCATTTGTGAGACCAAATGGTACCACTACAAACTCATAATGCCCATACCTTGTCCTGAAGGCTGTCTTATGAATGTCTTCATCCTTGATCCTTACCTGATGGTAACCAGACCTCAAGTCAATCTTGGAAAATACCTTTGCTCCTCTCATTTGATCAAAGAGGTCATAAATCCTAGGCAAAGGATATTTA
Source organism: Pseudotsuga menziesii (assembly GCA_001517045.1). Lineage (NCBI taxonomy): Eukaryota > Viridiplantae > Streptophyta > Pinopsida > Pinales > Pinaceae > Pseudotsuga > Pseudotsuga menziesii. The sequence goes on from LPNX010416765.1 coordinate 191,348, forward strand.
TTCTTCACAGTAACCTTGTTCAATTGTCTGGAATTGATACATAACCTGAGTGTACCATCTTTCTTCTTTACAAATAGAACTGGTGCTCCCCAAGGAGACACACTCGGTCGAATATATTTCTTTTCCAGCAACTCTTGCAATTGCATCTTCAATTCTAGCATCTCCGGTGTGGTCATCCTGTAGGGTGCCTTGGACACTGGCGCTGCTCCTGGAACAAGTTCAATTGTGAAATCAATGTCCCGCTTGGGAGGAAGCCTTGGAATCTCATCAGGAAACACATCCCTGAATTCCTGCAACACATGATAGTCCTCCAACCTAGGAGTTTAATCTCTTGTTTCCTCCAAAATCTGAGCTGCATACAACTGGAAACCCTTCCTACAGAAATTCTTTAACTGCATTGCTGAAATCTGCCGTACTGAAATCACCTTTGGAATACCTTTCACAACTACTAGGTTCCCTTCTTCATTCATGCACTCGAAAGTCTTATGGTAACAATCAAGCTTCACCCTGTGAGCTTCTAACCAATCCATTCCAATGAGAACATCATAGGAACCAAGCGATAGAACATTCAGATCTACACAAGTGACCAATCCATTCATGACCAATGGACATTTCTCTACCACTTCACTGACCTTTCTCTTAGTTCCAATGGCTAGCTGAACTAACCAAGACTTCCTATGCTTTACTTTCTTAAAAGCATGATTCTCCACTACTCTAGGAGTGATGTAACTGTGAGTAGAGCCAGGGTCATCCAAAATAGAAACATATTGCTCAACAATATTACCTGCTACTTCAACCACAGCTGACTGGTGATCTGCCTGGCGGTCCTCCAGTGCTGCATAGGTCCTAGGAACTGCCCTTGCTACTTGACCCACTGTTTCTACTTCTTGAATATTATAAGCTGGTCTTGCACTCTCATTCTCGAGTGGACAATTTCTGCGCATGTGGGGTCCTCCACATTTCCAACATTGAAGAGGCCCTCTATTCTGTTGTGGATATTTAGGATTTTCTCCAGTCACTCCCACTGGCTTACTCGCAGCTTGGGATGGATGCTTCTGCTGGCTCCTGATGTTAGAAGGTTTGAAACCTTTCTTCCTTTGGTCAAACTTCTTGTTCTTCTTGTCCTTCCATGCCTTATGGTAATCCGACTTACCTTTGCTTTGCTCATAACAATACTTATCTTTCCTTATTGCTTCTTCAAGAGTTCTAGGTTCATAAAAATCAATTCTATCTTTGTACGACTGAGGTAATCCACTCAGAAAATGTTGGACCTTTACTTTTTCATCTCTGATGTACCGTACATACCTCAACAACTCCAAAAACTTATTAGCATACTCTTCCATGGTCTGCTGTCCCAATATCAACTCATAGAACTCCTTAATCTTGTCATCATAATACCTGTCAGAGAGGTATTTCTGCTTGAAATACTTCTTGAACTGCTTCCACTTAAGTCTCCTTTCACTGATCCTCTTTACTTGCTTGAAGTGTTCCCACCAAATGGATGCTCTTCCATTCAGGTTGAATATGGCAACTCTTTCCTTCATGTTTCCTGAATAATCATGCACTTGAAAGTACTTCTTTATCCCAAGAAGCCAAGCTTCAGCCTCTTGTCCAGTCTTTACCTCACCATCAATCCCCGCTAGATTCTTCAGAATCAGATGATCCACTAGAAGTCCTTCTCCTTCTCCTGGTACTGCTCTTACTACCTTCTGGTCTTGCTGTACCTCGTCCAGAGTCTATCTTTCTCTACAAGTCTGTCAAACTCTACAACATTGCAGCGTTCAACTAATGCTGCTCTTCCTGGGCCTTAATCAAGCTTCTCATAGTGGTTGCAACATCTGACAGTGTCTCTTGGAATCTCCTTCCATTAGACTCTATGTCGTCATTTCTATTATGGACATTTTCACCCATGGCATCTTCCGCTCACTCATAAGAATCCCGAGCATCATA